>CM052544.1:45334860-45352285 GCA_028533065.1 Trachops cirrhosus | reverse complement strand
AACTGGAACAGGAATGGAACCACAGAAATGGAGATCACATGGAGGGTTAGCAACAGGGGAGTGGGAGGAGGAGAGATGGGGGGAAAGGTATGAAGAATAAGTAGCATGGATGGTAGGTAGAAAATAGACAGGGGGAGGGTAAGAATAGTATGGGAAATATAGAACCTAAAGAACTTATGACACATGGACATGAACTAAAGGGGGGGAATGTGGGTGGGAGGGGGTGTTCAGGGTGGAGGGGAATGAAGGGGGGAATAATAGGACAACTGTAAAAGCATAATCAATAAAATATATATTTTTAAAAACAAAAACAAAACAAAAAAATAAATAAAATAAAATTGGAAAAAAAAGAATTAAGAAAAGTGAAGAGAGGCTTACGAACCTCTGGGACAGCCTGAAACATTCCAATATCCAAATTATAGGGGTTCTAGAGGGAGAAGAACAACAGCAAGAAATTGAAAACTTATTTGAACGAATAATGAAGGAAAACTTTCCCAATCTGATGAAGGAAATAGACTTCCAGGGAAGTCCAGGAAGCTCAGAGAGTCCCAAAGAAGTTGGACCCAAAGAGGAACACACCAAGGCACATCCAAATTACGTTAGCCAAGATTAAAGATAAGGAGAGAATCTTAGAAGCAGCAAGAGAAAAGGAGACAGTTACCTACAAAGGAGTGCCCATAAAGCTATCAGCTGATTTCTCAAAAGAAACCTTGCAGGCAAGGAGGGGCTGGGAAGAAGTATTTGAAGTCATGGAATGGGCAAGGGTCTACATCCAAGAATACTCTATCCAGCAAAGCTTTCATCTAGAATGGAAGGGCAGATAAAGTACTTCCGAGATAAGGTCAAGTTCAAGGAGCTCATCATCACCAAGCCCTTATTATATGAAATGTTAAAGGAACTTATCTAAGAAAAAGAAGATAGAAAACATGAACATTAAAATGACAACAAACTCACGACTATCAACAAATGAATCAAAAAGAAAAAAAAACATTGAAAACAAAAACTAAGCAAACAACTAGAACAGGGACAGAATCAGAGAAATGGACATCACATGAAGGGATTTCAGTGGGGAGGGGGAAGGGAGGAATAGGGGTGAAAAGGTACAGAGAAGAAGAAGCATACCATAATTATTGGGGTATAAGACGCACTCCCCCAAACCTGGGAGGAAGAGGGGGTGCATCTTAAAGTCCGAATGTAGCTTACCTGGATCTCTGTGGTGAGGGTGCAGTGGAGCGGGGTCACAGGAAGCAGGAGCCAGGTCACCGCTGCATTTTCAGAGAATACAGTAATTAGTAGGGATAAAATAGATGGGGAGAGATAAAAAATGGTATAGGAAACAGAGGACTCAAAGAACTTATGTGTACAACGCATGGACATGAACTAAGGGGAAGGGGAATGCTGGAGGGTTGCGGGGGCAGGGCAGAGGAGGATAAATGGGAGAAAATTGGGAAAATGGTAATAGCATAATCAATAAAAATACTTTAAAAAAGATATCTGATAAAAAATAAATAAGTAAAATGCAAAAAAGAATAATAAAAGCAGTTATATTGGTGTCACAATTGATAAACTGGTTCTATTTAGGCCTCTAGCCTAAAGTTTTGGTAAGGGTTTTCCTGTCTGCCGAGATGGTCACATGCAGGATTGGGGGGGCTTGGGAGTGGATAATCAGACAAATGAAACATTTGGCGGTAGCTTTGGATACTCATGAGAACGCTGTTTCCTCATGCTGTCGGCTCCCAAAAGCTCACCTGTGAGACATCCTTTATGTTTTCCTACATTCTTATCTTTGGTTTTGTTATAAAATAGTATCTCAGCCACCCTAAGTTTGGTTTTGGCAAAAAGTGTTACTTTATTACTAAGTTATCATATTTGTCTCCTAGTTTCAAGGAACTTAGAATCTTATTGTGAGAAGTGAGACTTAGATATGTAATATATCCTGAATAATGTAAGGGAGTAAGAAGGCAAGTATTCATTTATATGGTAAAGACCTTTTTGTATGTATTTTAATAGAAACACTTCAGGTTGCAAGTGACAGAAACACAACTCAAATTCATTTAAGCAAAAAGGGAATTTATGCTCATGTAACAGAAAAGTCCAGGAATACCAACCTCAGGCATGGCTGGATCTAGGTGCTCATTTTTCTCAGGAATTTCTTTCTTCTTCCCTTCTCAGTTTTTATTTCTCTTTGTTGGCTCCATTCACAGATATGCTCTCCCCTCCTGGTGGAAATATGACCGCCAGCAACTCCAAACTTACCTCCTTCTAATTTACAGGTGCTTTCTTGCCCAGTTCTTCCTACAGAAATTCCAAGCTTGATTATCATACACTTTCCTGAATCAACTGCTATGACCAGAAATAGGTGCTGCTAGTTGGCCAGCCCTGAGTCACATGTACTTCCATGGGGTCTGAGATTGGGCTCAGTCCCACTGAAACCACAAACACAGAGAGGGGCAGCTTCCCCAAAGAAAAACTGTTATCGGAAGAGGGAGGAACTGCTGGTGAGTGAATCAAAGCCCCAGAGTGCCCTACACCACGAACTTCTTGTTCTCAAAGCTTTGAAAGAATCTACTCCAGGTGCCAAGAACATAAACAACAAAAGTCATGACTGGAGCAGTTGAGCTTGGTTAAGCCTATAAAAAAGAAGGCTCACTGAGTTGCTGTCATGTGATAGTGAAGAGCAATAGCTTTTGTCAGGTCTCACCAGCATCACAAAATAAAACTGTACAAACAGAAAGAAAACATTGCTGCCTGTCTGTTACTGATGATGGGTTTCTGAGTTTCTAATGGAATTTTTCAGAAAAGCTACTATTGTGTCATCAGCATTTGTCAGATACTAAAACCCAATAAAAAAGAATATATGGAGATACTGTTTTTCTCTTCTCAACCACTGACTATGGTTTGGGAAAGAACAAAGTCTTGCACTGAGCAAGATTCTTAATCTGGTGCTTTGGACAGTGTCATCCACTCATTCCACACCAGAATATTCTACAGCTTGGGAAGAATGCAGCATGAAGTGCAGAGATTTTTATAAGTGAAGTGGTCTGGCTGCTTTCCCAGCTATGCCAAGAGCAGTAGCTAACATTATGTCCAGCACTGTACCTCATGCCTTCCATGCATCATCTCACTCACCTCTCACAGTAGTCCTATGTACTCTTTCCATCCCCATGTTATAGGTGAAGAAACTGAGGCTCAGAAAGAGTCACTCACCCAGGATCCCAGAGCAAAGGTTGTATAGTTAGAACTCAGACTCAGGCAGGTGGACTCCAGTGTCTGGGATCCTAACAGCGCTCAATAAGTAGCTAGCTGTGTAACCTAACCTCGTTACCTCACAGGGTTTCCTCATTCCTTTTTACAGTGAATATGCGGGGTGTTAGGGGAATCTTTAAACAGTGATGCCTCTGAAGTGTTTTACTCTGAGACTACTGGTGTACTCTAACTCTTAGTAATGATAGACCACAAATAAAGAAAAAATCCTCAGACTTTTCTAATTGGTTTCCTCCCACCTTTTCCAGAAAACATCCGCAATTGCTAAAATGGGCTAAGTAGCATTTCATTCTTTTCATCTTATCTTTAGGAAGGAGGGCAAGGAGCCAGGATGCTGACCAACTTGGCCATCAGCTCTGAATTTTGTAATTATCAATAATCTTCAAAAAGAGTATGATCTGTAAGATCCGGTAATTATATACCTGTGCATAAATGGTTCAAAGGCTGAGCTTTTAAGCAAATCTGGGTTTGAATCATAGTCCTGCCATTGTGACCTCAAAGAAGTTGTGGAGCCTGTCTGAACCTCATGTTCCTCGTCTATAAAGGGGGTCATTAGTAGGTCTGAGCGCACAGGGCTGTCGTGAGGATTAAAGGAGGTGATGCTTACAAAGTACTCAGCAGTGCTGCCCCTAATAAGTGGCCCAAAAAGGCCAGCTACCAGGAATACAATAATTTATTCTTACAATTACTATTATTTTTTAGTACTGTGATTATTTCTTATCCTCACTCCTTTCCCCTCCAAAATAAACTCCACCACAACAAGATATGCATTTTTTTTCCTCACCTGAGCACATACTAACTAATTTTAGAGAGAGGGAAAGGGAGGGAGAAAAACATCAATGTGAGTGAGAAACGGGACTGAACCTACAACCTAGGCATGTACCCTGACCAGGAATTGAACCTGAGATCTTTTGGTTTATGGGATGACACCCAACCAACTGAGCCACACAGGCCAGGGCAAAATCTCAATTTTCATCACTGATATTTAATAGTTAAACAGCCTTTTCTTCGAAGTGCAAAGCAGTTTGCAAAAGAAGTTTGCAAAGCACCTTACAATTTCCTCTCTTCCTAATTCCTGGAATTCTGTTTGAACTTGAATTGTTTGAAACTCTCTGTTCAGCAAGCTCTCTTTTGTGTTTTTCCTCTGATGTCCAGCTTTGAAACAGTGGCTTTTCTATAATCTTCAACGAAAGTTGTGCTAACTCCCTGAAGGGTCGGTGGCTTTAGCTCAGTCTCCTCTTCCAGCTGGCTGTCTAGCTTGTTCTGTTTTCCTTCTTCCCCACAAGCTTTTCTCCCTGTTTAACTTTTTTAAGGGAAATCTCTCACAGGGCTTTCTCTAAAATATTCTTGCCTCCTCCATTCAAGATTAAGCTGTTATCTTAGTGATAGGTACTGGTAAATACCACAAAGAATCACAAAATGGTCATGTGGCTTCGTCACATATTAGTGCCTTTTTCAAGTGATCAAGATCCCCAGGGCTGCTGCAGAAGCCTTGCCAGAAAAAGCTGATTATTTGTGGCAACCCTGGTTCTAGCAGTTAAAATAACCTGGGATCTACTTAACTGGTTTTTCCCTCCCCAAGAAATGTCTCTGGAATTCATTTATGGCCAAAGAAACACACAAGGGCATGTAGCAGATTTTTAATCAGGATAACCTCTCATTTGTAGAGCATTTCATAGATTCTAAAGCACTTGCATGTAGATAATCTCACCATGAACTTGTCTCTGGGAGCAGATCGGATGTGTCTGTCCAGGGAAGGTGAGGGGCAGGAAAAGGAGAGTCCAGGATGCTAAGCCTCTGGTTGATTTTGAGGTGATTAGCAGTCTGGTAGATTGCAGTCAGTATGTGCCTGGGCTGGACCTTGATAAGATGGAGAACTAGATTTCTGACTTTCTGGTGCTTTTCTCAGTTATGCAAATAAAAAAATGACCAGTGAGAGGATTTCCCAAGACTCAGAGGAAACCTCAATCATAAAACAATCCTTTGTAGGTTCATTTATGCTGTTGTCTTTTTTGCCTCTTGGGGTATGTTTAAGATATCTATCTTATATTGTAACATCTTACTCAGCCTCTGCTGCAAGAGGAAACTATGGCATAATTTTTGCTTCTGATCTGGGTGAATTCCTAGCAGAATTCATTGGAAAGATATTGGGGGAGCAGGGCAGGAGAAGAGAAGTATTTCTTTCTTTAGTTTTCAGTGAGCTTCCAAAGAAGAAAAAAATAAACTTATCTTAAGAAACTGATGGTTCACAACATTTGTAGAAACCCCACTACCAAAATGCCTTGGTTGCATCAGCAATGGTTGTACACCTCAGCTCAATAACCTCCCCTTTAATTTTTTTCATTATAAAAATAATATAACCACATGGCCCATAATTAGGAGACCTCCCTTCTGATACAACCGTGATTTTTATTTTGCATATTTTCTCTGCCAAGCTTTTCCACATATATACAGATTGCATAGGTGCCCTAATAACCAGTTTTTTTCCTGAATTTTTAACTTAGCATTTATGTTGCTTGACTTCACAGGTGTACTTGTTAATGTTTACACAGTGTTTATCCAGTGGATGTCCTATAATTTAATTAAACATCCCCTGTCATTCGACACTGGGATTTCAGGGTAACTTAGCGCAGGGCCTGGAGCCAGCCTGACCCGTATTTCCTGCTCTGCCACTTCCTAGTTGTGCCTCTTAGGGACTTACTGGGGGAACCATACTTTCCTCAAAGGGTTCTTTAGAGGAGAATAATGTATCTGAAGCACTTAACATGGTTCCTAACAATTAACATATTATCTAGATTTATTAGCTAGTCTATTATTATTTCTAATTCATCACTATCAAATGACTATGCACTGAAAATGTTTTCTTTTGATAAATTCACACATGTAGGAAAACTGTGCCAAAACATTTGCATATTTGTATTGCTCTTGGTACATACCGACATCTCTTGATGTTACACTTTTTACTGTCATCAACAATTCTAGGTGTGCCATTTTCACTATACCCTCACCAGCACTGGAACCTATAATTTTCCAAGTTAGGTAATTTAGTATGTTAAACATGATATCTTATGATCTGCCCACATTAGAGAAGTGGAGAGAATAGTATAATTAGTACCTCCACTCACTCAGCCTCCCACAACAACAAGGGTTATCCTTTCCCCAGGCTCACCACACTGTTTTTAGGGTACGTTAAGCAAACCTCAGTTATCATGCCCTTTTACTCTTTATTCAGTATACACCTCTACGTGATAGGGACATTTTGTTTTTTTACATAACCACCACACCTTGTCACACTTACAAGACTACTAAGAATTTCTTGGTATCATTTAATATTCAGTCCAAAGTCAAATTTCCCCAAATTCAAATTTGCCTTTGGACTGTATATAGGTGATATTAGGGAATTCTTGTTAATTTGTCTCGAAGAGGTCCTTGTACAGCTGGCCTGTTGGAATCAGGATCCAAACACACTCCACCTATTTCTTATGGTTGATAGTCTGTAAAACTTCTGTCTCCCTCTCTTTTCTCCCCATGTTGCTGATCTATTGTAGAAACCAGGTCATTTATCATGTGAAATGTTTTCTACTCTGGATTTGGGGATTACTTTCTCATGGTGTGGCCTTACTTTTCCCTCTATCCTCCTATTTTTTGTAAACCGGTGAGCAGATCTAGATGTTTGGTAAGTATTTTCCCTAATTTTAATGGGGTATTTGAGGGGACTGCACATCCTTACAGCCCTTCCCTAAGTAGAGTCTTACATGGTGGACCGGACACCAATTGTTACTGGCCTCTTCAGGCAGTAGGAGAACAGCACAAAGTTTCAATTGACCATTGAATTAGTTGGAAGAAGCTGATCATAGGAACAAGTGATGATATTAGCTGTAATTAGTCATTGCTCTGGAAGTCATTCTTTCTTTGCTCCAGTGCCCTAAGAATGTATTCAGAGGTAGGTGTGGAATGGCCCTGCCCTCCAGGAGTTCTAGATGGGGAGATAATCAGAAAAGTTATGTGACTGTAGAAAGTCAAGTAATTTCAAAAGTTGTCACCTGGCAGAACACGATTAATGCATGATATTGTAGTAGTAAGAGTTGTTAGAACTCAAAGGGTGGAACCTTCTCCTGTGGGCTGGGTTGATTTGGGAAGCCTTCGCAGATGAAAAACTTGGCCTAGGATAATTGGTAATATTTGAAAAGGCAGAGAAGGAGTTGGGAGGGGATATTCTGGACTTGAGTTCAAAGAGACACAAAACTTTTTAAATGTCAGCCAATCAATCCACTCATGTTGGCAGCCTTTAGTACATATCTTCCGAACCTTTTTCTCTCTTCCTTCCTCCCTTCCTTCCTTCCTCCTTTCCTCCCTTCCTTCCTTCCTTCCTTCCTTCCTTCCTTCCTTCCTTCCTTCCTTCCTTCCTTCCTTCCTTCCTTCCTTCCTTCCTTCTTCTTTCTGTTAACAAATATGCATGGAGAACTTACTAAGTGCCAGCCTCTGTCTATGTATGTGTGTGTGTGTGGCATGGGAACATAGCTCATGAGGCAACCTGATTTCACGGAAGAGACATCAGCTAGGAGTCAGATGAACTGAGATTTCTCCGAAATCCTGTTTTTGGAATAAAAGTACAAAAAGAATTCCCTGAGGTTATTGTCACTCCTGGGATCTCGATATGGAGACTTCAGCTTGTCAGATTATAGCACACTGTTACCTTTCCTGGGAAGAAAAGATTCTGCTGTTTGAATTTGTTTTTAAGCCATATATAAATGTCTTAAATTTTTTGGTTCTCTTATTTTCTTTCCTTTCTCCTTTTTGTTTCTGGTGGAAGCACTGTATCCTTTGAGCTCTAAAGCTAAGCTGGAAACTCATGAAACAATATTTGTCGCTACCCTGGGCAACGATACAATTGAAAATAAGAAGAATTCTTTAGCTCCCAGGCAGCTCACCTTTGTTCAGATTCCAAACACGTGGGATGGAGGCAGGAGGAAAGTTTACCTGTGGTTATCCCTCTGGAAGAAGTGTGCTCATTTGCACGAAAAAGAATTGATCTTTAGTTTGGAAATGGCTTATGGTGAAGTGGGTGGCTGGGAACAAAAGAAAGACATTGTTAGCCTTTTTGACATATTCATACATCTTCTGCAGCAGCTCAGCTTCTATCAATTTGATCCCAGTCTGTTTTCCTTCGAAGTCAATTCTCTCAGCATATATTGAGTGCTTGCTGTGTGCCATAGTGGTCATTTCAAAGGAGAGATTTAGCTTTCCTCTTCATTATCTCCACTAGTTCCCTCCCCGCAAAGCATCCCAAATAAGCTTACAAGCTAGGTATGTACAGTGTTGTTGGTATATAAACACAGCTTCAAGAGGAGCCCCTGCTACTTCCCGAATGATTCCAGTGAGTACCCCTCTTCCCCTTTCTCTTCCTCTATCACATAACATTCAGTAGAATTTCAGAATTCTCTAAATGAAAGGGAATTGAGGAGTCACCCAGTTCTGTGTTTACTTGCAAATGTATTCCACTGCTTCCCCCAACCAGGATATCATGAGAGAGGGTCAGCTCATGTCTTGACTCTTTTATCTCTGACCTCCTGGGTGTAAAATGTAAGTGGTTAATATTCTACAAGACTTGGATTGAAAAACTGTAATCTGTGACATTCTGTGACATTAAATCAAAACAGGGTCCAGGAAAATCAGATGATTTGTCTACAGCTCCCAGGAATCTGTGGGTAAACAGGGACTAAACCCAAGGCTGCTTGAGCCCACACACATCCTACATGTAAAGTCACCTGCACATGTTGTGGACAAGGATTGCTTCCCTGTGGATCTGGAGCATGCTGAGACCCACAGCATTCTATCCTTGGGGAGGGGGTAGAACAGTGTGCTTAAGACCATCAGTGTTCCAGGCAAACTGAGTTCTAGGGTGGATTAGTAGCTGTGTGACCTTGAGCATACTACTTAACCTTTCTGAGCCTCTATGCCCTCATCTATAAAACAGAGAAAGCACCATCTTCAGCAGGCTGTGAGGACTCAGTAAGATAATATATGTCATGTGCTTGTTACAGGCCTGGCATGGAGCGTTTCAGCACTCACAGGTGAACTCCCCAAATCACCATGGTCCCTTTTTGTTCTATCCAAAGTCAACTCAAACCTGTCTGCAATACTCCAGTTTTTGAAAGAGAATGCAATACAGAATTTTGCTCTGGGCACTCTACTTTTAGAAATTATTTAAAATCTTTGTCTCAGTGCTATCTTTTTGATGGGTTGGTTGGTTCCTGGGCTTTGAGGAGATTTTTTTCCACCTCCAGACTTACCTCCCAGCTCTCTTTGGGACCATAATAAGCCTAGCTACTGCTTATGAAATTGTTACTATGTGTCAGCCCCTTACCTGGCTTCTCTCTAATCTTCACCTCCACCCTTTGAAGTAGGTGCTATTATGTGCTAATTGCAGATGAGGGCACTGAGGCTCTGAGAAATTGAGTAACTTGCTCGATTGTTGAGGATATTTTGATGGTTCTCCCTCATAGGAAGTTGGAGGAGCACACTTGTGTGATCTGCAGTTGTCTACATGGAAGAATATGTCTAGGGTGATTCTAGCATTTGGGATTTACACTTGTCAGGTACCCGAGTAACCATCCAATCCTGTGTTAACCAGCAGAGGAAACCGTTGGGCAAAGAACTCACAGGATTTGACCAAAGTTGGTATAGAAGCCCAGGATAAGATTTGAACCCAGGTCTCCTGACTCCCATTTGTTCTTTCAGTCATATCTAATAGGCTTGAATCATTGACCCTCAGCATCATAGTCTTCAGCATCAGGATACCTGCTAAGTTGCTAATAGCCTGCAAAAATTAATATTCCACTTCATAATTGAAACTGCAGGCTATGGAAGCAAAGTACTTTCATTTGAACCCTGCCTCTGCCACTTACCAGTTCTGTGACTTTGGACAAGTTGCTTGAACTCCATGTGCCTCAGTTTCTCCTTAAACAGAAGTATCCACCTCACTGGATTGTTGTGAGATTACCTGAGATACATCCTATAAAGTCAAAGAGAGTGTCTGGCAGAGAGCGAACCCTCAGTCAACATTGGCTATGGTCATCATTTTTTGCCAGGCATTTTTCAGCACTGGGGATATAATCGTGAACAAGAGAGTCATGATTCTTGCCTGTATGGAGCTTACAGTCAATTGGGAGACACAGGTGTCAAAGAAAATGAAGCTTACGATTTGTTGCCTAATTCTGTTTCCATTTATTATCTCTGGGACACTATTTAGAAGTTGCTGCATTGTATCTTTGTCTTTAGTTGTGAGTTCTTAAATGTGTGACGTCAGTATAAGCATTTTGCATCTGCTGTGTGGCCTGGGTTCACAGAGCCCTCAGCCTTGAGAAGCCCCTGGTGCTCAGCTCATGCCAGCAGCCGTCTGTGTGCTGCATTCAGAACAGAACTGGCTGCAGTCCTGCTACTTGGACGTAAGCAGCCTATTTGAAGGGCAGAAAGGAAGTTATGACTGGGGAGAAATCCATAAGGCAGCAAGACGTTGTCACTGAAGGAACAGAAAGCTCTCATTGTCCTAACAGGCCTGTAGGAAGAGGACACAGTAGGAACCAAATGCTGTCATACAGATAACACAGGCACCATGTGGCCAAGTACCTATTTTTAAGTGACAGTGTATTTTAGGCCAGTTCCATTCCATTTGTAGTCTAGATGCATTTTCTCTTCAGTGTTTCTTTGTTCATAGTTGATATTACCTGTTTCAATCGTGTTTTCTTGGGCATTTATATTTAAAGAAATCTATATGCTTATGCATTTCCTAAGAAATGAGGACATTGAGCTGAATTTTCTGTTGAGCCCTTAATAAAATATGACAATACTGAACCTACCCAAAAAATAGGTTGTCTATATCAAATATGCTGATTTTAATGCTTTCTTCAGAATCTTTTGTCAGAAATGTTACAATTCTTATTTGCTTTCCTGAAATAAAATAGCATAAAATTGAGACAATACCTCATAGACACTTCAGTCATTGCTGTTTTATAGAATCACAGAAGATAAGCATTTCTGTTTAAATCTCACTTAATAGTTCAAGAAATTGCACTATTAAATTAGTGCAGTTTCACCTCAAAGAGTTTAATTGACTTGTTGAAGTTCACACAGCAAATTTAATTGTAGAACCAGGATTAGACCCTATATCTTCAAATTTAGGTCAGTTCCACTCTTCACTGTGCTGCATCTATTATATATGCCCTTTTACATATATGCTCTAATATATAACTATTATATACTGATTTAATAGTTAAATCAGTATTTGAAATCATGGAATTAGATTAAAGCATTAACTCCTTTGGAAGCAAGGATAGTGGAAAACAATCCCCAAATCCTATCTCTTCCCCTAATTTATTGAGACAAAAGGGAGTAGAATGCTTTATATACCAGGAAGGTAATAACAATATAGCTTTTGTGCTTACCTTGTACCTAAAATGCTGCGTAAGTGTTATCTCCATAAACTATTAATATGGTTTATCTCATTAAAGCTTTAAAACTCTCATACCCCCATTTTACAGATGATTAAACTGAGGTTAGGCATGGTTAAATAAATTGTCCACAGTGCTATAGATAGCAAGGGGAAAACTTGGTATTTGCATCCAGGCTTCTTATTCTAGAGTTTGTATTCTCCTATGTTCCATAAATGTTTACTTAAGAACCAGGGTGGAAGGGCAGTATCTTATTCTTCAGAAATTAATATCACAAGGCAATGCATTTATAATATTTTTCAGTTTACTGGAGCAGTCTGTGGGGTTTTTTTATAATTTAACTTTGTAACTTTGCACCTTCCATATTAAAAGTTTCATTAGGAAATGAAAATGAATTTGGGGGAAGGAGGCCTCCATTAGTCCTGCTTTCAGCTGGAACAGGTGCTTGGCCTCCTCTGGTCAGGTAAGAAGGAGAATGCTGGCCTCTCTCTGCTGAGCCCATAAACTGGAGGAGTGTCTAGATTCAGGAATGATGCCAGGTGGTATAGGGGCAAGGAAGGCAGGAAAGGGATGTGGTATTTGGAGCCCATAACTCAGGAAATGTGATGGCACCTAATTTCAGAGTGGTATGAGGCAAGCATTTAGGAAGAGAATAATGAGCTATTGTTTTGTTGTAGACTTTTTTCTTTAATGGGTGGGTTGTTTTTATAAAGTTTTATGAACAGGAAACTAAAGCAAAATGCTGATCCCTTTGGTTTTTGAGCTCTGCCAGCATCATTTTCATTTTTATTTTTGAGTTATGGTGACAGGCACTTCCTTTAACACTTCTGGGGGTATAGCATATGATAAGACACCCCATGCTGCCTTTCAGAACAACAGCAGAATCCAAGTGAAGAACTCTAGTTTCAGATCTTCTTGAGAACATCAGGGATAGAATCAGATCCCTCCCTGACCCAGGGAGAAACCAAGGTAGTCTACAGAATATTTCCCTTTAAAAATATTCTAGAAAATTTGCCCAGCATGTGGAAAACCTGTAACATGCATTGAAGTGGGTCTTGCTGTGGCATAGAAAATACTGATCTAATTCCCTTCCTTCCTTGAATCATAGAAACCCAGCCTCCCCAGCTATTGTTTGCCCTGGAAGATGACTTCATCTTAAGGAAGGTGGTCCTATCTGTTGTGCATTTTGGATGCAATGAACCAACATTTCAGGCATCTGGCTGCCAACTTCAGAGATGTTAAAAGCTTTTTATTCCTGCAGGGCATTTATTCATTGCTTACCTTGTAAAAGTTATGTCTTATTGCATTTTCCTGGCACCAGAGCAACCCTTGTACCTACCCATTGCATTTGGTTTTTCTGAGGCCGCAGGCAGCACTGGGTTATTAAAGTTCAAGGTGGAAGCCACGTGATGTTGGCTTTACAATTTTAATTCTCTCATACGTTCTTCTCTCCCTTCCTCCCACTCAAATGACAGATGCTTTTTGCTCACCATGTACCGTGATTAGACCAAAATGAGCTCCCAAAGCATGTAATACTCCAGGTGAGGACGCCCAGACAGGGAGACCATGGTCCTTCCTTGGTAGAGTAGCCAGCAGAGCTGTTTCCTTGGATAAAAAGTCCTTGAATTATTTTTTTTTTTAAAAAGTCCTTGAGTCCACAATTTTACATTGGCCTGGGCACTTTAGATAAGCACCATGTTTAATCTTGCAGAAACAGGCAAAAATCTCCCTTAACCCTTAAAAGTCAGTCCCTCTGGGCTCAAGAGACCCAAGTTTCAATATAAATAGTGCTAGATATGAACATGGCAAGTTGAAAAGAAGCAAAAATTCTAGAGTTTAACCTGGAATCAAAAATCTAGACAAGGAAAAAGAAGAAAGTGCCTTTGGAGGGAGGAAAAGAGCAGATGAGTATGTTACGAGGTGTCTCTGAACAACTATTTGACATACCTTTGCCACCAGAATTTCAGTCTTCCCAACAAGTCCACCTTGTTTAGGAACTAGTGTAATTTGCTGGGTGTGTGCAAAAAGCTGGAGGGAACCCAAACCTCTCAGGAATATCTGAGAGGGCCACATAGCCTTACACTGCAAGAGCTGGCTCTCAAAGTGGTTTCAGTGTGTTTTGGACTCTTCGAGAAAATAAACATTAGAGACCCAGGTGTACTTTTCAAAATTTCTTTTAACTGCAGTGTTATGCTTATGATTTCTTGGTCCTGTCTCAGAAATTTTTGTTCCTTATTGAAAATATTCTTCTATAGATTTATGAGATGTTCTTTGATTAGCCCCATTTCAATTTAATTTTCATTTCAACAAATATGGATCCTTCTACCACGTGCCAGCATGATAGAAGGAGCTGGAGCCACTGTGGTGAGCAAAACAGAATACAGTTCCTGTGCCTTTGTAGCTTGCTGTTGTTGGGCAATGGAAGCGTATCAAATCAGTCATTATGAGCAGAATGAGTACTGGGGAAAGAGAGGTACTCATCACTGTGGGGGCACAAAGCAAGTGTTCTCCTTGCCTGGGGCTCGAAGGCAGCCTTCCATGAGAAGAATTAGCCAGGAAGTCATCTGGTGGTTGACTTGTCATGCCAAAGAACTAAATGACCAGGCAGCGGTAAGAGTTGGTAAACCAGAGACTTGTGCTTTTGTTCAGTTTTCTGTTGCTAAGGCACTTGGCTCAGTCAGAACTGTGGGCATGTGACCCCTGTGATTGCTGAGTTTGGTTTTGGATGTGAGATGAAAAAAATTCAAACACAGCAGAAGCTGCCATAACTCAGCACCCACTTAACCAAAGGGCTCAGTGAACCTGTACCTCCTAACCCCTCTGCAGTGTTTTTGGAGGCTCAAGGGACACTTCAGCTGGTCTCTCAAGCACACACCAGCCAACTTCCACTCCTAACAGATGAGTGAGGCATATGCTTTCTGGGTGTCTGCTTCTGCTCATTGACTCGTTCTATAATTAAGTTTCTCTACACACCCATCCCCCTCCCTTTCCACCCAAAGCCCTAGGTCTTTTTCAAGTAAGCATCTCTAGCCAACTACCCTCCTCCCATTCTGTACTTCTACAGCCAATTTTTAAAAACTTAAATGCAGTTGTGTCCCCTGGCTATGAAGATAAGCAGGTTTTTAATTGGAATTCTGGATACCAGATTGTAAATCAAGTTCCAGGAGCCTGAACACATCTCCTGGTGGGTGGCTCAATTGATAGTTTACTTTAAGTGTGGACTTACATATTTTTCATCGTATCCCTTATGCACCCATACATATATAGCAGGCTCTCTAACACATAGTAGTTCTCAGTGCTGGATGAGCAAATCAGCAGCTCCCATGGCCATTCTGGATTTTGATGCTACAGCCATTGAGCTAATTACCCCCAGGCATCTCTGACTTGAGGAACTGTGATCAAAGTATTTCTGGAGGAGGGGCCCAGGTTCATTATTGAACTTGCTGATAATTCTAACCCAAATTTCTGAAGTCCACTGCTAAAGATTGCAATTCTATGGACCCAAGGTAGGGCCCGGGGATATGGATTTGTTAAGTTTCTCAATTGATTTCATTGCAGGTAGTCTCTGGAATTATTGTCCCTGAATTCCAAGATGTCATGTTTCTATAAATGTGTGTTTTAAAATCCCAACCAGATGGATAAACACTGCTATATTTCACTGTTATGCACACCTCCCCCACATTTTATCTTCTCTGGAATTGGGATGTACAATTGATCATGTGCTGTAATTTAATTGGCAGTATTTTTTTTCTTCCCTAGTAGCACATAAAATAATAGCACATATTATAGTCTTTGGAATCTTAGGTTTGATGAAATGTGGTACTTTGCTGAGTTTGTAGTTGATAGCACTTCACTATCCAAAGCTAGAATTTTAGATTCTAATTTCTCCTTGCAATTGTTAGTCTTAAAAAAATGGGGAAAAAAGCCTACATAATGCATATATTAGCTGTAGTATAAGGGGAATAAATAATTTTGAAGTATAACAAGTTTGTTGAATTGGTCAAAAATATGACTCTCAAACGAATGCAGACTGTCTATAAAGTTCAAAGACCCTCTAGTAGTTAGTGTACAGGAAGTATTGTTGGGGCTGACTTAGATTCTCTAAGCAAAACAAGCCTGTCGGTAGTAATCAGCTAATCAGGATTCTTATTGAAAAGTCTGGAGTAAAGACAGGTTTCTGATTGCACACACTGTGCAGCCAGAAATTATGTATGTATAAAAAAATGATAAATTGAACACTTTGGGCTTTTTATTTCATCACTGAGATTGCATTTCTGCCCCCCAAAACAATTAAATATGGTGGTAAAAGTTGTCTTGGGAAAGACCAAACTTTGAAACATTTCTTCTTTAAATAATGTCTTTCACTGAAACTTTCATTTTTAGTTGTCTTTTTGAGTGCATTTTTATATCTAAAGCAATTTAAGATACTTTTCTGTCCCCCACCCCATTTTACTCCCATATTCTTCTTTATTCTCCTTTCCTTTTCATATTTTATGAAATCTGTCATTCAGTTAAGGGTCAAGTTTGAGCATCAGGGAAAGATTTTAGGCATGTCAATATTCTGGGGTTTCTTGGCACTCAACTATTTTTTTCTTTGCTCCACCATGCTTAAGCTAACATTTGACCTCAATCAATGATCAAGGCCTGAAGTGAAAATATCCTTGAGGTCAAAACTAACAGTCTTCTGGCTCTAAACTCTAAAGAGAGAGCTCTACTCTCTCTTTAATGGTTTTTCAACAGTAGCATCATTGGCATTTTGGACCTGTTAATTCTTTGTTGTGGAGAGCTGTCCTGTGCATTATAGGATGTTTAACAGCAACCTGGGCCTCTCCCCATGAAATGCCACTAGCAGCCTCCTCCAGTGACAAGGAAAAGTCTATCCAGACATTGCCAAATGTCACCTTGGGAGTTAAAATCATCCCCAGTTGAGAATCACTGCTGTAATGAACCAGAGCGCAGAGAATGCACCTGCTTGTGGCATATCAGGGCAAGACAGATATTCATTCTCTTTTATCCCCCCAACATAAAGTCTTGATTATTTTTGCATTATAGTTAATAATCCTCAGGATTAGCTCAGTCCTGGAAGAAAGGGAAAAATTCTGTCAAGTAACTGGTTTTTCAGACTTATTTCAGAAAATGAAATCTTTAATACGAGAATGCAAGAATGAAGCCTTCCAGCTTTAGAATATCTAGGGATGTATTTTCATAAGTCAGTCCTGGAGCCAGTAGACATATCCACAGGCAGAGGGAGAGTACGATTTTTATTTTATTTTTTTATTTTTTAATTTTTTTTTTACAGTTTCTATCTTTTATTCCCATTCCAGCCCACCCACCCATCCCTCCCCTCCTCCCTTCCATTTCCAAGCCCCGTAGTTTTGTCCATGTGTCCTCTATATTTGTTCCTGTAAACCCTTCCCTTCTCCCCCGAAATTCTCTCCCCTCTCCCTCTGGTCACTGACTTCCCATCCTCCATTTCAGTGTCCTTTGTTATATTTTACTTGTTTCTTTGTTTTGTTGTTTAGGTTCCTGTTAAAGGTGAGATCATATGGTATTTGTCTTTCACTGCCTGGCTTATTTCGCTTAGCATAATGCTTTCCAGCTCCATCCATGCTGTTGCAAAGGGTATGAGTTCCTTCTTCTTTCAGCTGCATAGAATTCCATTGTGTAAATGTACCATAGTTTTTTGATCCATTCATTTAGTGATGGGCACC
>CM052544.1:45295617-45334360 GCA_028533065.1 Trachops cirrhosus | reverse complement strand
TTCTGACTGGTGTGAAGTGGTACCTCATTGTGGTTTTAATTTGCATCTCTCTGATAGCTAGTGATATTGAGCATCTTTTCATGTGTTTCTGGATCCTCTGCGTGTCCTCCTTAGAGAAATGCCTATTCAGGTCCTTTGCCCATTGAGAGTATGATTTTTAGATATCATCAGTGCTTCATTTGTGTCATTTTTACCTGTCTGACAGTAAGCCATAGTCCCAGTCTCTCAGAATTCACTGCCAGGACTTCTCCAGGCTTTTAAATCCCCTCTCCCATCAAAACTGAAGTTGCAAATAGGAGAGGGAGCTGGGTCATTAGCTGGGAATGTTGCCCAAATGGGAGAGGGGGAGGTATTGGTACACATGTGTGTCCAACATGTATCTGGGTGACCATTTCAGACTAGCAGGGACAGAAGAGATAGCTCCAGATGCCAAGGAAGCAGGGATGCATCTGAAGGCCAGGCTCTGGAGGATCAGCTAGTGTTACTTGAGCTCCTTCTGTAAATGCACACCTCCCTGTAGAGGTTGCAGTTCAACAGCCATGTTTTCAAGTCAACCATGTTCCTTGAGCAGGTGTGTATTACACACCTTCCTAGCATAGAGGTTCATGAATGGGTGGAGAAGAGGAAGGGGAAAATGTAGCTAATTGAGGCTTTAGTAAAAAGAAGAACACATAAATCCTAGTAGTAAGTATAGTGCTGACAGGACAAAGCATTGTCCCACTGGTTGAGAAGATTGTCACAACTTCTCTAACTTCTGAAGTTTTCACCACATGCTGGGCCTGTTCTGCTCACAGTCATGCAGTGGATTTGAGGAATTGATTGATGGTCTTCCAGCCTTGCCTGGTGCTCTGCTCATCTAAAAGGAGCTAATAATCGGTGGTGGGCTTATATGTGGAGACCCACCACTCCACCAGCAGCACAAATGAGCCCCGCTCCACCCAGGCGAGAACACAGGCCCTGCTCTTGGCAATGGTCCTGGAAATGCAGAACAGACTTCTTTATTTCAGTCTCCAGGCTCCTGGCTAGCGGGGAACACTTCCCAGCTGTGAAGCATTTTATAGGATTATAACGCGTTGTGCCGAAGGCAAGTTCTGAAAGCCACTTTGTGCTGTTGCTTTGAGTGAAGCTGACTGTTAGGGCAGTGTTGTTCCTAAGCTCATAAACACACACACACAGGCAGGATGGGTAATGTGGGCTCCTGGGGCCCGCTCAGCTGGGCAGCATTGCAGAGTTGGGCCAGCTTCCCTCTACTGTGACACCAGCCTCAGGGATGTGCTTGAGAACCCTTCTGTAGAACAGCCTGCTTTCTGACAAAGTCTTTGGTTGCAGACACCCCTGGTTGGAATCCTAGGAAGATTGCCCAAACCCCAAATCTGGAAGTAGCACATCACATACGGGAAAGGTTCTGAAGTTAGGATACATGGTGGGAATTGTATGGGATCAAAAACACTCTTGAAAATCCTTTAACTGTCTTAAGGAAAGGACCACATACATGGTTTGTGTATACCCAAAATTGTCAGCTTCAATTTACAGGACTTACTGTACCAAAAAAAAAATGAGTGTGTTAAACACCAAAGTTCTATCCATGGTGGAGACATGATGCTATGAGAAGCTCGGAAGCATCAGACCTCCTGAGGAAACTCCAGATTCCCACCTTTCAAACTCATTTGGGGGCTTATATTTGTTTTGTTTTGTTTGCAGCACTATTTCAATTGTTAATGGTCATTAGCTATAAATCAATATTTCTTCTCTCTGCACCCCTCCCAGCATGTATGGTAGAAAAGTTGTAACTTTGCACATTTGTCGTGTGGCTGTGCTTACTGATTGGTTTTTCTGGATCCAAATCTTTTAAGGAGGGGCAAATAAAAATGTTAAAGAGAGAGTGAATATGGAAGCATTCTCATCAATCAACGTGACTATTCTTTGCTCTATGATAGTTGTATTTAAACTTGAGGTTAAAGTACCCTCCCTTCCTTAGGGTTAGTTTATTACTACACAGGACTTCCAGTGTGTCAGACTTCCTGCTTGACACTGAGGATCCTGTAGTGAGTAGTCTAGTCCTAGGGCTGCTATAATTTCCTGGGATCACTCTTTTCTTCACCAAGTGCTGGAAGTATACCTCCCAACTGGAGGACAAAGCCCAGCAAGCTCCACCAGGGATCAAAGCCCATCCCTGAAGGTGTGCTGCTGACAGAATCCTCTAGATGGGATGGTGGGCTGGTGAGAACCAGAAGATCAAGGAGAGAATGAGGAGAAGCTGCAGGTGCTTCAGCTCATATTCTTGGCAACAAGGGAAGCCTTAAGTGAGGCATCTCACTGCCTCCTGGCCCTGCTTTGGCTGCAGATGTAAGTAGGGGCTGCTTTGGTTGGGTGCCCTTAGAGATGGGGTTCCCTTCACTCCCCCACCATGCTTGGCCAAGCTTGTGGGGAACATCTGGGTAAGTACCCCATTGGCACAGCTCAGGCTAAAAGGACAAAGTTGGGTTCAGGAACACAGGTAGGAGAAATCAGTGGTCCTGAGGCATTCTTTTCCCATCCCAAACCTCTTCTTCCACCACGTCCTTATCACTACTTTACGGTCCATATTTGAGATAAAAAAAACTCAGGAACTCTCTTCAATTTCAGTTGGAACCCACTCATTCAGAAGCCTGCCTCCTTCACATTTGTGGCAGTAGTGAGGCTGGCAAAACTAGGGCAGATTCTCCCTGCTTCTGAAGGCAGTTTGTCTACACTAAGTGGGTAGGGAAATGGGTGAATTTAGTGCCAGGGTGTGGGTTTCGTACTCAAGATGAAAGAGTCATGTATCGTGAGGTTTCCAGTCTGGAAGGTAGGAATTGCCGCATTCTGGCTTCAGTTGGAAGCAGAGAACACTAAAACAGGGACTAGGTATTTCCATTCCCACTACCTCTTACACAGGGAAGAAGTCGAAACAAAAGACATCGTCTCCCCAAACCACCACCCATTGTTGGCCATGACTTTGATAAGGAAGGGGGAAAAATTCAACAGTGCAGTCTATAAAATAACTTTTGAGGTAATGGTCATTTTAATATTTAAAAACTAATTTCTAATTTCCTAAGTAACACATGGATCTTTTCTTGTAAAAAAAAATTAAGAACATTAGCTATAAATGTAAAGTCTCCTTTGTCTGTTATCTTTAATCTGTTAATGCCAGATACCCTCTGGCACTGATTGTCTCCCATCAGCCCCAAGAGCTCATAATACGATTTTGCTGTGGATTCTTCTGGTTGGTTTTCAATGGTATTTATCTACATGTCTGTCTCTATAGAAGAGATAAGGTGTGCTTTTGTAGATGCATTTTTAACACAAATGGTACTATATTGTGCTTACTCTGTAATTATTTTTTAACTGAACCTCATACATTAGAGATTTTTCCACTTCAGAACCATATACCCAACCTTTTTTTTTTGACTGCTGTTGAATGGTGTTCCATAATAAGGAGAGTTTATTTAAATATTCCCTATTGATGGATATTAGCCATTTCCAGTTGCGGTTTGCTTTTTACTGCCCAGATAGGGTTGCAACAAATGATCATGTAATTGCCCATTGGGCATTTGCAATGTGTTTTTCCCAGTAAGGTAAGGTGGATCCGGGTCATTGATTGCCCTGAGTGGCAGGCAGCCTCTTATCAGCCTCTTCGTATTTGAGCAAAGGGCTTGGCGGAACTCTTGGAAGTAGTGGAAATGCATTGTGTCCCGATTGTGGAGGTAGTTACGAGTGTTTACATTTGTCAACACTCAACTAACTGCACTCTTAAAATGGGCGCATTTTACTGTTTGTAGATTCTGTTCTAATGGCGTTCATTTAAAAATGTGTGTGAGGGGAGACTAGCTGGGAGTAAAGCACCGTGGGCTTTCACAATGCTGGCTTTTCCCCCCTGGCTGTTTCCGTCCACCCAGTTCTTTCCCCTGCCTCCCCTCTTCTGTTGCTTCTTGCACCTAGGGAGTGCCTGGGTCCAACGCAGCAGCCCCAGAGCCCGGAGGCTGGCAATCGCGCCTCTCCACCTTCAACCCCCTGAGGGTTTTCCGCAAGGCGGCACCTGGGTGCTCCAGAGCTGCGTCTCCCGCCCCCGCCCCCGCCCCAGATGGGCGGGCCCGGCCGTGGCTCCGCCCCTTCTGTTGGAGCTCCTGGGTTGGGTACCTTCAGGATAGAAGCCGACTGCCAGTCTCCGGGTCGCAGCCGCCGCAGCCCGCGCCGTGGAGCTGGGGTCACCTTTTGCCTGGGAGTTTTGTGGCCGAATCGGGTCAGCAGTGACATCCCAAAGGGCAGGCCCGGCAGCCGCCATGGTGGCCAAGGATTACCCCTTCTACCTCACAGGCAAGAGGGCGAACTGCAGCCTGGAGGTATCCCCTGCCAGCAGTCCAGCCAAGGACGCGGAGGTAGGGACCTCCACCTGGACTTCGCTGGTCCGTCTGCCTTTTCTCCCTGTGTCACTGTTCCTCTTTCCACCTCTCACTCGGTGTGTTCCTCTCTCTCTCTCTCTCTCTCTCTCTCTCTCTCTCACACACACACACACACACACACACACACACACACACACACACCGTGTCTCCCGGGCTCCATCTCTCATTCTCTGTCTCCCTTCCTACCCTGTTTTGTGGATCAAGGGTGAGCCACCTTCTCTCTGTCCCTGCCCCTCTTCCTCTTAGCCAGAGAGCAGCAGCCTCTTGCCCCTGCACTACCCCCCCCCCCGCCCCCCTTGGCATCCTGCCAGGCTCTCAGACTGTCAATCTTCTGTCTTGACCCTGTAGAGGGATCTTCTACTGTATCAACAGGCCCAGTCATCAGGAAAGAGCTACCCTTTAAGTGCCCCTTTCCTCTTTCCTGGGTTAGGGGAGCAGGGGCTGGTTCTTGGAGGCCTTCAGAATACATCACCTGTTAGGCTTGACCTTGCAGCTAGCTGTTTGGCAACAGAGGTTATGGCACTTCTGCTCCTCACATGTGAACAGTGGGGTCATTCAGCTAGGGTTCTGGGGGCAAAATAATAATTTGAGTGCCTCCCACATGTATCCTGAAAATGAATTAACTCCTGGGACAAGTGCAAAGCTGTCTTGGAACTTTCGAAATATTTCTCTTTCTGGGAACTTTCCTGTGCATTGAGGGTGATGTGAGGGAGTCCTCCTGGCTTGTGTTTAGTCGGCTTTTCCTCTTGTGTTATATATTACTGGCAAAGAGCTCACTGGCCTTAAAGGTTGGGTTCAGCTGGAGGAGAAAGTGTCCCTCTATTTTTTTTTTTAGGGTTTTAAGCAATACGACTGCTTTCACTAGACTGCAACTTTGCTGTGGCCAACTTACAATGGAACCCACAGGACCTAGCTCATCACTGTTGCTCATGTGCGTGTCTGGGAGATCACCACACTCCCCAGACATGGCCTGGGGAAAGTATCTGGCCTTGTCACAGAATTCTTCGGGATTCTGCCCACCCGGGCACCCTTGGGTCTGCTTAGCTGTGTAGGTTTACTGAATTATGTATATTTGGGAGGACAGTATCAAAGAAAGATTCATTGCCTCTAACAGGAACTGCTCCAAGCTGACAAAATTCCAGTCTCCAGTTGTAATCAGCTTTCTGTAAGCTGAGCACAAACTAACCCCCTACCCCCACCCCATATCCCAACTCAGCTGTATATCTTCACAAAGAGTTTTTGTTCCCAACAGCTGTGGAAGTATTATGGACCTAGTGGTGTTTGGAGTCTTAAGTTTTGACAGGACAGCACCTGCAAGGATTCAGGTTGTTCAGGCTTGGAATGGATATAAAGATTTTTCAATGGGAACTTCATAATTTAATGAATGTGGGAGCAGTGAAGGTAGTGCCAAACTCCTTTTGGAAGGAAGTAAAGCATAACCCAGTTTAATTAATTAATTGAATTGGGTTAAAGAAAATAATAGTGAAAATAGCTCTGGGCTCTCACTAGTACCTTCTTGCTGTCGCTTAGTCCTGTGTTTTTGAGTAGTTTGATGAAAGACCTTAAGTAAAACTCATCTGCTTAGTTCTTTTGTATTCTTATACTACTTAGACTTATATACTTATATACTGCTTATATTTATATACTATATAAATATATCTGTGTATCACAGGTGTGATGACAGAAATATATCACCAAATGTTAAATATTAATTTTCTTCATGGTAACTGGATCCAGATTGTATAATGTGACATTTTCATTTTATGAAGATGTTCTGGTGTGGAAGTAAGGATGGGGGAGGAACTATTTATTTCAAAACTAGTTGGTGTATATTTTTCAGGTACCACCATTGAGGATGTTTTTGTGTTTAAATCTGAGCAGATGTGTCTCTTATGCTGTATACATCTTGAGACAAAGGTGTCTAGTGCAGTATGTTTCCCAGCTTCATTGATTTGGCTTATCGCTTCCTGACAATGATGACAGACCAAGTTGGAAAGAGAAACCTAAGTGAGTTCAGGGGCTAGTTTTCTGGTTTTCATTATCGGTACACAGGACGGCTTACCCTTGTAGGGCTCACTTCTCCATAGGCAGTTAACTAAAATATATTTTCTACCGGCAGGTGTCACCAGTATTTGTGTTTAAAAACCAGCATACACTAGTTGGCCTTTTGAAAACATGATTATATAGTTGTTTATAAAGTAGATATTGACTGTCAGTTCCTATGAAAGTAATTTTTTAAGATTAATCATTTTATTTGCAGAAAGAATGTGGTTATAATAAAAAGAAAACCTGTCCAATCTAAAATCCTTTTTGACCTACAAAAGCAATTACAGCAAAGTACCTGTGTTTAAAAGGAACGTTTAATGGCTGTTCCTTCTGCATTTGCTATCCGGAGGACAGTGGGCACCGAGCTATGTGGGCAAGTGCCTTCTAGTGTTTGTTTTTGTTGTTGCAGTCAGCATGCTAGGGAAGGCCACTTAGGGAAAGGCCTTCCCTAAGGGGTGGCTGTCATTGATGTGCTTTTGATACAGTACTTTTGAGTAAAAATGTCCAACAATAAGCATTCTCTTAAAAGCAAATCATTAACAAAATTTCTACTCAAGATTTAAGTGCTTTGTAATTTTTAAATTTCAATGATGGTTTCCAGTGCAAGAAAAGATATATTTTAAAATTTTATTTTCTTTAAAATATCAACTTTAAACAAAAATATTCTATAAGGATTATGATATAAATACAATGCTGCTTGTTAATCTAGTATTTTTTATGGCATGGGTATATGAGTTGGCTTGCAAATGTTCAATTTTATAACCAATAACCAGCTAGATCCTTCCGGCTCTAATCATTAACTGAGAAATCTAAGGAGCTTAGTACATGGCTCTAGACTTTCACAGGGAAATGTGGTATCATGTGAGCATCACTAAGCTTATTTCTTCTGATTATTGATGCAGCTTTGCTCAATTGATCTCTGTTTTTATATTTATTGGGTGCTTTCTTCTCATGCCAGGAAGGACTGGTCCTTTTAGCATCTTAGATACTCTGAACACCTGATCAAGTCACTAACAGGAAAGCTGTTAGTGCTCGCGAATTACACCGATTGTAAGTTAAAATCACTGTTTCCCCATGGTAAGGTTTTCCCTTAAAGAAAGAAGGCTCAAATGAGTAGATATGTTGGTCAAGGATGCTGGAGCCTGGTGTAAGGTCTTAAGTGTTTAGGGTCCATTTCATTTTTAATGAAAATAGAAAGAGGTGTTTCTGTTGTTTTCTTTCTGAGACTATATATGACAATTTGATAGACAGCTTACTTTGGATTTTAAGATTCACTATCTGAGATATCAGTCAGGATTAAGCCGGATTTAATTAGTGGTATTTATAGTCATTGCCTTTGTCTCTTTGTCTTTTATATGTTCTGATTTTTGACTCAGATAGTAGCCTTGTGTGGCCTTTGGAATGACATCTATCGAGAAACGATGGAGTTCTGGTCCTTCTCCAATACCACATCTAGTGTCTCACTTGAGACCCAACCATGTTGCAAGGTTAATATAAAGCACATATTATTCTCTCTATGAATAAAGACACTGAGGGGAGGTGACTTGCAGAAAGCCTCGAAGAAAATCAACAGCCGAACTAAGATCCAATGCCAGGTTTCCTGATGGATTTAGTCCAGTGTTTAATACCTGTGTACCTAGTGGCATCTGAGGGTATTTATCTTTGTGAAGAAAAAATGGAAGAAAGGGTGTAAAACTTAACAGACATGTAAAATGCTCACAAATATTTTCCTTTAAATGTATAATCTTGAGTACTGTATGTAACTGAGAAGGTACCTTTAAGCTTTAGCTCTAAAGAGCAAAGTGAACTATATCCCCCTGCCATAATTTATGCCCCAGTCCACACGTGTATTTGAAAATTGTATGCACCTGGGACTGTATTCCTTGCATGACAGCTGGAGAGCTAAAAGGGTCAGCTGGTTTACAGTAACTTACATATTTCTTGGAATCTGTATCAAATGTTGAACTGACAGTATGTACAACCAACTGCATAGAAATAGTTCCAAGGAGTTATTGCACTTAGAATCATGGGATTTCTTCAAACAACTAAATAAATAGACTCCGTGAGTCATGTGACTTCACATCTTGCTGTGTGAAGAGTCACATGGAGCTACCTGGGTAAAGGCCATCTCTTGCTGATAGGATCTTGTTATGGTCATCCAGCCACTATTCTGAGTCTTGTTTAGATGGAAAAATATCTTGGGGGCTTGGGCCTCCAAGATGCACAGAAACTAGAAATAGGTTTATTAGAGGAAAATATGCTCCTCTGTTACCTTAAACATGTACATTTGAGGTTGTTCAGGGCATCGACTCTGGAATAAGACTGCCTGAGTTCCGATGCCATCTCTACCACCTGCTAGTAGTGTGGACTTGGACAAGTTACTGTGCCTCTCTAAGCCCATGTTTCCTCAGGGGAAAACTACAGATAAAATGGTTCTACCTCCTACAACTGTAGTGGGGATCAATGAGATGATTCATGTACAGTGCTTAGCACAGTGCTTGACACATAGTAGGAGCCCAATAAATATCATCAAGACCTCTGCATCTGAAAAAGATTCCTAAAACAATTTTAAGAATCATGATCACAATCTTATTTTCCTGGTGCTGTTTTAAGCACAGCAGTGCATTGGGGGGCCTCACTGTAGGTTTTCTAATCATCCTTGCAACAATTCCCTGAGGTTGGTATTAATATAATGACCCCCTTTTGTAGAAGAAACTCAGGCTCAGAGTTTGGTAAGTGGCCTTTCCAGGATGGCTGAGCTAGTAAGTAGGTGGAGGAGCCAATACTCACACCCTACTCTGACCTTGAAGTCTGTACTTTCCCAACCACATCATGTTGCCTCTAAAGGACTAAATCACTGGTCTCCTTACCACATAACATATGAAGGATGAACCCTCTTGCTGGAGCAAATTGCCTCATGGTTAGAGGCCAGTTTGTCCTTGGTGACTGGGTGAGACTTCACCATTAGTCAATGCTTCTGGCTAGGACCCACAGCAGTGAGGTTTGCAAGCCTCTGCTGGGGAGGGTTTTGGTAACTTCCGTTTTCTGTTTCTCAAGAGCAAGTAGCTGGTCTTTGGCAGAATTCTGTGTGCTCAGCTCTGTGGAGGTGACACAGTTAGTTCTGCAATTAGTCATTTTGCTTATCTACAGTAACCACCATCCTTCCAAGTAAACCAATAACTGGAAGGCCCTGAGTGCCATCTGGGTTTTTGTAAATTGTGTCATTTTCTCAAGACACTCTGTGAGTGCCTATAAAATCCTGGACCAATGCCACTGTTTTCATAACAACTGAATGAAAAGAAATTACTGATTGTATCCTAATTTCACAGAGCCCTGTGCACATGTAACTGTTATTAATGGTGTGTGTGTACCTGAAAAGGAACTTCATTTGTGATATATGCATGCAGTTGCCTTCCATAATTTGTCAGCACTGCTAAGAGGTGCAGGTCACACACAAAATGAGGAAATTGCTGCAATTGCACTACCATTTATTCTTGTTGCATTGGCTGGTGCACCATCAGGAGTAAAGGGCAGTGGTTTCTGATACCTTCCATTTTTTATGAATTGACGCATGTTATTAGCTTCAAAGAAACTGTCACAAATTAATCAAGAATGGCTTCTGATCCTTTGACTAGCTAGAATAGGACTGGGTCTTTGTAAGTCTAGAAACATCTTGTATGTTTGGGCCACTGTGTCCTTTTGTGAGAAGGCAGCTCAATTATTACTAAAGATCAGTTAATTGAAGCTGAACCAGAAACCTTATGGTAAACTCACTGGATGTTTTTTCTTTCTGGCTCTTAAGATGAGGAGGAAAGGAGTAACAAAACAGGCTTTTTTCCGGGGATTTATGAAACAAGCAAACAAAACTAGCCTCCAGGAAATGACCCAGGGTCATTGCGTTAGAGGACCTTAGAGTGGGAAAGGCCTGTTGAGAATATGGAGCCCAGTTTTCCTCCACTGCTGGATCCGTTCAGTCTTAAACACCTGCAGGGACAGAGAGCTCATTACCTCTAAGGCTGTACGTTCTGTCTTTGTTCAGTGTGGATCATGAGAAAATTCCTTCTCAGTTATATCGTTGCTTTCGGGAGCTGAATATTAATAAAACATAGTAATGCTTTCTCATGGGCTATACTCTTAAATACTTGAAAACCGTTCTCTCCCTCCCCATCAACTCTGCATGCACACACAGTCTTTCTTCCTCCTTCTCTTTCTCCCTCTCCCTCTTTCTCTTCCCCTTCCTCTCCCTCTTTCTCTTCCCCTAGGTGCTTGTCTTTTCCTGGCTAGATTCCTGGTTCCTCTAACACAGGGGTGTCAAACTCATTTTCACCAGGAGCCACATCAGCCTTGTGGTTGCCTTCAAAGGGCCAAATGTAATTTTAGGACTGTATAAATGTCACTACTCCTTAATAGTTAAGCAAGAGCTCGGCGCTGCTGCTGGGTAGAAACAAGATGCCAGGTGGGATGAAACAAGGTGGAGGGCCAGATTCAGCCCGCGGGCCCTCTGTTTGCCACCTGTGCTCTAACATTTCCAAATGGAACATACTATCCAACCTCTTTTTCTTCCTTGCTTGTTTCTACTGGACATCCCCAGTATGCCTGGAATTCTTAAGTATGGATCAGCCCAAAAACACTGTATGGTAGTGTATCAGCAATAAGGTTTCTTTTATGCTTAAAATGCTTTCTTACACAAGTAGACTAGTACATCGAAAGAGATTTTTGAAATAAAGATAACAGACTAAAGATTAATATATTGGTCACATAAATAATTTATGCAGATGTAAAAGAACACTCCAAGATGTCCCGTGACAAATGTGCAGTTCACACACAGGAACTACCCAAGTGGCATTATTTAAAATGTTCACTCTAACAGCTAGTATAGAAATGAAAAAGGCAAATAATAATAAGATGCTATTTCATGCTTAATTGATGCATAAATACTTTAAAGAAATGATAAAACCCAATGCTGGGGGTGTTGCAAGGAAATAACACACTTCTGTGTGGAATGAGGGAACTTGTCAGTACATATTAAAAAACAAAAAAAGGTTCAAATCTTTGGACACAGTATTCCATTTCTGGCAAAAGGGGGAGCTTTTTGTACAAAGTAGTTCATAAGGACATCATTTGCAGTGATGCTCACGTTTTATGTTTGTTTATTTTATAGGATTCAAAGCACTTATATTTTTTTGCCTCACCTGGGTATAATTATCCTCATTTTTAATAGGAGGCTAGAAAAAATAAATAAATAAATAAATAAAAATAAAGAGGAGGCTACTAACAGTCAGAGAGGTTTAGTGGTTTTCCCAGGATCACACAGCTGGCAATGGCAGAGCTAAAGCTTGAAGTCCAGTTCTCTGATTCCAGTCCAGCATCCTTTCCTACTTATTTATACCAGCCAGAAAAGCCAACGACCTCTCTGACCTATAATGAAGGAATGGCTCCATGTACCAAGGCCTCTGGCACAAGAGTCAGAGGCATCATTTTAGCCATCACACACTAGCAAACAGGTCTACCCTAGTGTTCCTGGAAAAAATAAAGAGGAACAAAGTTGAGCTAATTATATACATGATATAACCAATTTAAATATACATGTATGTACATGGGATATAGAGAAGTGGGGGAGGGGATATTTCAATCAGAGCACATCTCGTTCCTTTCTGATTGTGCTAAGTTTTCATCCACAGAAATGCCACCCAGTGTTCAAACAGTGGTCAGTTATTATCACATGCATTATCTCCTTTGAACCTTACACTAGCTGAGGGAGCTGAGCAAGGCAAAGTCTGTCCCCTTTGCTGTCAACTGAAGAAACAGAGATTCAGAGAGATAGGAGGCAGGTCCAAAATGTTGGTCTCTCCTTGCCCAGCCTTAACTTCTTGGCATGCCCCAATGTTGGCTCAAGCCACTCATGTTTCTGAGTGAGGTCAGTTGTAAACAGCACTGTTTTGGGGGTGTTCAAAGTGAACCCCATTAAACGTATCCAAAACACCAAACACAGTGGCCTTGCCTTGGAGCCGGTGGACAGGTGGGCCCTTCCACTGGCCTATGCTCCAGCAGATCCAAGTGCAAGATCTTCATATTTGATGTAAAATCCCTGTTAGAGTTAATAAAAAGCCCACAAAGAATGGGTAGACCCAAACTTCTATACCTGTACATGACATCCCTTAAAATGATGTCTTACTGAGCTCTGCAGATCTAATTTGCAGCAGAGGTGATATTTAAATGATAAGTAAAAACAAAATATTTCCCTGAGGGTGCTGTTTCCCTAGATATCACTAGAAGTTTGCAGCCTGACTCAATTAAATAAAACTGAGATCCTGTGTTAGGACCTTGAAAAAAATAAAGTGAAATGTTTAGCAGGTGCCACAAATTGTGGAAGAAGCCACAAAAGGGAAAAGGGAACAATGGTCAAGGGGGCTAAGTGCTAAGACATCCCTTTGTGTGTTTTTTGGCCCTGACACAAGGCCAGTGCAAGCTCTCTGCTAAAGTGTGTTATCTTATATTGAAATGTTAACATTTCATAATCCACACTTGACGCAGGCAGGTCAAGAACAACCCCAAGCAAAAACAGAGAGTATTATTAAAGCCCAGTGGTAAAGACTGTTCTTATTTTTCACTTCACACTGGTGGGGAGGGAGTGTGGGTGGCTAATCAATATCCTGTTAGGTTTTGGCAGTTTGGTTCGTTTTCACATAGAGTCACCCATCCTCTTTGCTGGTTGGTGATTGCTTTGAGTGCTTCTGGGTGTGGTCTTGCAGGAGGGTCTGAAACTGCTGTGAAGAAGGAAACAGACTGGAGAAGAAAAAATTAATGCTAGCTTAAGTGTCAACCACAGACACATGGTGAAGAGTCACCTCCTTCCATCTCAACTGGTTGATGATGCCTTATGGGAGAGCTTTGAAGGAGGGACCATCATTAAAGACACCTAGTTTTCTCCTGTTATCTCTGAACGCTTTATGTCCAGCCTTTGAGGCTAGGCGAGTGAGCTTTTGTTCTGTCTCAACATGGAATGAGGGGAGCTCACTTTGGAGGACTCTTAAATGCTCATCTGAGTTTCTTTTGCAGCATATATTTCTAAGCTGATTCTTACAAGAGTTTCCCGACTGGCTAGGGACAGGGCACAAGTAAGCTCAGCTTCTTGGAACCTCAGAGTCTTTGTTTCTGGAATGACTCAACTGGGTTAGATCATTATTTCCCAGAAGGTGGGTTGCACACCACTTGTGATAGCTGAGGTGATACTGGACAAGGTGATACAGAGATAAGACACAAAGTAATTTTTAATTACTTTTCCAAGTTCTACCAATCCTTTCTGATTATGTCAAGGAGAAACTCTCAGTTTGCAGCTAGTATATCTTTACTTATTTTTATTATATATATGTTTATTTTTTCTTTTTTAAAAGATTTTATTTATTTATTTATTTTTAGAGAAAGGGGAAGAGGGGGAGAAACAGAGAGGGAGAAACCTCAGTGTGAGAGAGAAACAGGAATCGGTTGTCTCTCCTACACAACAACCTTTCACTTCTCTGAAGACACTCAACCAACTTGAGCCACACTGGTCAAGGCAACAGGTGTATCGTTAACAATTCTCCATCTCTTGCTAATTTTCCTTTTTAACAAAGTGCAGGCTTCAGGCTCTGAAGCTTCAGGCAGGCAGGAGTACCTAAGAAGAATTAACAATAGGGTTCATTTTTAAAAGTTAGTTTCAATTTATGGCAAGAGATAGTGATTTTCCATTTAAGGCTGTGATATTGTTTATTTTTACAAGTTTACTTAAGTAAAATATGAGTAATCTAAGAAAACATTAAGTACATAATAGCTCAGGTTATATGTACATTTTGCCAAAAATTGTGATGATAGTACCAACATTTTAGAAGCAGTGCCTTAGGAGTGTTCTGAGGTCATTCTAGGCTAAGAACTCTGCAGCAATAAGTTCCCAAGTTTGGGCACAGCCACTTAGAGACTAAACTTGAAATTCGGACTTTGATCATATATATGACTGAGATTCACATATTAGAGATTTTTTTATTTTCAAAAAAATTTATTTGTTTTTAGAGAGGGGGGAAGGGAAGGAGAAAGAGAGGAAGAAACATTGATGTGAGAGAGAAACATTAATCGGTTGCCTCTTGTAAGTGCTGTAAGTGGGGACAGAACCTGCAACCCAGGCATGTGCCCTGACTGGGAATCGAACCACTGACCTTTTGTTTTGCTGGACAACACCCAACCAACTGAGCCACACCAGTTAAGGCTAAAGATTTTTAAATAGATAAAAACTGGCCATATAGTGTTGTAGAAAATTATTATGAACTAAATGTTGGTCAATTAAAAAAAATAAAACTGGATTTCTGTTCTAAAAACAAAAATCTTTTTCTTTTCAAAGCTTCAAAGTTAGTTCCAAAGTTCCAGCTGAAATCATTTAACTGCCTTCTTTCTTTTACCCTTTACCCTTAGGGAAGGATTGAGCAAGACTGCATTTTAATTTGGGGCAGACATAGAGTATAGTGGTTAGGAACATAGATTTGAGGGTCAGACTGAGCTGCGTTTGAATCTGTTTGGCCACTTGTGAGCCAGGACATCTTGGGCCAGTGACTCATCGTGTAAGCCTCAGTTTCCTTATCTGTAAAATGAGAACTTCTGAGGGACTCCTAGAGATGAATTGGGCATGCAGAGGGCTCCCACAGACCAAGTGTCCCAGAGCTCACTAGAAGCAGCAGCACCTATTTTGCATGTGTCTCAGTTGAGTGGAAGCCGTGGATGATCATCCCTATCAAGCTGTTTGCTGGAAGGTCATTCTCTCCTTTTAGGAAACACCCACCCAGTTTCCCAGGGATTTGAATCAACACTGGGTGTTATTTTTTAAAAAACAAAAGCTATCCCAAGCACACTGGTACACTTCATAGTTATTCCTGCTAGATAGAATGAAAAATATCTAGTGTGATTTTCTACTGTTCCCATAATGACTTTCACACAGGGGTTGGGGTTTAGGCTCTGGGTAGAGTAACATGTCATCCTCAAGGCCTCTACTCAGGACACAGATGCAGGGATGGTGAGGAGGGTTAGTTTGCTTTGGGAGTTCTTCATGCCCTATTCATCAGCAGGGCACTTTAATTATAAATAGATCCTTTGTTAGAAATATGGAGAAACACCACAGCATGATGGGTATGAGTTGGTGAAGAGTTAAATAACTAAAAATGACCCCTAAAGCTCTTTGATTATCAGTAACTATTTACTGAGACCAGACTCTAGCTAGCACTTTTTCCCCTGGGTTTAACAAAGAACAGAAAGGCATGTAAGAAATTTCTACTTGAGTTTGACCAAGTCATTCACAACCATACCATACAGGCAGTGATTGCCAATCAGCAGAAAGGGGCATAGGGAAGCAAGCAGCCTCACTGGGGAGTTTGGGTATGGGGAACTGGTCATCCAACGAGCCCTTGATGCTGATGGTAACACACCATTCCCCAAGTGTGCACTTAATGGAGAGTATTGACTGCCGTGTGCACTTAAGCCGGCCACCTCTGCACCAGGCTGGCCACTTTAAGATGCTGGAAGAGGAGACAAGAGGGGCTGCAGATTCCAAGAGTGACAGGGCTTGAATGTCGAAAGAGCAGCTTCTACTTTTTCACTCCCTGCCTCAGTCTGCATTGCCCTTCTGCCCCTAGTCTACAGGGTTCCTCCCTGGCTTAGGAAATGAGCAGCATTGTGGCTGAGAACTGAGGCCTTGCTGAGTAGCAGCCTTGCACTCAGCCCTGGCTCTGCCATTCACACTATCAGCTCTATGACCTTAGACAAGGTTCTTAACCCTTCTGAGCCTCAGTTGCCTGCTTTGTAAAAGGGGTATATTAATAGTACTAACTTAAGAGAAGTCAAGGAAAACAGGCACAGAAGGCACTTTGGCACAGCCTGGCATGAAGTCATCCTCAGTATTATTGCTGCTATTTTTTTATGTTATAAAAGGAAGTTTTATATCCTGGGAAGATAGAGTAGGGGTGGTGGGGAGGGCTTTCATCTCGGGTATATTTGAATTTGAATTTCAGCTCTGCCAATTAATTACTGGGTATGATTTGGGCAATTCTCTTCACTTCTACGAACTCCTGCTTCTTCTATAAAATGGGGTGATGTGGCTTACTATATGAAGTAGAGGAGTGAGTGAGTGTGTGTGCACATGCCAGCACCTGGTACAGGGTAACTCCATGGCTCTTGGTGCCTCCTCCTTCACACCCAGGGGTCCCCACTGTCTACATAGCACTTCCTTCTCTACTTGTCAGGCAGAGTCAGAAGAGTCACACCTGGGTCAGATGTGGGTTGACGTCTCTGTTTCTAGAAAATTGCTTGAACCTGTGAGTAGGTAGGTAGCATGTAATTTGTTCAATAGCAATTCAAGAGGCTTTTCAGGCTCCTGGCACCCCACTTCACAGCCTGCTTTGTAAATTCAGAAGCAGCCTAGAGCCTGACTCCTAAATGGTGGAGCAGAAGGAGGAAGTGCCTGCTAGGGAAATGAGCCTTCCCCTCCATTTCTGGGGACCCTGGAGGAATCTTTTCCAGGGAATTCTTCGCCAAGTTAGACCCCCTGTAGTCTCCTAAAGGACCCCACCCATCTATGGATGGCCTGTGCTAGAAAACTCATGGGAACTTTGCCCCTTTCTGCCACGGGAGTACTTAACCTCAAGAATAAATAACATTTTTCTTTTACCACAAAACTGTCTTTGTTTCTTCTGGAAACTTTTATTGGCACCCCTTAGCACTGACTCTCCCATGGCTAAACCAACATTTTTTACAAAACGAAACAGTCAAATCACAGGTTTGTATTTGCTTCTTTTCTTTTAAGTCAATTGCCATTGTCTATTCATTTTCCCTCTTGTGTCTTTGTAATTGAAATGAGCTGCAAGTGACGTGGGGACCAGAGCTGGGTCTCTGAGGCTTCTGACTCCTTTGTTTGCCTTTGCGTGTGATACATTCTTTTTCAAATTCACAGGCTTCTGAATTTTAATAGACTGTGATAATGATACATCTGGCTGCATATTAATTGCTGAGAGTTAAAAATGACGCATAATCACTGTGTTTCAGGGCTGCAAATGTACAGCACTGAGAGCCAGTGTTTGTTATAAGCCTTTGGAAAAATCCATTGTTAGTGGGCATTTTCTAACTCCTGTGATTACTAATGTGCTACAGAATGAAAACTGTCTCAAATAAAGTCAGTGTTGTGTTCTGTGTATGTTCAGTTTCCTGAACATCATGCTTTGTACCTTATTTTTCTACATACCACTGCTCAGTGGGTGGTAAGATACCAGCTGAAAGCTGAAAACAGGAAACTTAAAATTTTTTATTTTATTCCCAATTCAATCAATCCCAGAGGCTATGTGGCTGGTAGCTTTTTCCATTTTGAATAATCAGGTTTCAGTGAGAACAGACTGTTCTAAAACGCCCAAATGCGGTGTTACAGGTTCTCAGTGCAGGCATGTGCCCTGAGAACGCACGTGGCCCAATGATCTGAAGGGACAGAGAGACAGCTGAGTGTTACCAAGCAGTATGGCAAGTGTATTTCATGTTTCATCTCTGCAAGGCTTGTCTGCTCAAAGTTATTGTTCTCAAAAATAGAAGCTGATGGGGCAACATCAGATGGGAGTCCATGTTTTCCTACTACAGGCCCAGTATCCCTGGTCAGATGTCCCTCTAGGTTTTACCCAACTGCTTAATGTGGGATCCCTGGTCGCAGCTGAGTTCTCAGTCAGGTGGCAGGCTTAGCTGGAACAGTCAAGTCTGTCCTTCCTTTGGGACATTAAGATTTAGGCATCCTTTTTCATCTCTGTACTTTTTCCCTCTCTTCTGGAAAGTTAAGATAATGCTGAGCTTCAAGAGATGACAGGTGGGTGGAAAAGAACAGGTCAGTGGATCTGTGTAGTCCTTTCTGGAAGCCAAAGGTAGAACATGCTACTTGGGGAGGAATGCCATCCTGAACATCTGACATGGGTTGAATGCCTGTCATTGAGTCAGTCAGTATCAATGAGTTCCTATCATTGCCTAATTTCAGATAGTGATGGGATCTGGCCAGATTGGAAACCAGTTTTTCTGGCCCATAATTCAGCAATACAGGTTGTGATAGGAAGGGTTGGAAGCAGACCTCAAGACCCACCTACCTGGGTTCCGTTCCCCCACTCAGGTTCTTATTTGGGGATTTCAAGGCTGACATATTCCTCTCCTGGGGACATAGCCACAGATCCTGCCACACCCCTCCCACTTTTGCTCTATTTAGCCAGAGCTTGACCAAACAGATAGTAAAGATGCAGGAAGAAAGGGGAGGCAGGAATGTGAAATCAAAATACTTGTCTCATAGTCATTGAATTGTCAGAGCATGTCTCTGGTGAGATTGTGGTAGGTGACATGGAGCTCCAGCTTTGTCCCTCGGAGGCCCTGGGAAAAATTCAGTGCAGAATGAACAAGAACAGGAGAGAAGGCTCGGGGGGACTTCTAGGGCAGCTTCGTACCAAGCACATTACAGACATGATCTTATGTCATGTTCCCAACAACACTGTGAGGGAGTAAAGAGTCACCTCCACTTCATGGGGAGACTAAAGCCCCAGGAGGTAACATTGTTGGCCCAAAGTCATAGGGTATTGAGACCACAGGGTACTGTATTCAGAAATATTGCGTCATATAGTATCCTTAGGTCCTTTGTGGTGAATCAACATTCTTTGAGCCAGAGTGATAACTTTGTCACTTGTTACAGATACTTTGGCTTATTCCTGTGCACTGGGAAGCCTCAGCAAATGTCCTTATAGTACCCTTGGTGTCTGTGCACAACAGTTCCGAACCCTGAGCATTGGCGGAGTCCCCAGTGGCATTGTCCTCCCCTTTCCCCTCCCACCCAGTCCAAGGGGAATCCGGGGAATCCTTTTTACTGAGATAAACAAGTACAAAATTTGTATCCCACCTAAGGGTTTCCAAGAAGTCAGTAGAAAATGTCTGACAGCAAAACCCCAGAGCCACAGAGGCCTTCCTCTGGACCCTGTGGTTGTGATAAGGACACCACTGCCACCCAGGTACCTTGCTGGCATCCTCCAACCAGGGATGTGCGGCTTTGACCCCATTTTCTAGATCTGACATGGTTGTGGCACAGTGGGCATGTCACTTCTGTGGCGCTCTTGCCAAAAATGCATAACCTCAATCTAATCATGAGAACACATCTTCTGGGCCCAAGGCTGGCCCTCACGTATCAGGACCACAGCAGCACGACTCTGCCAGCAGCCCTCACACGTTTCAGGTTAGACTCTTGAAGTGCGTCAGCTCTGATCATCTGGCCCTGCTGCCTCGACAGCGTAAGAGGTTTGCTTGACTTTCAGAGGCAGATGTAGAGCCAGGGACCGCAGAGAGAGCTAAATATTCGGCTTCCTCTTTCTCTAAAGGTCTGTAGTGCCAAGTCTGGGCATGACCAAAGTGAGTTCCAGGCAGTGGGGCTGGCATTTGCTAAAAGGAACTTATTGGGGTGTGGGTATGCATTTCTCCTTCTGCCCAAGGTTAAGTAATAGTAACATCCTGTGTAAGAGAACTTGAATGTGGTTTTCTACTAAACTCCAATATTTTAGGGCTATTTATTAGATGTGTTTAATCTTGGGCCAATTTAACCAGTAGCAGACTAATAAAATAACAAATTTGGGCTTGTTGCCAGGACAAATGTTGACTTACCCTTATAATGTTGACTGAAACGAATAACTTTGAAAGTAATTGAGGAGTGAAACCTTAGCCAAAAATACAGTGTCTGAAACAGTGGTTCTGTTTTATTTTACTGGCACTGCTGAGAGATTATGCTCCGTAAGCTAGGCTGCTGCTGCTTCTTCAGCTCTCAGAGTCCTACATTTTACTGAATTATTTCCCAAGGTTGCTTTCCTTTTTCAGCCCATAAACCACCATTCAGCAAAAATGAATTTCCCCATGGCAGACAAGTAGGACAGGTTACTTTTGCAATGTAGAGGGGAAAAAGTCAATGATAATTAGAAGAATAAAGATAATAACTTGCTTGAGGTCTTCCCTCAGAAGGAAAATGGTATGTATGCCCTCTCAGAGTTTGTAGTAATATTAATTGCTTCTCCAGGGTATGTACTTGATGAAATCCATCTAGCTTGCTCCACACCCCACCCTTCCTTCATTTTGTCATTCAGTTTATATGAACATTAGAGAGCTATAATATTTTGGCTAGCATGTTTTGTACCTGAAAGAAGCTGGGAAGGCCTAGAGGAAAAGAAGCCAGGAAAACCATAGAAATTGTCATAAAGCGTGATTTCTTTCAATCCTCACTTTTTATTTGCATTGTATGAGAAGCTGTGTTTGTGGCTGGGACTGAGCAAGCTTTCAGAGACTAACGCTGGCATTGTCTGAGTTCAGTTAAATGACCCCCTCCCACCCCCCCGCCACCGCCATGCCTCTCCCTTAACCAAGGCTCCCCTGAAAACAATCACCTCACAGACTAATCTTGGCCAGATGCTATAGATGCTGACTGGACCTTTGGTGCTGACTGAATGGCTCAGGCAAAGACAGACTTGCTATGCAGGGAATAAATATAACCTCTTCAACCTTAATGTATTTAGTGGTATGGCCCTGAGAGTTGATGGTTTGATTTCTGGTTTTGCCCAAACCATCTTGTAATGTCTCCATCATACGCTTTTTAGCATTTGCATGGTGTGTGTAGGGGGGTGGGGGCAGCTAGAGAAATTGTCAGATCTTCAACATAGCAATCCAGCACCCTGTCTGCAGCGTGGCTATGAGACTAATTCAGATTATTCTGTGGTTTTATTTTTCCAGGATTTCCTTAATCTCTATTAGCAAAAAACTAACATCCCCCCCCCCCCGCAAAAAAAACAACCCAGCCCTCATTTTTTTCTTTTAAAGAAGAAAATTGTGATGTTTTCCTTATAGCATCTGATATGTAGAGCTTGTGCCATTTTATCAAAGAGGAAATCAGATCTTCTTTGGATGCTGGTATAAGGCAACCTGACCCCTGGAGAAAATAAACAGAAGGGTGTGACCTCAATCTTTGAGCGTAGCCAAGACAAAGGTATCAGGACTCCCTCTGGAGCTGTTCCTGGTGGCTTGTCAAGTCTCCAAAGTCTGTAGTCCCTTTGTTGAAATCACTGATAAGCATGTCTAGGGGAAAATTATAGCTCTGAGTTTGAAGATCTTGCTCACCTTATGGGTTAGAAATCAATAATTCTGAAACGTGTTTGGCCTAATCAATGAAGCCAGGTTTCCGTTGGAATTTGGGCCTCATTATTTGCCTTTCAATTTCTGGCAACAGATGACACCAGGGCAATTAGCTCTATGCCAGAGAAAAGAGAACAGAAAAAAACATCTTTAATGGAAATTTGGGAGTTAGAAATCATTATATCATTGTTGTCTTTTTGTATTTTCAAAAATTAAGATAAAGAGTCACTTTCAGGCTCCAAAGAGGCTCCCCTTCCTATTTCTGCAGCCACACTTCTCTTGCTCAAACTGCCTCATTGCTGCCTCCGTGTCCTGCAGCCACCTGGGGAGGCCCCGCTTGCTGACCACCTGGCCCACTCCTTACCCACTCCAGCCAACACTGACACTCTTGGGCACTGGATCCACCTTCTGGTTGTCACTGTTCAGCTGGCAGACGTTCCTCCTAGGGTGGCACCTGCACATGTCAAAGAAGCCCACTTTGCAGATGCTGGGTAAACACTCACAGAGTGGGATTTAAAAGGGTGCGCGTAGTCACAAAGTATCTCTTCCAATGTACGTATCAATTACAAAGGGAGTGCAGTAGTCCCCCCTTATCCACGGTTTTGCTTTCTGCGATTTCAGTTACCTGTTGTCCACCACAGTCCCATTATTAAATGGAAAATTCCAGAAATAAACAGCTCATAAGTTTTAAATTGCACACTGCTCTGAGTAGCGTAATGAAATCTCACGCTGTCCTGCTCCATCCTGCCCAGGGTATGAATCATCCCTTTGTCCAACAAATCGACACTGTATATACTCCCTGCCCATCAGTCAGTTAGTAGCGTCTCAGTTATCAGATTGACTGTCGTGGTATTACAGAGCTTGTGTTCAAGTCACCCTTATTTTATTTAACAATGGCCTCAAAGCACTAAAGTAGTGGTGCTGGCAATTTGGACATGCCAAAGAGAAACCATAAAGTGCTTCCTTTAAGTGAAAAGTTGAAAGTTCTGTATTTAAGGACAGAAAAAATTGTATGCTGAGATTGCTAAGCTCTATGGTAAGAACGAATCTTCGGTGAAATTGTAAAGAAGGAAAAATAAATTTGTGCTAGTTTTGCTGTTGCAACTCAGACTGCAAAACTTATGGCTACAGTGCATGGTAAGTGCTTAGTTAAGATGGTAAATGCATAGAACTCTATCATAGCCATGTATGTATAGGAAAAAACACTGTGTATATATATATATATATATCAATATATTGTTCAGTACACTCCAACATTTCAGGCTTCCACTGGGGGTCTTGGAACATATCCCTGCAGATAAGGGGGAGTACTGTACTAGTAACTTCACAATCAAGAAATCCAACAGATACCACCTGTATTTGTTTCCTAGCTGCTGTAACAAAGTACCACAAGCTAAATGGCTTAGAATAACAAAGTTTAATTGTCACTTCTATGGAGACTAGAAGTCCAAATTAAGGCCTCAGCATGGCCTTCATCTTTGAAACCTGTAGAACAATCCTTTCTTGCCTCTTCCTACCTCCCGGTGTTTGCTGTCAATCTTTGGTGTTTTTTTGTGTGTGTGTTTTAGTCAGTCCAGTTGCTGTCTCTGTCATCACATGGCATTCTGTGTGTGTCTGTCTAAATTTTCCTTTTTATAAGGACACTAGTAACTGGATTTAAGTCCCATTGTAATCTGATATGACCCCATCCTAACTTGACTATGTCTGCAAAGATCCTATTTCTACACAAGGTCACATGCACACGTTTGGGGGTAGAGCTTCAACATATCTTTTTGTGGGGACACAGTTCAACATATAACACCACCTTATCCAACAGGTCAAAGTTTATATCAGCAGTAATAAGATATAGTGACATAATGTACCCCTGATATAATGCACCAGGAAGGGCACATCACTTCTGTATTCTTGCCAACAGTGCATTATCTGAATCTAATCAGAGAAAACATCAAACAAATCCAAATAGAGAGACATTCTACAAAAAACAGACCAGTACTCTTCAGAAGTATTGATGTCATGAAAGACAAACTGATCCTGAAACAAAAGGGACATTAGTGGGAAAACTGGTGAAATCCTTTAATAATTCAGTTAATAATGTTGTAGCAATGCTAATACCTTAGTTTTGATCAGGTTGCCATGGTTATATGTAAGATCAAACATTAAGGGAAGTAGGGGAAAGAGTGCATCCCGGAGCACTCGGTACTATTTTTGCAGCACTTCTGTAAGTCTAAAATTATTTGAAAATCAGTTTTTTAGAAAAGAGGATTCATACATTGAGTGATTAGACAAATTCACCTGTTCTCAGAAGCAAAGGGGAGGGGCAAGAGAAATAATTTAATAAAAACATACCAACTTTTAGTCCTATTTTAGACTGTTCATTGAGAGCTTGCTTTTCACAAAGCACTGTGCCGTGTGTTCATCTTATCTTTTGGGCAGAATAGTTTAGCAAGGATGTAAGGTCCAGTATATGATCCATATCTTGCCTCTGCCACCTGAGATGTGTGACCTGTATAAAGGCTTGTGCTCACTGAACCTCAGCTTACTCATCTACAAAATGAGGATAATGGTGTCATCTCTCTCATAGGATGTTTTGATGATGCCACAAGCAAATACATAGAAAGCTCTTAGCCTGATACAGATGATAAGTTCCCAATAAATGATAGCTCTGACCCACAGAATCCTCACTACTGCATTGAGAGGATTATTTCCCCATTTTTTAGTTGAAGAAACTGTGGGCAAGTAACTTGCCCAATATCACCCAGCTAGTTAAGTGTGAGAGCCAGACTAAAGGAAATAGATTGATCTATAGATAGATGAATATATGTATCATTAAGTTAAAAAAAAAACATTAAGCATGAGGGAGAATCTGCAGGAATTCTTTTGAGGGGCAAGATACAAAGCCAGCTGTCAAGTCCCCCCAAAAGGGAGGAGTGGGGCCATTTGAAGTAGAGCTTATGGCTTGGAAGGAGGCAGAGGCAGGAGTAAAAGAACTGGCCAGTGAGTCAGTGAGAGGCCCCGAAAAGGTGGGAAGGCCTTGGCAATGGGAAGTGTCAACAGAAGCGAGAACACAATATTTGTGGTGACCTAGAAGTTTTGAAGGGTCAGAATCTTGGGCATAAACTGTAAAACTGTGTGAACTGCCCTTTGGCCCTAAGGAAGGGGGTAGTAAAGTTGAGATAATCATAGAGCAATGAATGAGCTTTACATTTATTTGACTGGGGAGAGCTGGAGTGTGAGTGAGGATCTGGCAAGGATAGAAGGTCTTAGCTTTCTTAGCAGAAGATGGTGCTATTGTAGAAGTGGAGAGAAAAGCATGAATTAGGGAGGCAGCATTGAGAAAGCAAAGCATGCTGACAAATTAAAGTAAATGCAGTGGACCAGGTCTCCTCTCCATGTGCAGTACAGTCTTGAGTGGCCTCTGTTTTCTCTGTATTGTTTTTAAAATAAATCAGAGCTGAACTCCAGATTGTTTTATGTTGTAAAGTTCAGTGATTGGGAGCCTATTTGTTAGGTTTCTTAATGAAAGAAAATTAAAAGAAAAACCAGTCAATAGACTAAAATAGGGAGTCTGGCAGCTGGGTGGGTGCTTCTCCACGGGGATGCCCATCTTTAAATTTTTCAAGGTGACTCTCCCAGCTTTTAATCTTCCAGCTACATGGACCTTTCCCTATTTTGTTCCACATTAGTTGACAATTATTTAAGTAGTGAGTTGTTGTTTTTTTTTAATTTTACCAGGTTTGTTTTCTAATTACATTCAGTGTCTATCTCTTTAGCATTCTTTCTCACTAGGCCCTCATTAACAACTAACATAAACATCTCAGATTGTACCTGTCTGCTACAGTTCGGCATTCACTGGTACATTTGCAAAAATGGTTTTCTGTTCATTAAAATGAAACTTTTTATTATGGAGAATTTGACTAGGTATGACAGATGGAACCATACACAGAGTCCCCTGTGTCCGGCCCCCAGCTTTGACAATTACCAACTTGTGATCATCCTGTTTCCCACACATCTCCTTTCTCCAGCCTCATTACTTTGAAGCAGATCCCAGGTGTCATATTTTTTTTAATGTTCTTTATTTGTGTATATGAATGGGCAAGGAAAGTTTGTGTTTTCTTTGGGCTGATTTGTTTGGAAGTTAAGAAAATAAAATGCAGTAGGATGGGGTTACTCACAGGAAAGGTAAGTCAGGTACATTCCCTGCTCACCAAGGGGAGGACCCAGCATGTCTGACTCCGGGGAGAAGATGCAGATTGAGCCTGTGCTTTCTGCTGGAGCTGAAGGCTGTCTAAGTGTGCCTGTGGAAGGGTGTGGTGCTGGGAGTGTCGTCTTCGGGTGCATCGCAGTAGGAAGCTGAGGCTGAAGATTCCTGATGCAGGATATGATTCCTATGGTGGCATCAGTAATATAGCAAATATGGCCCACTTCCTTCAGCCCTCAAGCTAAAAATGGTTTCTATATTTTTTAATGATTGAACAAAGCAAAAGAATATTTTGTGACATGTAAAGATTGTGTGAAATTCGAATTTTGGTGTCTACAGATAATGATTCAATGGCACATAACCACACTAATTTATTTACCTACTGTTCATAGCTGATGGCAGAGATGAAAAGGCCTGACAGAGGCCGGATGGTCCATAAAGCCTAAAATATTTACCATCTGGCCCCTTACAGAAAAAGTTAGCCAAGCCCTGGTATACGGTGTGGGCTCTGGAGCCAGCTGCCTGGATTTAAATTCTGGCTACCTTTTGAGCTGAGTGACTTTAAGCAAGCTGCTTGCTTTATGCTTCAGTTCCCCATCTTTTAAATGAGTATTATAATAGTAGCTGCCTTGCAGGGATTTTTGGAGGAATCACTTAATAAATATCTGTAAAGCACTGAACCCCTACAACAAATGTTAACTTATTATTATTTAATAATGCTAGAGTCTCTCAATCACTCTGAGACTGTAACTTCCTTTTTAGCGTGAAGATGATGAAAGCATCCTAGAGTGGTTACTGTGTGGGTAAAACTTGATCTCTGGGTGTGCAATTCCCAGCCCGCCTCCTATTCTGCAGATGGAACTCTGCACAACACGTCCCTGGTATTCAGGCATTGGAAAGACATTTTTTTATGACTCCAGCAACTCATGGGCAAAAGCATCTGCTGGCACAATTGATTCTCCTCTCCCTTGCGCCTGGCCAGGTGTAGAGCAGCCAAGAGCAGTGCTGCCTTGCAGTAGCAGCAGTCTGAGTCCTGCGCCTATAGCTGTGCTTCTGGCCCCTCCGGGACTGTGTTTATGGCCCAGTGAAGGGCGTCTCAGGGCAGCTGCAGACATGGTGTGGAAGGCCCTCCTGCTGCTCCCAACCCCTCTCTGGATGAAAAAATGAAGTGCAGGAAGAATGAGTGAGGGTTTCCTTATGTCATGCCTATTAGAATGGAACTATTTTTGAAGGGATAAAACATTGTGCTAGCCCCGGCTGGGTGTCTCAGTTGTTTGGAGTGTCCTCCTGTACACCAAAATGTTGAGGGTTCAATTCCCAGTCAGAGCACATAACTAGGTTGTGGGTTCAGTCCTCTGTTGGGGCTCGTGTGGGAGGTAACCAATCGATGTTTTTCTCACACATCGATGTTTTTCTCTCTCTCTTTATCTTTCTCACCCCCCACCCCCCTAAAACCAATAAATATATCCTTGGGTGAAGATTAAATTTTTAAAAATGTTTTCATTGTGCTAGATCATTTTGCTCTGGCAGACATTTTCTTACGTTGTATATAATCTGCTTTGAATTTTATCTCTTAAAGGAAAGAATGAGGAAAATATAAAAATTATTTTATCCCCTAGGGAAGGAGTATTAAAATGTATTAAATTAAAGCCCACATTAAAAATAAAATTGCATGGACTGCTTTATTCCTTTGTTTGTAATTCAAGCACAAGAGATATTTTAAGTTGCTGAATCAATCTTTTATGAAAAAATATGACCTCCATGCCTTTCTTTATTCTCCTTTCCTCCCTCTTCTCCCTCTATTTTTCCTTCCTTTTTTCCTCCCTTCCTTATCCTCTGAAAAGATGAAGAAAAAACACTGGATAAAAGTTAATACTGAATCATGATAAGTATTCACAGCAAACTTATCATAGAAGGGTACTTTCTCTACTTGAAAAATCGTGTCTTGTCTATGCCCTCATGAAACAATACTTAAGGATGAAATCTTCATAATAATCACTTTAGATTCAGGAATTAGACTAGTGTACCCACTATCTCAGTAATCAACAATATATGGGGGTCCTAGCCAGTACAATAAAACAAGAAAAACAAAAAAGCTATAAGGCCTGGAAAAATTGCAACAGAACTATTGTTATTCAGAAAATGCTGCCTACACAAAACATGCAATGCCTTTTACTTTAAAAAAAAAAACTTCTTTAGTGAGATGTCCTTCTGTTCTGTCTTAAAATTGCATGGTGGGGGTTGTGTCTGCACTTGAAATAGAACACCTTGTTCCTGGGTTTAGCGTTGACCTTGGCCACCTTGGTCTGGCAGCTGAGTTGTTGGACTAGGAAGCACTTGCAGGTTGTATTCTGTCATCTCTCTGTAAAGCCAGGAAGCAACCCTGCTATTGCATTTGCTAGTTCTGAGTAGAGCTATTTAACTAGAATCTGGAAACATTTTTCCTTTGGGTTCTTTTAGACAGCGGTAAAATGTAGCTGGAGACATACTGAGTAAATGGAAAAGAAAAATCAAATTAGGCCAAGATTTTTTTTAAGCTCCTATTCTCACTGAAACCCTCAAGGAGACCACCATAATTCATACTTCACTCATGTGGGCCAGGCATAAGATCTCCTTCAGAGGTCCAGTAACCTCTAAGTGTTCTGGTTTTGAAACTGCACCTGCCCACTTTGCAGGATCACAGCAGTAAATCATGCCGCAGTAGTTTCTAGTTCAAGTGTCTGTTGCTTGGGAATGTCAGATTGTCAGAGAGCAGCCTGATGTTTACTGGCATGTGCCTTAGGAAAGGCATTTTAATTACAATGTCGAGTAGCAGCAGCGTGCAAACTGCACAACCTGCAGAGGAGCTGGCATCTGCATCATGCATACATTTTGTAGCTGTGCAGAAAAACGCCCATCTGCCTGGATGGTGTAAACTGGAAAGCAAAGTCAGCAGAACCTTAGAAACAATGACACAGCAGGTGGAACAGAGCTGAATCTTCCATCCTGCCAAGCGTGCAATGTTCCCTGCCCATTTTTAAAGCAAGAGAACCAATTGTCATTTGCCCTTCGTTCTCCCCCTTCTGATACAGACTCTGTGACCCATCAGCTTTAGTCATTAAAGGAACAGAGACCCAGGAGTCTCTGGGCTCTGAGGTGCTGGCAGGGTTATCTGAGACCAAGTCCTGCCCCCCCTTCCCCAACACACAGGAAATCTCCCATGTCATTTGCTGCAGTGCAGCTCATGCCACGAAAGGTGGTGATATCACAATGCATTTCTAGCCCAAGGCAGGAGCCATTTAGAGAAATTCAGGGGATGCTCAAGAGTGCACACACACGTGTGTGTGTGGATTCAGTGATGCAGCTCTGACGTAAAACATATTTTTTAAGTCCTCCTCTGGGGACAAATGCTCAGGAGCCAGGAATTGGACAGAGAGCATCCTGAAGGGCACCGTCACTTGGAAGCAGCAGGGCTATTGGATCTTTCTCTCAAGCACTTCAAGAATTAGAATGTGATGTGTCTCATGTTGAGAGATTCATCTTTTGCCTTTTGGAACTGCACCTTCCCAGTGTTTAGGGAATCTCCTGATGTCTGTTCAGCTCAGCAACCTGGGACACTAGAGAGGTAACCGGCAGCCCGGATTTATTCTCTGTCTTGGAAAAGTGTTTTAGTGCTTTGTGTGAAGTCATTCCTGGCCACATTGGGGAATTGTTTTTGCACTTTCCTTTTAGTCTTTTAAATTTTCTATTTAAATGCCAGGAAAGTTGGGTGTATTTCAAAGAAGGCTTCTGATTTCCGAGGCTGGCAAGGGCCTAAAATAGCATGAGAGTTTGTTGACAGAATTCCAAAACCAGGCAAAAATTTCCCAAGCACCTACTATGTTCAAAACACCCTGCAGGGATATCCTGGAGAATCTGAAGTTCTGGCTTAACCCTCGAAACTTTGAAAGAAAGCAATGGCTGAAAAAGAAAGATGAGCATCTTGAGAGTCCCTCTGGAAATGATTGAGGTTCGCCACAACATTTGTCACGTTTGGCTTTTTCCATTAAAATTTGGTGTCTTCATGTGCTGTCCAGCATCTACTACAGGTCCAATGGAGCTTAGGAAGACAAGGGTAACTGTTCTCTTTGTCTTTGTAAGATGTTTTGTCTGTCATCTCTGTCTTCCAGCCCGTTGTTTTATTTATGTAATTCTTGTCTGCAAAGTCACAAGATAGGTTCCCTCTCATCCACCAGCTTGGTTTGGGGTAACTTGCAGATTTGCAAATGTTTTATGTGGAGGTGATTTTCAAAATTGTGGCTATATGTAGTATAAAAACCGATGCCAAAGGTAGGGTTTTCTCTTGGCGCATTTACTTTTGCTGTCTAATTGTTCTTTGTAAGTATTAATATGTGCATTTTAAATATACTGAAGTAGATATGATTTCTTAAGAGCCCAGTAATAGAAGGACATCTTAAAATTTTTTTTTTAATTTAGTTAACTAAAAGATTCTTTGTGCTTTAGAAGAGAAATTTGGTGCTTTTTGGTAAAGTGGAGAAAAGGTTTTTCAAAAGAAAAAACCAGAAATATCAAAGACAGCTGCCTGACAAGGTCATTGGATGGGAAGTCTGAGGCAGCTTTACTCTACAGGAGGGTGAGGCGAATGCTTTTACTGAGTGGAAGCTTCCGAATTAAAAGCTGGCAGATGTTGGGAGTGAGAGTAGGGAGCAGATCTGGGCACATTTGCTGTCCACTCAGAGGCTGCTTCTGTTGACATCTCCCTGCCACTTCTCCTTGCCTGGCTCCTAAGCCAGGTCATCTCCGCACAGCTAGAGTGAGAGAGGCACCAGTTACATTTCATAGATTGGTGTGCAGCCAGCAGCTCGTGGAGTGGGACACAACTTTGTAGCGTAGTTATGTTCTCTTTGTAATCGACCTTGACATTTTCCTTTCTTTTCAATCCTATAGGAGCCTAGTAATAAACGGGTCAAACCCCTTTCCAGAGTCACATCACTAGCAAACCTCATCCCGCCCGTCAAGGCTACACCATTAAAGCGCTTCAGCCAAACCCTACAGGTAAGAAGGGCACAGAAAACCATGTTGTGAAGAAGGGGTGTTTCTGTTTGACCCAGAATCTGCCCTGGTTTCAGATTGACCTGAATCACAGTTTATTTCAATAGGAGGGAGCAAGGGAGGGGACTGAAATGAAGAAAGAGGTATTTTCACATTGTAAACGGGGTTTAGGTGATGTCCTTTGAGAGAGGGGTAACCTGAGGAGTCATCTCTATCCAGTCTTTTCTCACAATTGTATTTCCAAGTTGTGTGCCCCATTCGGATGCACTCTCACAGATTTTGTCCTAAAATATCTGTGGGCCTTCTAGGGAAACCAGTACATGATGTGAGCCAGAGGGCACGAGCACCTCGTGGCTTAGATCAGGATCTGGAAATTATAGCACATGGAGAAATTCAGCCCACCTTCTGACTTCTTATGGCTTGAGAGCTAGGAATGGTTTTGAATAGCTGGAAAAAAGTCAAAGAGGAATGATATTTCACCACATGTGAAAATTGTATGAAATTCAAATGTCAGCGTCCATAAATAAAATTTTGTTGGAACACAGGAATGCCCAACTGTTTGTGTTTTCTATGGCAGCTTTTGCACTAGAGTGACAGTTGAGTAGTTGTGACAGAGACCATATTTCTCATGAAGCCAGAAATATTTGTTATCTGGTCTTTTGCAGAAAATGTTTTCTGACCTCTGGCTCCAGGGGCCCTAGAAATGAAGCATCTCAGTTCTGACCTCAGCTCTGTCAAAGACTTTGTCACCTTGGGCAGATTCCTTAACACCTTTAGGTCTTGCTTTTGTTCCTAATGGGTAAACTGGGAGTGGTGCCACCAGCTCCTTCATAGAATCATTGTAAAGATGAACAAGATAGTGCATTTAAAGGGTTTAGTATAGCGCCTTGATCTTCAGTTAGCAATCACTAATTAGTTAGCTAAGTAATAAATATTATGTACTGTAGTAACCCTTTGGTTAACAAATGGTGGTAGTTGTTCTTATTCTTAAACTACTAATAAAGTTGTTCTTTTAAAGTGAAAATGGAGTTTTGTCCAAGGCCATGTACCCAATATGATAATTGTAAAAGTCCTCTTGTAGACTGAAGCCCACAAAAGTCATGCCATGAAAAGGCTCATCTTGTTTAGCTAAGTAGACTCAAGTCTGCTATTTCTCATTGGTCCTGGATACTTTTCTTTGTGGTATTTTTATCTTGACTTTGTGAGTCATTAAGAAAATTGTGGATTGGAACTCCAGGCTAGTCCCATGCTATGGGACAATCTATGACTTGAGAACTATTTGAGTCTCCCTCATCCCCTCCTGTCATTGCTTCCATACCATTCAGCCAATGTGCTGTGACTCTGCTTAGTACAGGCTGTTCTCACCACTTTCCTCTAGATCCTGGCCTTCTCCAGTGCTTATCCCCTGCCATGCCAATTCCTCTGTTAACTCTGCTAACAGTTTCTCCTGAATGAATACCTCATCACAAAATTAGCTGTAGGTTTGGCTCTGTTTCTCTCAGTGCTTGGACCTCTGGGGTCCTGGATAGCCCCTGATCACCTTTGTGGGAGAACACAGGAGAAAAAAAATAAGGTTGTCTGGGGGAGCCAGATGAAGGGCTTTGAAGCCAGTGGAGAAAAATGTGTTTACCTTCTCTCCCCTGTGACCATCCCTCAGCCCTCTAGCCAAGTTCATTGCTTGCTTCCCCTGGAAGATTCATCACCGCCTTAGTCTTGCACATCTGGTCTTTCACTGAGTTCTGCTTTTTGAAAACTCTTTAGCCTGTCTACTGCTATTTTACCCTTTCCTTTCTACGGAAAGGGTAAAATATGGTCTGAGGCTATGGCTCAGATCATATACTCTGCAGTTATTTTCCCCCTTGATTACAATGCCTCCGTGTTGCCAGCCATCTCCTCCCATAATCTCCTAGCACAGGACACCTTTTGCCCCAGAAAGGGCCTCACTCATCCCACAAGTACTGAGTGGGCCCTCATCATGAACTAGGCTCTATTTCCTGCACTCATGTTGCTTACGTTCTAGATAGAGTTGCTTTTTGGGCACCTTCATGGCCACATCTGCCCCTCAAGTTGTGTTTTGTTTGGCTGCACAGTGTTTTGCGCTAACATTTACAAATCAAAACAGTCCATGTAAGAATCTAGACTTTTGACTTCCTGAGGAAGTGGAAGGCCTGGTGGTGCTGGGCCTCTGTTTCCACAGGGCAGTAATGAACTAGTCCTGAGTAGCCAACCAGCTGGCACCTACAAAATGTTCCCATTGTCATACCTTCAAATTCTTTCCTTTGGTTTCCCAGGCAGCCTTTATTTCTTTTCTCCTGTTTCTGCCTTACATGGATCCTACACAGGGAACACTGCTGCAGGAAATATTTGATCACCTTGAAAATTTGCATTGATCTAGAGAACTGGGACAGAAAGAAATCGAGCCATGTCTGAAATCCAACAGACTGAGGCCAAGCAAGGATGAGAAAGCCAGACCCGAGGGAGGGATCTGACATGTGGAGATTAGTTTCCTAAACCTCAAAGATTTTTTTTGTAGCAAAATAATTTTTTATTTACTTTTTTCAAATATCATGAAAAATAGCTGACTCCATGCTCCATATATGGTCAGAAACAACCAGCCGAAGCAGAACAGTTATTCATAATGGTTATGCACATAGAGAGAACTTGAGCAATGCGCTTATGTTGTGAGTTGTCCTTGGGAGGTCACCAGATAGAAATATGCCCCTGTGGTTGTTTGTAGAGCTAAACAGCCCTGTTTGCAGGGTGATCTGCAAAGCATGAAGAAAGCCATTCCCTCAAATACTTCCAACAGTCACTTTGGTGCATGCAGTGCAAGTTCTGCAGAATTACTTTCCGCCCTAGCTTCTCAAGAATAACCTCATCACCTGATTGCTTCCCTCACCAGCTAGAATAGGATAGGATGCTGTTGTAGCCTGAGGAGCAGGGAGTCTGAGGGGGAAGGGGAAGTCCCAAAGGGGCACTCAGTGGGCCAACCTCACATCTTTTCCCATTTTGCCTACTGTGGTCTTGATGCCCATTCTAAAAAAAAAAGGAACGGGGAACAAGGAATGCAGCACCTGCACCATGCCTCTCAGCATTCATTTCTTGCCCATATGTATATATATTTATACCTTTTCTACTTCTGAAAACAACTTAAGGCTGTGACTGGGCAGCTTGGTTCTCTGCCACAGTACCCCTGTCCCTGGTTCCTGGCACTGTAGAGTCAGTCATATATTTCTCTTTGGATATTCAGTTCTGTCTGTCAGGCTGGACTCCTTTTATTACAGGAGAAGAGATGCCCAAGCACCCAAACATGATGCTTTACTCAATAACGGAGCACTTAGCCGTCCTTCCTCTGGCTCCTCTGGAAGATAACAGGAGAGCATGGGGCTGGCAGCTTCTTCCAAAAATGTTTAAAAACCCAGTCACAAATGGAGTGGTGCTTGCAGCAGCTCATCAAGACACTGCAGGACTTGTTCTCTCTTGCCTCCCCTGTGCCCCATGTGGACTGGGGGCCCAGATCTCAGCACAAAGGCGGCATTTGTGGAAGTCAGAGAGGGACAGCCGACTGCATGGCGCTCCGTCTGCTTCTGACCAGGGAAGTTAGTGCTGCTGGTAGATGGAGCACAGATGTCTGGATCCCTCTGGGCCCATAAATCCTCTCACTAGCCTGCCTGGGAGGAAAATCTGGCCAAGCTCCGAGAGGGCTCTGCAGGCAGTCCTCCTGTGGGGTGAGGAAGGCAGGCTCGCTTCCGCCCGTTGGCCAGTCACCTCCCTGTCACAGCTGTGCACACCTGGAGGACTCATTTGAGTCCAGTGCGTGCTCTGGAATGCTGTATTCATCACACTGTGATTGAGCCCTGCCTCCTCTTTGAACATGAACTTTATTTTTTTCCTTGAGAAAAGTATATGTTCATTATGGAAAAATACAGAAAAGGAGAAAGAGAAAAGAACATATATAGCCTTCCACTCTAAAACAACCCCTGTTACTATTTTAATAATTCCCTTCCAGTGTTATTATAGGTATTACTACATAACATACACACTCTGTGACTAATTTTTGGTTACTCCTAGTCTGTCTAGCCTTATCTTTGTGTGATCTGTTCACTTTTGGATGAAACCTCCTACGGAGACTATGGATGATCAGTTTCTCTTGCATCTCTATTGGTCTTGGCCTCCCATATTTCCAAGCTATGCAATTAGGTATATAAATGTTCTTCTTTATTCTTGTTACAGCCTCTTGGAGGAATCATACCTTTTATTAAAGTTAAATAATCATTTTACTTCTTTTAATATGCTTTTTGGGAGTCTTTTGGTTTTTGGTTTTTGCATTTTTGCCTGGTGTGTTTTTTTTTTCATTTTTATTTTCCCTTTGTCATTTAGCTGGATGAGAATTTTGTTAATAGCTTAAGGGAAGTATATCACAGTTACTCTTGGAAAATATTATCTTTTTCAAACAATTTTTAATTTCTAGGAGATGGGGAGGGAGGGAGAAAGAGAGGGAGAAAAACAACAGTGGGTGTTTGCCTGTCGTGTACCCCTTCCTGGGGACCCAGCCTGAAACCCAGGCATGCGCCCTGACTTAGAATACAACTGGTGACCCTTTGGCTCTCAGGCTGGTGCTCAGTCTACTGAGCCACACCAGCCACGGTGCATATGTATTTTTTAAAAACAAAACCATAATCATAATATGTACAGTATTTTAACTTGCTTTTGTCTTAACAGTATAAAGTAACCTTGTAGTGTGAGAATATATTTTCATATCATTAAATATTTTTCACAGACCCAATTCTAAACGAGTATATATACTATTTCATTAAAAGGATATGCCAGTTTATTTCATTATTCTTCTATTGTTGAATACTTAAGTTGTCTCCATTTTTTACAATTACAGGTGACAGTACTTTAAACATCCTGATCAGAAATCTTGTGTATGTCTATATTTCCAGAAGTGGAAGACTGGTTAAAGGGTGTAAGCACTATAGGCATTTGATGTCACAAGAGTTTGGTCTTCATTCTTGATGTGATTCTGTCCTAGACAGAATTGCTTCTCTGTGTTCTCACATCCTAATTCTAGACTCATAGTCACACATCTACCTCTCTCTTGACAGTTTTTCCCTCTGCTGTGACATCTTTATAAAATGGCTCTTCACCGGGGCCCTTTAACTTTTCCACACTGGCCAAGTTTGTTTCTTACTTTTCTTTGTGTCCACGGTGCCTAACACTACACATTACTTAGGACATGCTCAGGAATTGGTAGTTACTATTATTATCATTTTTCTTACTAGAAAAGGTGGCCATTACTCTTCCTAGGGGCTGTCTAGGATCTGACAGTGGTGCCCGCCTAGTAATGTTATATAACTGGGCTACTTCACAGTAGCAAATGACTCCCCTCCCCAACTATATCCCCTCAGGGAGGACTGTTGTGGCTAAATAAGGATTTCTAGTAACTGCAGTCTCTGATTGCTCCATTCACTGGTCCTCAAATCTAGAAATTATGTCATGCAATCCACATGAAATAAAAAATGTGATATCAGTGTCCTCCATTAATATGCCTTATATCTACTATGCTATTTGTTCTTCTCTAAACTTGTTGGGGAGGTAGTCAGTATAAAAAAAGGAGGTAGTGCCTGCTCTTGAGAAGGGTAAAATCTACTTGAGAAAAGTTGTTAAAGATGTATTAGCAAGTGGGGAGAAAAAGGAAATTCAAAACCATTGTATCCCAATTAATTATGCACACATATGTATGTGTATATGTATAGGAAATACCAGAAACATCATCCAATTTTTAATATTAGTTATCTCTTGGAAATACCATTATAAGAGACTTGCAGTTCTTTTGTTTTCTGTCTTATGTTCTCCTCCTTTATTCTCTATTACATAGAATTACAAATTAGTAAAGAATGAATAAACAAGCTGAGACTATTGAGTTTATTTTTTACATTATGTATTTCTATCATGCTTGAATTTTTAAAATACAGGGTGGGGTAAAAGTAGGTTTACAGTTGTGAGTATGCAAAACACAGTGTTTATTGTATTATTATTTATTAATCATTGTATTATTTTCCATATGAGCAACTATAAACCTACTTTTGCCCTATCCTGTAATTATATATTACTTTTGCAACCAAACATGTATGATATTTGAAAATCTTATATGATAAACATATTAGAGGACACATAGTAATTGCCTGGAGACAGGTTGAAGGAAGGGTGGAAGGATTTGTACTGGGCCTGGAATGGCTCAGAGGTGATGAGCATGAATGGGAGAGAGGGCATTTCAGATTTGAGGAAGGAGAGAGAGAAGACTGATACCATCTAGACATGGAGAATAAGTAGGAAGAGTGCCCAGGCATATTTGTTTAATTTCCATAAGCTAGAAACCATGATTTTCTTCTCCAAGTTCCTCACACTCACACCCTTGTTCCAAGGTCATACACTTCCTACAAATGACAAAAGTCTTTGGTTCTAAGTTATTTGCAAGATACAGAAAGAAGATGCTGATGCAGACTTCCAGCCAAGATGGAGACCTAAGCAGATACACTATGCCTCCTCCCACAACCAAAAGAAGGACAACAACAATTTAAAAACAAAAAACAACCAGAACTGACAAAAAATCGAACTGTATGGAAGTCTGACAACCAAGGAGTTAAAGAAGACTGGTTAAAGAAGACATATTCATTCAGACTGGTAGGAGGGGCAGAGACCAGCAGCTGGGCAGAGAGACTTGCGGCAAGGTGGTGGCTGGTGGACCCAGTGAGGCAGCAGCTGGTGGAGCAGGGGTCCCACGTTCACATGGGGATAAACTGGGAGGAACAACTGGAGAATGAAACACACAGTGTAACCCAGGGCTCCAGAACAGGGAAATAAATCCTCAAACCACCAATTGAAAACACCTGTGGGGGTTGGGGCAGCAGCAGGAGAGACTCTCAGCCTCCCAGGAGAGTTCATTGGAGAGACCCACAGGGTGTTAGAACTAGAATGTACACAAGCCTACCTACCTGGGAATCAGCACCAGAAGGGCCCACTTTCCTTGTGGGTGGTGGGGAAAGTGACTTAAATCTGGCAGAGCAGGGCAAGCAGTACTGTTCCCTCTTGGACCCCTCCCCCACATACAGTGTCACAAAGCAGCGACATAGGTTGACCTGCCCTGGTGAACACCTAAGGCTCTACCCCTCATACGTATGTAATAGGCGCACCGAGACAAAAAATAATGGCCCAAATGAAAGAACAGATCAAAGCTCCAGAAAAATACAACTAAGAGATGAAGAGATAGCCAACCTATCAGATGCATAGTTCAAAACACTGATAATCAGGATGCTCACAGAATTGGTTGAATTTGGTCACAAATTAGATGAAAAATGAAGGCTATGCTAAGTGAAATAAAGGAAAATGGATAGGGAACCAATAGTGATGGGAAGGAAACTGGGACTCAAATCAATGGTGTAGACCAGAAGGAAGAAAGAAACATTCAACCAGAAAAGAATGAAGAAACAAGAATTCAAAAAAAAGGAGGAGAGGCTTAGGAACCTCTGGGACATCTTTAAACATTCCAACATCCAAATTATAGGCGTACGAGCAGACGAAGAGGAAGAGCAACAAATTGAAAACTTATTTGAACAAATAATGAAGGAGAACTTCCCCATTCTGGCAAAGGAAATAGATTTCCAGGAAGTCCAGGAAGCTCAGAGAGTCCCAAAGAATTTTGAGCCAAGGAGGAACACACCAAGGCACATCATAATTACATTAGCCAAGATTAAAATGAAGGAGAGAATCCTAGAAGCAGCAAGAGATAAGGAGACAGTAACCTACAAAGGAGTTCCCATCAGACTGTCAGCTGATTTTTCAGAAGAAACCTTGCAGG
>CM052544.1:45248275-45295117 GCA_028533065.1 Trachops cirrhosus | reverse complement strand
ATTTTTCAGAAGAAACCTTGCAGGCAAGAAGGGGCTGGAAAGAAGTATTCCAAGTCATGAAAGGCAAGGACCTACATCCCAGATTGCTCTACCCAGCAAAGCTTTCATTTAGAATGGAAGGGCAGACAAAGTGCTTCTCAGATAAGGTCAAGTTAAAGGAGTTCACCACCAAGCCCTTATTTTATGAAATGTTAAAGGGACTTATCTAAGAAAACGAAGATAAAAAACATGGATAGTAAAATGACAGCAAACTCACAATTATTAACCACCACACCTGAAACAAAAACAAAAGCAAACTAAGCAAACAACTAGAACAGGAACAGAACCACAGAAATGGAGATCACATGAAGGGTTATCAACAGGGGAGTGGGAGGGAGAGAGAGGGGGAAAAGGTACAGAGAATAAGTAGCATAAATGATAGGTAGAAAATAGGGAGGAGTTAAGAATAGTATAGGAAATGTAGAAGCCAAAGAACTTATATGTATGACCCATGGACATGAACTAAAGGAGGGGAATGTGGGTGGGAGGCGATGTGCAGGGTGGAAGGGAATGACAGGGAAAATGGGACAACTATAATAGCATAATCAATAAAATATATTAAAAAGATACCGAAAGAAGCTTGGAGTGTGTGGGTGTGCGCGCGTGTGCGTGCGCGTGCATGTGCACTGGCTGGAGGAAGCAACCAGAAACCTTATTGCCTTGCAATCTGGAAGGTAAGGGTATAGCTGAGAAGTGACCTGTATTCCATGTCAAGAAGAACTCCTGACTTTCTGCCAATCTTTACTATTCTTAGAATGGTAGTTAAACCATTGTAATAGTTGACTATTATAATTGAAAACTTGTCCATTTTTTTTTAGTAATAACAACTCCATTAGTTGAGTATTTACAGTGAGCCAGGTTCCATGTAAAGTACTTTATGCAAGGTAGGATTCATTGCCATTTAATAAGGGGAGAAACCTGAAGGTTGGAAAATGTGCCCAAAATCACATAGCCAATAAATTCAGGAGCTGGGATTCAGTAGTGTCTTCACAGTGCTTCCCCTGCAGTAGGCATTTGCAAAAAGTCAATTTGGTCATAATAAAGCCTGCAGTTTGCCAGGATCCCAAAATAATGGCCAGACTAGATAGCTCAGTTGGTTAGAGTGTTGTCCCAATATCCCAAGGATGCAAGTTTGATCTCTGGTCAGGGTATACATAAGAATCAACCAATGAATGCATAACAAGTGGAACAAAAGTCAGTGAGTTTTTTTCTGTCTCCTTTCTCTCTCTTCCTCTCTCTCTAAACAAAAAACAAAAAATCAATAAAAAAATAAAATAAATATAATGGCCAGACTTTCAGGCTGGGTCATTCCATTTCACTGCTGAGCCTCCCTCCCTGTCTCCCTGTGTGACAGGGAAAATCATTGCCATTTTAGCTTGTGGAATATTGTATCATTAATATTATCGTAAAAAAGCCATTTTATGGTGCACAACCAGGAGGCTGTGCTGCTGCTCCAAGCCTCCGGAAGGCTTCCTAATTTCGGCTTGCACTAAGCAAATTGTACAATATTTCCCCATACCTGAACCAAATATTTTCTTCATCTTTTCATTCATCTACTCAGAATCTCTCCCAACTACAGAAAGGCTTCTCTTTGCTGTGAGTCTATGGGGTTTGACATTTATTGATTGTGAATTGATCAGGAGCCGCCTTACCATGTTTTTAATGTGCATTAATCTGAACTAGATTCTATATGTATTATTTTATGTTTATACCATCACTTTGAACTCAGTGTTCACGGTCTTGCTGGTTTTGTCTGCTGGTTTTGTTTTTTCTTAGTTAATATCTCTTCATTATGGAAAATAAATGTAGTCAAGTATGAAGATGAAAATAAAGATCATCTATAGTTTCAACATTTGGGTGACACCTATTAACATTTTTTATTTAAGTAGGGATCTTCCTTTTACTTAATTCTGCATGTGAGATCTTCCCATTATTATTAAGCTTTTCTCAAAGGAATGTTTTTTTTAACAACTTTATAATGTTTCACTTTATGGTTGCACTGTAATTCATTTCATCCCTATTGTTGGTCATTTTGGGCTTTTACTTTTATTAACAACACTGTGCTGCTGAGGGGTTTTCTCCTTATCCTAATGAAGGACCCTCAAGGAGATGTTTGGTCCAAGTAGTTCAGAGATGCATCTCCTGTTTGCTAGTGAATGAAAACATATATATAAATAAGCACTAAGTGTGGCAGCACAGTCAGTGGTATAATAACACTGATACATAACATCCATTTCCTATTGACAGTGTACCAGGCACTTGGCTAAGCCCTGGACAGATGTTTTCTTATCTAATCCTCACTACAACTTTGTGAGATACTTATCACCACACCCCTTTACACAGAAGGAAACTGAGACCCAAAGGGATTAACTTTTCCAGGTCCCTCAGCTATTGAGTTGACTTGAAGCCATATCTGTTTTACTCTAAAGCCCATGGTCTTAACCTAAATCCATGTTTTATAGTCAAAAGACTGGCTCAGTTCCTATTCTAACACTTACCTTGTGCTAGTTGCTTTAATCCTCTGGTACATAGATTTCTCAGAATATAAGAATCTGCCCAGTGCCTCTCTCAGGATTAGCACGAGGTTCAAATGTGATGGTACTGCACAGGTGGGCAGTGTTATTTGTCAATTTAAGTTAATTACTCTAATCAAGCCTTTCATGAGAGCCTCACTCTTCCAGTATGCTATTGGAGAATATTTTCTGATCCCAGCCACGGCCACTGTACATTTTGGTTTAACCCATTATAGTAGCAACATAGAAATGTGTTTTCCTCTCCCTAACTCCCAATCCATCCAGTAATAAATCATCTATTACAAAATACCAACAATAAGCATAAAGAATTTCCCTGGCTGGAACTTTTTTTTGGAACATGTTATCTTTGGCTGTAGAGACCTTCTATTTTTTGGAAAAGGGTGAGGAGGGAGCACCCTGCCGAACAGGCAGCATGAACAAACCAAATCCGTTCCATCGTGCCTAACCTGCTGGGTTTACATTTCCTCTGACACATGTAAGGGGACCCCTTTTCCCCACCTGACAGATAGTCCCCTTTGCACCTGCAGCACCTTTTCCACATAACCAGCTCAGGCATAAACATGAGCACCCACTTCCTAAATCTGCATTATCTTTGCCTATTATAGCCATTGTTATTTTAGCTGCCAGTAATTATGAGCTTTGGGTTTTTGACTCATTTGCTATGCCACATTCCCTCATGGAAACTCTTACTTGTTCTGGAACATTTTTCATTCCAGGTCCTCTCACACTCTCCCCTCGCCCCCACCCCTGCCCTGACTGGTGTGGGTTATCTATATATGTGTTTCTGTTTTGTATGCAATCCCTCCCAAGGCTGGGTCCCTCGCTCCAAGGTGAGCCTCTCCTGGTCACCATTAGCCAGTGTTTCTCACCCCAGGGGGCTTTCAGCAATGTCTAGAGATGTTTAGGTTGTCATAACTGGTGTGGGGCACTATTGTCATTTGGCAATTAGAGGTTAGGATACTGAAGAACATCCCATAATGCACAGGAAAGCCTCTCACAAGAAAGAATTTTCTGATCCAAAATGTTAGTGGTGGCAAGGTTGAGAATCCCTGCCACGGACTGAGAAGTAGCCTAAAACTCCTCTATTTGTGCACATACACTCCACCACACTTGAATCTTACCCTACGGGAAGCAGGGTAGGATAGTGGTTAAAAACTGAGGGCTGGGGGGAAGTTGGACTGAAATAGGCCAGATGTGGGTGTCATTCTGAGTTCACCATTGACCTGGGTTTAAATTCTAGAGCACTATTCATTAGCTGCATGACCTTAAGCAAAGTGTTACCCTCTCTGAGGCTCAAGTTTCCCCATCTGTAGAACAGGTGGGAATCCTTACCTTGTGGGTATAGCAGGGCTCTAAAGCTCCCCTCACAGTACCCAGCACACACAGCATTCCATTCATTCATTAGAGTTGTTGAGGTCATACTCTGTGCCAGTTGCTGATGAATCCATCAGTGAACAGAACAGATAGATATCCTTGCCTCCATGGTGCTTACCTTCTGTTGGGAGGAAACAGACATGTCAGAAACAAAGAGTAAGTGATATCACATAGCATGTGGTAAAAAGGAGAAAATCAGCACAGGGAGATGGGGAATGGGGAGCACCACTGAAGGAATGTGGCTTTTCTCTAGCAGTAGTCACATGTTCATCCCTCAATTTCAATCCTCTTTTCTAATTGTGCTCAGTTGTATTATTAACTCATAGGGGTATGGGTTGTGGTGTTTGGTTAGTGGCATCGTGAAAACCCACCCATGGCTGGGGCCTCTGGCTGTGAGCTACCCCCAGGGCCAGCCAGCTGCTGCCTGCACACCTGACCAGCATTCTTTATTTCTTCTTTGGGACTTTCCCCCTTTCTAAGTGGAGTCTTAAAAAGACAGTATTTGTTTTAATCCAGTTTAACTAAAGGTATAAATCTGAAGTTTGATTGGGTCAAAGAGCCACTGCAACAAGTGAGCAAATGTATTACCTCCTCTTAACTGGATTTAAACTCCTAGAAGGCTGGGTCCCAACTCACTGAAACCTCCCCACAATGCATGTAGCAGCAGGCATGGCCCTCATAGTAGAAAGAGATGAGTTTGGGATCCAAACAGATCTGGTTGTCATCCTGCCTGAGCAAGTGCCTTAGCCTCCCTGAGCCTTAGTTTCCTCATAAAATGGGGATAAATGCCCACCTTGCAGCATGGTCGTGAGGATTGGAGAGAACTCATCAGAAATGCTAAGCTTGGGCAGGCACATAATGGCTCCTCTGTGACATTCCCCATCCCTTTCTCCTTAGAACCAGAGTCCAGCAATCACTAAGGAAACACAAAATGAGGAATTCTTAGCAATAGAGCTTACCTGGTATATAACTCACGCCTCTTTTTTTTCCCTCAAACTGCAACAGAAGAAAATCTCCAACTCTCTGGGAAATTTTTCAATAAATACATAAAAATATGCTCAATCTCACATTCAAAACATGAAACTGAAATGAAGGAGGTATAGTTGTTTTTCCTATTAGATTAATAATAATATCCTGTTGATGAGAGTCTGGAAGAATTGTACTGTCATATCATATACCTTTCTGGGGACAGACTATTTGGAAGTCACTTTAGCAGCACATATCAAATATTGAAATGTTGATACTTCTTAAACCAAGGAATTCTACTTAAGAAATTTGTCTTATAGAAATACCAGCACAGATACATAATGGATGTTCACCGAGGTACTTTTTGTAATAGCTAGAGACTAGAAATTATCTTGATGTCCCTCAGCTAGAGTTTGAATCCATGTGGTCCATCTAGAACATGGGATACTAACTCTGCCCCATTAGAAAGAATAAGTGACTTTTGGTGACAAAAATGTTTTGGAACTAGAGAAAGGTAATGGTTGCACAACATTGTGAATGTACTAAATAAAGGTCATTCAATTGTTCACTTCAAAAATGGTTAATTTTTTATGTGAATTTCACCTCAGTAAACTAGTTTATTGAATTTATTGAGGAGGTACTGTTTAACAAAATTACAAAGGTTTCAGTATAAGTTTTTTTTTCAAGAGTGAGCCTGATGCTAGCATGGAAAGATTTTTGAGTGAAAAGAGAAAACATTCTGTTTTCTGCAAATGTTAGCAAATGTGTAGAAAAGGTTTGGCAAGATCTAGGACAAGCTTAATAGCATTTACTTCTGGGAACAACTTGGAAAAATGAAGGGATTTGCACTTACTTTTGTATACTTTTATAATGTATGAAAATTTAAAGTTATCATAAATTACTTTCAAACTGGTGGTGGGGAGGGAGAACTTTGAAGTTGGTCAGGCACTGAAACTAACGGGTGGGCAGTTGATTCTCTCAAGTGAAAGTGGAAAATGTCTTTCATTTTGAATCTTCTTTTTTGTGTGTTCCTCTCTGCTCTTTAACTTGCCCCTCCTCCCAGGCTGGCATCAGAACTACTGACTGAGATGAGTGAGTTATTTGATGACTCACTTTGCTTGTTTTGACCTTTCCATGCCTGTGGCTAATTGATTCTGAGTGCGCGGGATCTGCAAGCATTAGTCTGGTCCCTGTTTTATAAGGGCCTATTTTCAAGAGATCACAAGGATTTGTAAGATAGCATTACTGAACTGTGTACTTGGAGCAAGTACTTTCTTGACCAGCCCAGGGCTGGCCCCGCAATGATGAGCTCATTAATGAGCCCAGGAGCTCATGGCCGCCTGCGCCAGCCTCCAGAGCTGTGTTGCTGCTTGCAAGCAGAGCTCGCTTCCTATTGGTAATTCCCTGATGCCCCTTGGAATTTTCTTTTCACTTATTCATTTTGCTTGAATTATAAAAATTTGTAAACTAGAACAAAAATTACCAGTAGTCAGGCAAAACAGCAGAATTTTGTGGCATTCCCTTTATAGCTTTGCTCATATGCATTTTTAATGATGATTTTACATAGAAGGGATTTTTAGCTGTTAAAATTGCCTCAGAACTGTCATAATGGCTAAATAATATTCCATAAAGCAGATGAATTATAACTTATTTAACAATGCCCTTATGTTAATAGCTGTTTTAAAATTTTCTTTACTTTTGTAAATTTATTGTTACATCTTGGCTACCTCATAATTTCTTAGCGATGATGGCACATACATCACATGCAAAATCAGTTCCTATACCCAGGAAGTTTATAGTTCAGAGCAGGTGACCACTAAGTATAATAAATGTGATTGTTACTATATTAGCAATATATCCAAATTGCCATAAAAGAGGATGAGAGAACATTGGTAAAGATTCCTAGAAGAGGTGTTTGAGTTATATCCTGAGGACAGTTAGGAGTTAACCAGGTAGGAAATGAAAGAGAAGCTATTCAGAAAGAAAAAGCACAGCAGATGGCAACGCATGATGCATTTAGGGAATGGCAGCCTAGTAGGGCTAGAGAAAGGGTGAGTGGCAGGAGGTGTTCCAACATATATATACTATGGTCAGATTATAAAAGGTATTACGTACCAAACTGAAAAGTTGCAACTTGACACTGAAGGTCACACATATGTGGCCACAGCCATAGCAATGAGCACTTGCTAAATAAGAATGCGGTATTTGAGCACAGCAGCACCTCATTGCTTTAGCCAAGTTTCCAGTATGTTGAAATCTTCTAGACTGAAGGCTGAATATGATGCACATAGCTTTCTCCTTGATCATTTATATTTGTCAAGAGAAAGCACTGTGGTAGTATGTTTCAGCCACAAGGGTGCCCTTTGGGTGGTTAGACCATCTGAAAATCTACTGGGACCTCTTTGGAAAATAAGAAAATAACTCTCAGGGACATGCATTGTTTACTTGGTATTATATATATATATATATATATATATATATATATTAGTTGGTACTTTTCAAGTTCACAGAACTTCAGCTGAGACGAATGTAAACAGAAAGGGGAATCATTAGTCTAAGAGAGGCTCTTACTGGCTTCAAGCTCAGTGGGATCCAGGGACTCTAATAGTGTTGGTGAAGCGTGTTCCCTCCCTCACTCCACTGGTATCTCTCTCCATCCTCCATTCTGTGTGTCCCTTTATTCTCTCCTTTATCAGACAGATTCTTCTTTGTGATCAAAGAGAGTTGCTGCAAGAAACTTCTGCTTATATTAACTCTTGAGCTCACAATCCCAAAAGAATAGAGTCTTTCATTCCTTCCATGATTCATGTAAAAAATTTCGGGGAATCACATGCCTCTGCCAGAAACAGGGTGGAGGAATGCTTTGATTGGTCAGGTCTGGGGGAGCCCAACTAAACTGAGACAGGATACACAAGGATAGTGGGATTCTGTTCCTAGAAGGAGGAGGGAAGTAGGGGTACTAGTGAGAATTCTTTAAAGGACATCCACTACCGTTAATCGTCATTCTTCTGAGGAGTGGAAATGTTTAATGGAAAACAGGAGAGCCCAGTGCACGTCTGAGAGCTGCCTTTGTGCATGTTCTTGTGCTTTATCTGGGATACTCCCAGCACCTGTGTGAAAGCAGCTCCTTGCCCAACTTTCCTTAACATGTAGGCTCAAGACAATGCCCTCCTTCCCAAAAGGCCTTGTGGCATTGTCCTCTCTTTCTTGCAGATGTCTGATTTATGTTCTATTAGGGAAAGGAAGCTGCTCAAATGATCCACCCAGTCCTGCTGCTGTGCCTGTAACAGTTTGTTTTTCTTATTGTCCAGCGTTCCATTAGCTTCCGCAGCGAGAGCCGTCCTGACATCCTCACCCCCCGACCCTGGTCCAGAAATGCCGCCCCTTCAAGCACCAAGCGGCGAGACAGCAAGCTGTGGAGTGAGACCTTCGATGTGTGCGTCAATCAGATGCTTACGGCCAAGGAAATCAAACGTCAGGAGGTAGGCTTGGGACCCACAGAGTTGGCTCCTGGAGGCAGGAGCACTGCAGGCGAGCTGGGGTCTACATAGTGTCTCCAAATCCATTTTCCATGGCATTTGTAGAAGGAGGACAAATGAGAGTCTAGAGCTTTTAAGGAACTGAGACAGCAGCATTCAGCTGGATGGGTGTGGCCCCTACTTTAAAAAAGAAACTGATGTGAAAATCTGAATTTACAAAGAAGATGAATTGGGAACAGTCTATTTAGGATCCTGGAGTTCACAAGAATGATCATAATCATTTCATTATATTTTGATACAACTTCTAGAATATTTTAAAATATTCCGTTAAGGAAACTTTGATTCAGTGTTGTGGAAGACTTTTCTAGGGAATGCAGTTAATTTCACTCCCTATAAGTTTTCTGTATCAATATCCCTAAATGGCTGTGATCATATTACCCTTTATAGAGATTTTGTCACATGCCAGGCTGTACTAAGCACTTGAAATGTGCATCATATAGTGAAATCCTTGGAATATATTTTTTTGTGGAGAACTTGACATTGGAAAAGGGAGTACTTGAAAACTTTCTAGGTTATGACTCAGCAATTCTTCTCTAGGAATTGTCTACATAGTGCACTTATCCACAAATGAAAAGACATATGTGTAAGATTATTCATCACAGTAATGTTTATAATAGTGCCAGAAAGAGCCTGAACATCTATTACCAGGGACCGTTAATAATAATGTCCATACATGGAATATTGTGTAGCTGTAACAAACACAAAAAAGCATTGATGTGTATGAATGGCTGAGTGGATAAAGCAGGACACAAAACAGGGTGTTGAGTACACTACCATTTATGTAAAAGAAGAAGGAAAATGAATGTGGGTGTATATGTATGTTTTTGCTTGTAAAACATTAAAACATTTCTGGAAGGACACACAAGGAACTGATAACATTGTTGCCTCCTTGGAGGGGAACTGGATGGTTGGAAGAAGGAGGTGAGAGGGAAAGTTTTCACCAAGTATGAATTTGTGCACTTTACATTTTGAACCATGTCAATGTATTATCTATTAAAAATGAATAAATAAAGCAATCATTAGCACCAAAAAAATTCTATGAGGAAATATGGCAAAATCTTAATAATGGTTAACAAGATGGTATTATGGGCATTTAAATTTTTTCTCTTTATGCTTTACTGTGTTTCCCAAATGTTAATAGTGTGCATATATTACTTGTACAGTCTAATCGCGGGAAGGAAGGAGGGAAGGATCAATTCTGTGGATGAGGACATTAACAAGGCACATTAAGCACAAGGTCACCCAGCTAGAAAATAACACAGCTAGCTTTTGAACTCAGACCCTTTCCTAATCCAAAGCCCTTGGTCTTCATGGTGACACTGCATTGTCCCACCACAGGTAACTGACTGTGGCCTATCCCAGTGTGGGGTTCTGTGATTTTCCTCTTCGGGGGGTCACATTTGGTCAGGCAGGCAGTCAGGCCTGTGTACATGAGATGTACAAGGAAATCTAAGGAAGGTCCAAGTAAAGGCTAGTTAATTACATTGCGCCAATCCACTTGCTGGTTTTGATAATGCTCTATAGTTACGTAAGATGCCACCATTGGGGGAAGCTGAGTAATCCATGTACAGGACCTTTCTGTACTATTTTCGTAACTTCTCATGTGAGTCTGTAATTATTTCTAAATAAAAGGTTAAACAGAAGAGGGTATCAGGAGGGCATGGTGTACAGGCTTTACTGGGCCTCAGGAGGAACACCATGTACAAGCCCCCAGTGAGTGTTCTGCCTCCACCAGCTTTGCTGGAGAGCACACTTGCCCTGCACTCCACCATCCCCAAGAATGGAGGGTATTCTCCATCCCCAAGAATGGAGGGTATTCTCCATCCTGCTTACTTCTTCCCTGTAGTCTAAAGAAATTGTAGTAGTCCCTTAACTAGCACCACAAATACGTAGTCTTTTGATAATGTAACCTTTGCCAACAGTTTAGATTCCCAGAGGAGAGTGAGTGATCTGAACACCATAGCTCTTAAATTATGATAGCCTAATAGAGCCAAATTAGAAATGGCCTCTTTACATGCTCTTGCACATAGCTAGTGTCTCTAATTTTATTTATTGTACTGTGTAGGGCTGAGAAGTAATTTAGAGTGAATTAACTTCACCAGACATTTAGAGTGATAAAATAATAGATTCTTCCTGTAGTCCTAGCCTTAGCACAAGTGGCTGATAGGACTAGAGATTTCTGTTCAGATTTACCTTTTGTTGAGTAGAAGGAAGACAAATTATGATGACCCAATTAATAATGCTGCCATGTCCATCACTGAGAACAGACCCTGAATCATTTACCATGATTGTCATTCACAACAAACTCATATCTGTGGCTCAAACTGTAATTATTTTACCTAAAATAGTTCCCTCTTGGTTGGCTGCATCAAAGTCCTGTAGCGTGAAAGATGACTTGAATTAGAAACATGTGGTACCTCTTTATCCCACAAACAGATAAGCACATGGTGCAGAAGTTTTGCAAAATCTTTCCTTCATAGCTTTTAACCACTAGATGCATTTGCTTCTAAATTAATTTGCAGATTAATTTAACTTTTTAAGAATCTTTTAAAAATACTTAAGAAGTAAGTAGATTTGTAGCTTTGAGCACTGGAACCAGTGCTGTTTGAATTTGTTCTCATAAATGAAGGATTTCAGTGGATGTGTTTTCTCCTTTCTTGTAGGCAATCTTTGAGCTTTCCCAAGGAGAAGCAGACTTGATAGAGGACTTGAAATTGGCCAAAAAGGTAAATTTAAATCCAGTGGTCATTTGAGTCCCCTCATATTTTTTTTTCCTCTGGGTAATTTCACAATTCTAAGATTGTGCTTTGTGATCACCCTTTATGACTAAGGTAATCCAAAATGGAGAAGAACCTGCACAAACCAAGCAGTGGGGAAAATGGCTCAAAACAAGAAGGCTCTCTGGACCTGGCATCTTTAGGGCTTCTCCTCTGCATGTTTCTAATGCACCTCAAAGAATACTGCAGTTTAATTAGAAAGTGTCCATGGAGGCCTGGCTTTATGTATGTTTTAGTGTCCTGGAAGCTCCATGGGCCTGGCCTCCTTATCCACCAGAGAGAATGTGTGGATGGTCTGAAACTGGAACTGTGTCTTAGAAATAAAGTCATTTGAAATCTCAGAAGTGGATAAAATGGTTAAGTGAGTCAATTGCATACTATTGTGTAAGTTAGGGTCTTTTATATGGCAGTATGTTTTTTAATCACATTGTGTGTGGGAATGTGGATGAAACCCATGCCTTGTCGCCCGTACAGTGTTGACAGCAAACCTTCCTCAGAAACTTGCAGTGACCCATTCCCCCTGCACCCCTCAGGGAGGCTAAAATCCAGATTCCTTCATCTGATATTCACAGCCTCCTCAAAGAATCACAGGATTGGAAATGTTCTCCCTTATTTTAAGTGTTCTTTAGTCCAACTTTCTGCTAATATGAAGTCCCATCTGTAACATTCCTGAGACATGGCCAAGAAACTGAGTTTCAGGCAGGGTAGGAAAAAGAGGAAGACGGGGAGAGCATTTAACTCTAGTAGATATCTTGCTCTTCATAGGTGCAACTCCTTCCTGCCTCAAGATTTCCCAAACTCAAGTGCCTTTAGGATGTTTCACTGCCATTCTTTTGCTTATGGTAGTCCTACCTTCTGGAAACCCTTCCCTTTTTCTTTCAGCCATCCATATCTACTCATCCTCTAGGAATGAGCTCAAATCTCAATTTATCCTGAACAATATTTATTGTCTCCTTCTCTAGGGCCAAACAGTTCACCTTTAAAATCTCCCTTATCCACCCCAGCTTTCATTCTCTGACCCTCTAGAACAGTTACAATTGGATAAATTATTGCAGCCATGTGACATCTTAACATTTTTAATCTTCAACTATTTTTTAAACATATATTTAAATTTCCATGTGTTTTTCTTACTTTCCAAGTAACTTTATAAATCTCCTTGAAGGCAGGGACTGCGCCATTGAGCCTTTGTAGTCTATTACAGTGCCCTCCGAGTAATTGTTGTTCTTATTGTTTAATTATCCTTAATAAGAGATGGTAATAAAGTTAATTTTTAAGACATACAAATCAAATCTGCTCTATACTTAGGATCTGTACCCTTTCCTAGATGTATGATGTACTTTGTAAAGCTTTGTAAAAATCTAGTTTGGTTTATGAAAACCGCGAAAAGCCCAGGCAGTGCTGGATTCCCATCTGCTCCAGCCACACCCATCTGTTGTTTCTGCAGCATTATGGGAGAAGTTGGTGGGGAGAGCCAAATATTTCGTTATTCTGTAGGGCCTCTCAGAAGCCATTTACATTAACAATTTACTTCCTCTGATTTAAATGTTTGTTGCCATCTCTGTGGTTCTTATGCAGGCCTATCATGACCCCATGCTGAAACTCTCCATAATGACAGAACAGGAGTTGAATCAAATTTTTGGAACACTGGACTCTCTAATTCCTCTACATGAAGGTATAATTTCATTCCCAGAATGAGTTTTGACTTGTAGCCTTAATTGAGTTCTCTTATACAAGTCATGATTATGTAATAATGTGAGTAACCCAGAATCTACTTCTAGCCTTGTTCATACTTAAATACCTAACAAAATACTTGTTCTCTTTGTTTACCAGAGCTCCTTAGTCAGCTTCGAGATGTCCGTAAGCCTGATGGCTCAACTGAACACGTTGGTCCCATCCTAGTGGGCTGGGTAAGAAAAGTTCTCTGGTCTTGATGGAAGATAAATATAAATATTTTATATGGAGTTTCATTTTAGCTGGACTTTTTTTATATTAGCAAACACTGGTTTCACGCTAGGAAAAAAAAAGCAAATTCCTAGTAAAATTTATCATTATAGTTAAGCTTTATATCTTAAAGCATGGAAACAATTTTTTTCTTACAAATTTACTGCATTTAAAGATAACATGCCTTTTTGCAATAAAATAAAGTAAGATTAGTTAATGTTCAATTCAGGTCAATTACTAATAGAAGTATTACCAATTCTATCGTAGTAAAAATGTAGGGACATATTCCTGTCCATCATCATGAAAAAGCTTTTATCAGGCTATCAAAAAACTCTCATGGTCAAGTGTAGTTTCATAAACAAAGTGATAAGTAAATGTTGTTCATGTTTAGCATATATCTGAGCCTGAGTAACTTCAGAGGAGACCTGAGTATTATGCTGACCTTCATCCCAGTATAACTTCTTTCCTTTCCTAATTAAAAAAATCAGCTGTGACCTAAATTTATGGTCCTGGGATGAATTTGTGTTTTATTGGACACATAGGTGGTGGTTCATTTGTTTGATTTATTTTAGACCAGGCATGTGCTCTCTATTTTGCCACAGTCCCCATCACTCCTACGGTATGCTTCTGTTTCCTTGTGTGAGTGCTTGAGTGTTCCACCCCAGTTCCAGGTGTTTTCCATTTGTTATGAAGCAGGTAACAAAAATGGATTATTTTGATGACTTCTTCCAGGTAGAATTAGGTCTCTGATCCTTCCAGCCCACACAGTGGTCTAGAAAAATAGGCAGATAGTGCCTCAACAGCAAGTCTTACAGTCATTCCATTGTTTGATAGTGTTGTGAAGGTTATAAACTCTGTTCACCATGTGAGTTCTCTTTATCCAGTTCCATTTTTATTTGTATTTTAACCTTCCTGAAACCCTCTAATTCCTAAGTTTTGACAGTGATCCCTTATATCAACTTATGCTTCTCAATTCTGCTTTTCTTCAGAACTTTGAAGGTTTCATGATTTAGCTAGCTTTAGTTCAGGAGTCAATTTTAGCACTGAGGCTGAAATATCCCAAGGGTTTCTGAAAGGCAAGTAATGTTCTAAGATGAATAATTTAGAAAATGTGCTTTAATAATTCAGGAGAGATCATTCATCTTACATTTTTGACTTTCATTTTATTATAAGCCATGGTAGATGTTTTAACTTCTTTAGCCCACAAAGAAATTTTTCTAAAGAGCAATACAGCTGGAGACAGAAAAGGTGTAATGAGAAGAGAGGGTGTGCCTCACTGTGCTTAAACTTCTGAGTCTGTGGACTGCTTTGATGGGAGCCAAGGGGCCAGTGAGGCCACACTCCAGAATTAGCATGGGGACTGCTCTGTTTCTGATGAGATGGCAGTATAGAACTACATGGTTTCCTTAGACACCAGTATACAAATTGTCAGTTTGTACCAGAAGCAAAACTATAGGCATTTGCCTTGTTATTAATTTTTTCCTGAATGAAATGTTTATTGCTTTTACTAGAAAATTGGTTTGACCTGGGGGGTAGTAGCTTTTGCAGTCCTGTTCTGTACATACCCAAAGGAAACGAGACCATGCTGCCTCATTACTATCTGGACCCTTCAGACATCAAATGGGGACTTGCAGCTTGAGGAGTAGCCTAAAATTAAACAGCTGGCCCATTGTTACCAGACCTCATGAGAAATCGTCCTTATTTATCAGGCCTGACAGAGCTATTAAATGTTTTCCCTCTTTTAACTGCAGATGTGTTTGTGTGAGTGGGAACTGTAAACCAAGGGGTACATCTATTTGAGTTCTGGTCTTTTTAACAGAACAAAATAAACATCTTAGTGGGCTTTGAATGAAAAAAATCAGAGCCCATTTGACCCATGAAAAATTGATTTATTTCTCCCCAAAGGAAAAAGTAGAAAAAAATAAAAACAGATCTTTTAAACAAGTGAGCCTCCCAAGTGGGTTCGCCCTGGTCAGTCCTTTCGACCTTAGAATGAATCAATTACTTTTACTTTGAAGACCTTAAACAGAGTGGTGATTTTCTTTTTTCAAGGAATCACCCTGATTATTGACGGTCACTCTCCCTGATGGGTCAGCCTGCTCTCATAAGCCTCTCCTGTCATAAAGAAACAATTTCCCAAGTGACTTATCTTTGTGCTAACGTTTTTTTCAGTAACAAAATAATTTATAAGCTCTTCAGGGCAGCAAGTTCTCATGTTAATTTGGGTTCTAATAAAATTTTAATTCCAAAGAGAGAGGCTGGGTACATGGAAGCGTATAGAGTTGTTCTGTCACTTTTCACAATGTTAGGGAGATAGAAAGAATTTCTAAAAAAAAAAAGTGAGAGTTTCCCTCATAAATTCTTTCTTGATAGTCTATTTAAAGAGATGGTGAGTTCAGAGCTTTGGGGGTGGGATGTGGAGAGAACACACTTCAGACCTGTTTTGTCTCCAGCTGTGAACAAGTAGTTTTGCTTCTCTTAACCACAATTTCTCCAATAAAAATATTCTAGGGATAGATAATAATAATAGCTAGTACTTACTGATTCTTAACCAGGAGCCAAGCTCATGCTACACTTTTTATCTGCCTTATTTCATTAGAAGAAAGGAGGACATTAGTATGTGCATTTTGTAAGTGGAGAAATTGAGGCTCAGAATGATCACCTTACTAGTAACTGTCTGAGTTAGGCTTTGAACGTGATTCTCCCTGGTTTCTGGATCTTTCTTCTTAACCACTGTGCTATCTATTGCCTCTCATATTTCATGTGTATGTAGTTGGGAACCAAGACATGTACATTCTTCATTTCCGATTTAGTTATAGATCACCTGTGGTCTTCTCTAATCAGTGGGCTGAGCCGATGATAGCCTTTCAGGTCATGCCCAGGAAATGAGCACCCTGTTAGGTGTGAACACAGGACCAGAGCTGGATTTGGTTGTCATGGCAGCAGGGCCGGCAGGATCACAGATAGTAATGGCCCATTAGACAGTGAGCAGCAGTGTCTTTGGGGGTTTCTCACTAGTTTACATCCGATGATTACTGCCGATTTGTCTCTCCATAATGAAAACATTGGGCATTTCCAGATCTCTTTAAAAGACAAGGAAGTGGAAATGAAATTGGGAGGGCCTGAGGCTCGTTTTAATTAACTCTGAAAATCTAAATTACAAGCCACAATACCACATCTGGAGGAGGGTAAGTCAGTACCAATTATTACTTTCAAATACAAGTTTGAGGAAAGAATTTCTGCAGCTCTTTTTTAAACACAAATAGAGCTGTTTCATAACACATGAGGAAGGTAGACATTTCCAAGGCAACGGTGAACTTTTAAAACATTACTTCCTTGGTATCTTTTTCTGGTTTAAGTCACTGAGAAAATAATTTCAGTAAGATGTGTAAAAGAAGCAGCAGAACATTTAAACTTTGACCCATTGTTCAGATGCTGCCACCATTTATTTTTAAACTGTGTTCCCAAACCATCAAATATTACCTAATCTGGTAATCCATTAACATACATTTATTTGTTCATTCAGAATACGAACTTTGCTGTATAGTAAGCCCAGTGCAAAGTACTGAGGATGCAGACATGTATTGCACTGAACCCCCTGCAGAGCAGGTGTTGTGGTGAATGTGGCTTTGTAATCCCAGGGAGAGAAGCACACAGCGGGGCCGTTGACTGCATTTTATTGCCTCAGTTAACGTTCAGGAAGCTGACAGCACATGCATTAGGAGACATGGTCTTGGGTGCCACTAAGAGGGAAGAGTGGAAAAGGGAGAGGAGCGACCCTTTTCCTGAGTCTCTGACTCTGTTTGCCTGATTTGACTGATGAAACATGTCAGAGAAATTAGTATTTTACTGGAAGGGAGATAGTGGAGTTGGAGTGTTTCCAAATTTTTAAGCTTAAATTGCTTTTTGCATGGTATTGTGATGTTAACCATTGGGTAGAGCCAAGGATGATTTCTGGCCTGTCAGAACTAATTTAAAAGATTTCACTAAATGCTTCTTGCATCTAATTTTTTACTAATTATACTTTTGCTTTAAGTTCTTGGCATTCTTTATAATTGGTCTGCCTTGGACTCAATTAACCTTAAGCTCACATAGAGGTGCTTGCACCGAGCCGTGCCAAGGGCTGGGCTGTGGAGTCTGAACCCTTGCTTTCTTTTATGCCACAAAGTCTTCTAGATATGTTTCTTACGAATAATTTTTAAAGAAATTCTTTTTTTTAAATAGGAAGCTTTCCCCTCCCCAGATACTTTTGGAAGTTTAGGAAAATCCTAATCTATATGTATATGAAATCATTTTAATTCTTTTGTTTCTAGCTTAGACTGGCCAAAATGCAAACAAATTAGGACAGGGATCTAAACAATCAAGAAAATAAACATGTAACTAAGAGAATTAGTGTATGCAAGCAAACCACCACCTAAAAAAACTGTTCATTACCTGCCATTTTGAAGATTCCATTGGTCTGTATCCTCCAGCCTTACAGATGAAGAGTATTGGCCAGACCTGGAGACCTGTTCAGGTTTTGTTCAGTCCTAACAAGTGACGTTAGCTTGTAGCTGCAGTTATTTTAACACTCCAACCCTCTTCTGACGTTCCTTTCTCAGCTGCCTTGTCTTAGCTCCTATGACAGCTACTGCAGCAACCAAGTAGCCGCCAAAGCTTTGCTGGACCACAAGAAACAAGATCACAGAGTCCAGGATTTCCTCCAGCGATGTTTAGAATCCCCCTTTAGCCGCAAACTGGATCTCTGGAATTTCCTCGATATTCCAAGAAGCCGCCTGGTAAAATACCCTCTGCTTCTTCGAGAAATCCTGAGGCACACACCAAATGATAATCCAGATCACCAGCACCTGGAAGAAGCTGTAAGTTTGTTTCTTCCTCTCTTGCTGTGATGTTTTCCCTGTGTGATGATAGAGAATTAAGTAAATGGGTGAATGAAAGGTCCTTGGGTGCACAAGATTCAGGAATCTTGGGTTCCAGTTTTGACTGTGCCATCAACCATGTTTTAATTTTGCAAGTTACTTCTGTCTCTGCCTCGCTTTCCTAACCTATAACATATAGTCTTTACATGAAATGCACTCTGAAGTCCCTTTGTTTGTTTTTTTTTTCAAATTTTATTGATTATGCTTTTACAGTTGTCCCAATTTTTCCCCATTGTCCCCCTCCACACAGCATCCTGCCCCATTCCCTCAGGCAAACCCCACACAATTGTTCATGACCATGGGTCATGCATGTAAGTTCTTTGGCTACTCTATTTCTTATACTGTTCTTAATATCCCCCTTGGCTATTCTGTAACTGCCTGTATTGTACTTCTTAATTCCCTCACCTTCTCACCCATCCTTCCCCTCCCCCGTCACATGTGGCAACCATCAAAATGCTCTCTGTATCCATGATTCTGTCTGTTCTTGTTTGCTTAGTTTGTATTTTAGATTCAGTTGTTGACAGGTATGTATTTATTGCCATTTTATTATTCATAGTTTTGATCTTTTCTTAAATAAATTCCTTTGACATTTCATATAATAATGGTTTGGTGATGATGAGCTCCTTTAGTTTTTTCTTGTTTGGGAAGCTCTTTATCTGCCCATCAATTCTAAATGATAGCTTTGCTGGGTAGAGCAGCCTTGGCTGTCAGTCCCTGCTTTTTGTGACTGTGAATATTTCTTGCCTGTCCCTTCTAGCCTGCAAAGTTTCTTTTGAGAAGTCAACTGACAGTCTTATGGGAAATCCCCTGTAGGTAACTAACTGCATTTCTCTTGCTTTTTTTAAGATTTTTCTCTTTATCTTTAACCTTTGGCATTTTAATTATGCTATGTCTTGGAGTGGGCCTCTTTGAATCCATCTTGTTTGGGACTCTCTGTGCTTCCTGGACTTGCATGTCTATTTCCTTCGCCAAATTAGGGAAGTCATCTTTCAGTATTTTTTCAAACAGATTTCCAATTTCTTGCTTTTTCTCTTTTTCTGGCATCCCTATCATGTGAATGTTGGACCTCTTGAGGTTGTCCCAGAGGCTGCTTATACTATCCTCGTTTTTTTTCTTCTTCTTCTTCTTCTTCTTTTTCTTATTTTTCTGATTGGTTGTTTTTCACTTCCTTTTATCCCAAATCAATTATTTGATTTCTCGGCTTTATTCACTCTACTGCTGTTTCCCTGAAACAACTGTTACTGTTATTTCAGTTTTTATTGAAATAAAAATTGCTTTTTAATTCAATTAGTGTAACCTTCATTTCTTACTGGATCTTTTTTATGCATTTGAGGTCCTCACTAAGTTCCTTGAGCATCCTTATAACCAGTGTTTTGAACTCTGCATCTGATAGATTGTTTATCTCCATTTTGTTTAGTTCTTTTTTCTGGAGTTTTGATCTGTTTTTTCACTTGAATCATGTTTCTTTGTCTCTTCATTTTGACAGCATCCCTGTGTCTGTTTCTATGTATTAAGTAGAGTCGCTAATGACTCCCTGTCTTGGTATCATGGCCTAATGTAGTAGGTACCCTGTAGGGATCAGTGGCACAGCCACCCCTGGCACCCAAGCTGGGTACTCAGTGTGCCCTTTGTATGGGTTGAGTACACCCTCCTCTTGTAGTTGAGCCTTTGTTGCTGTTGGCAGGTCAATGGGAAGGATTTACCCAGGTCAGTCAGTTGCAAGGATTGGCTGTATCCAGTGACCACCAACCTCTTCCCTCTGTGGAGGTTCAGTTATGCAGTGGCAGGATGGTCACGGTCTGACATGGTCTGTAGCTGTCCACTGGGTGTGCAGAACCTGGTATTTCCCCGATGGTGCAAGCCAAGGTCAGCCCCCCCACCTCCTATGTTTTGCCTGGGACCACCCTGCCTGAGCTATAGAGCAATCTGAGATGGTTGCTACTTGTGCTGGGCTTGGAGATTTCCAGGTGAAGCCAACCTGTGACTCTAGGATGGCTGCTGCTAGTGCTGTGCCTGGAGCCACTTACTAAGGGACTGGGGCCTCACTGATACAAACTGTTGCTCGTTTAAAAGGATTTAGGAAGTTGTGAAGATTGGACCAAAACCAGCCATTCATATGAAGAAGCTACTGTTTACAGCTGTAAGTTGGGTGGGACAGAGCCTCAGGGGATCTCTAGAGTGGGACAAAAGTGTTAGCCAGGTTGATGGATTCTCAGATATGGCCCCTGCCTGCCAGCTCTGTGGTTCTGCCTGCCTTTCTGTCTGGGAGAAAGCTGTCCCCTAGCTCTTGTCTTGATGCCAGTTCTTCCCTGTGTGCTACTGGTGCCTTTCAAACTGGTACCCTGGTGCTTGAACTCAAAGGGAGTGAGTCTGAGTCAGTTCATGTGTGGGTTCTTTAAGAGGAACTGCTTGAGACTCCGGAAGTTTCTTCTACGGACTCAATCCCCACTGGTATCTTCCTGGTACTGGTACCAGTACTGTGGGCTGGGGGAACTAGTGTGGGGCTAGGACTTCTCACTCCCAAGGTATCCCTTCCAAATTTTTACCCACCACATGTGGATGTGGAACCAACCCATTCTGCATCTCTACCCCTCCTACCAATCTGAATGGATGTGGTTTAATTCTTTAGTTGTCAGACTTCTGTTCAACTCAGTTTCTGCCAGTTCTGAGTGAAGGTTGTTTTATAATCTAGTTGTACTTCTGTTGTGGTTGTGTGAGGAGGCAAGCTGCCATATTGGCTAAGGTCCCTTTGATTCTAAAAGTTTTTTATTCTGTAACTGTTTGTTACCATTGCTCTCAGGGTTAAGATTTTAGAGATTTTAAATAGAATATCTTTGTATAGTTAGCAAATTGGAGTTGCCTTTTATCTTAGCCTCAAAGCCCATTTTTGAAATCAACACCCCATTAAAGTTCAGGTCTCTTTGACCTCCAATTGCATTGGGGACCTAGTCCTGCTCACCAGTGAATGTTTATTGAAATGGGAAAATATGAGTTCTTCCCCAACAATAAGAGAAGATCAGGAAAAATGGGGTCTATATCATGAGAGTATTGCAAACTTTGAGCATTCTGCCCAGAGAGCTCAGTACTGATTGGGGTGCTCTGTGGGACAGGCAGAGGAGATGACAGGCCAGGAGGAGCAAATGGCCTGGGAAAAGGTGTGAAGAAATGACAGGACAGGTTCTGCCTGCGGAGAACGACACATCAGTGAGCCTGAGGTGGAACAGTCTGAGAAAAACAGTAACAGATAAGGATGGGGCTTATATCTGATTATAGAGGGTTTTAAATATCGACTTGAGACATTATTTCTTTATCGTGTTTTGTTTTTTACATAGCTAGGATTTAGAGTTCAAATCCCAGCACCATCGCTGACAAACTGTAACCCTGGACATGTTGCTCTTCTCGTCTGTAGGACAGGGGACAGAGGAGGCAGAAACTAGGGACAGGAAGGCGAGTTGGGAGGATGTTGCAGCTGTCTAAGTGTGCAGTCATGGAAACCTGCTCAGGCAGGTGGCAGTGGGGACACTAAGAGATCAGTTCACAGGGCTCATTCCTTAACTGGATCTGTGACAGTGACAGAGTGAGGATATGCATAGGTGGTTTGAAAATCAGAAGCCTTGACCTGCTGAGCAAACTGCCTATCTCCTCCCAAAGAAGGGTTTAATAATAAGTAGTAATAATAGCAACAACAATAATAGTGATACCTGCTGGCATTTCTTGAATACTTAGTAAATAAGCTTTAGGTAATTGCCTTATAGGTATGTATCTTGTTTAATACTCATAGTAACCTATGAGATAGATAACTGTTCTTGTTAGGACCATTTTCCAGATGAGGCTTGGACGGGTAAAATAACTTGCCAGGTCCAAAGCCAGCAACTGATGGAGTTGATGTCTCAACCTGTCAGTGTAGACTGAAAATCCTGTGCCTTTTCCACTTTTTTATGACCCTAACCATGGAGTTGAAAGCTTGACCACTTTGAGCCCTGTAGCCTTTGGAACTACAGAAAGCTCTCTGGCCACCAAGCTTTGTTGGGAGGCCTCATTGGTGCAGGGCTGGGCCACAAGCCTCCATGTAGGGATAGAGAAGAATGAGAAAAGACTTTCCTGATTCATGACGTGTCTGGCACGCCCAGCTCACACAGACCAGGCCCCCCAGTTCTGCATAATGGGGACACAGGCACCAGGGATGAGGCCCATCTCAGTTCATCACGTCTGTTTTTATTACTGGGAAGAGTGCAATAGCGTCGCTTTCTTCCCATGTTTCATCCTAGCCAGTGTGTGGTCTGCAGGAATGAAAACAGGGAGCTCTCACTTAGTCTCAATAATTACTTTTTTAAAGCACACAAGCCTGCTTAGAGTTTTATTGTAAAGACTTCTTCTTAATATGCAGCACAAAAGAATAATACTGTGTAAAAAAACACCTGTGAGCTAAAGTTTGAATTTAAAAACAGACAAGAATATGACTGTTTGCAATATGAAAGCATGTACCAATTTCCCTGGTGCATAAAAGGTAATGCCATTTTCAGAAGCTGACTCTGCATCTACTAATTCAGGCAGATTTTGTACATGAGGCATGATGTACCTGCATTTAAAAATGTCTACAAAGCAAGTCTTCTAAATGCTCATTTGCACAATATAGGCACTTTTTTTTAATCTTTTCAAAATCCTTGTAACATTACTCCAGATGAGCAGAAATATTTTCCCTGAATACATTTTCCACCTATGCAAATTTTAAAAAAGCAGAGAACTCTAAATAAATTGCTTATACACCAACCATTCAGTCCTATGATTCAGATCTAAAGAAAGATTTTGTTTTTAATGCAGTGCATAAACTGCCACATCATTATTAGAACTTCTTAATAGAGTTTTGGAGGTTGATAGAAATTTCCCCCAAAATAAAACTTCTCAAAATAGAACTTTGGATACTCAGATATTCCAGGGAGCTGGTTGTTTAACATTTTAAGTTCTCAGGACTGTTTCACCAGGAAAGATGTCACAGACCATCTCTCCCCTCTGCCTGCCCACCACTGTTCCCCAACTCCTTAAAAACAATCACTGAAATCTGGGAAGAATAGTCCTGTTTTCAATGCAACAGCAGTGAAGGCTGCTTTCTTGGTTCATGTCAGGAGGCTACGGACAGATGATATTACCACACAAAGGACTAGACAGAGCTTTCAGATTCCACTCTGAGAATGATAACTCTAGCATATGTGGGCTTGATCCCTGATCTGTACTAGGTACCTCTCATCATCTTCCTTTACCGGTCCCTTTCCTTTGGTTTGATGAGAGATGCAATAATAAATTTAATTTAAATGTACTACTGTAACTGTTTGATGTTGGCAGTCTGCTATATTTAACTTTTTTGCTTGCTGAAATTCTGTAAAATAAATTCTCTCAGGAACCAGTGCAGAAAGATTAGACTCTCCTGGTATGCAGGTGAATATAAATACAAAATAATATTTTTAATAAAGCCAACCAGAGTTACTATTGTAAATGTACACACAGAATATGGAATAACACTGATGATTTCCATTATTTTGTTTCTTTATACTTTTTCAAACACTGGAGAAAGAAGCACAATTTGATAGTAGTCGCTGTGGTGTTTGTATTTATTAACCTTCATGTGATATGCCAGCTCCTCAGTTCCTGAGTTAAATTAGGAAATGAATACATCTTTATGCCTGTAGTATACCTTCCTTCTGGTTTCCTGGATACTTGTAGGAAACTCAAAAAATTGACTCATGTACTAGTTAATTTTAGCTGCCCAAGTACACCTAGTGATAATTAACTTTGGAGTCATAGCAATTAATGTTAAGATCTTTAAAAACAAGGAAAAAATATAGACTCTACAACATATTAAACATGTAGTAAAGTAAAAGGATAAAGTAGACATGAAGCAATTGCTCAGATACCTCCCATAAATTTTAAGCTTCTTGAGGATAGAGACCCTCTCATTTCTTTGAATGCTACCACCTACTTTAACAATGAACAGATGCTCAACAAAAAATAGTGTAATTAGGTGAAGGATGAATCATAGCTTTAGCATATTTTGTGAAATTTCTTTTTTGTTTGTTTTTGAAGGTAACAGTAAATAATCAGTCATCTCTGGAAACCAAGAGGGGTAAAAGAAACAGAAAGTTTGTATACAAAAGTGTTCTATTATTACTTATTTTGTGTTAATAAAACAGATGAAAGGTGGTGCATTATAGAATTGTACACCTGAAACCTATGCATAATTTTACTAACCCGTGTCACCCCAATACATTCAATAAATAATTTAAAAAGATTTTAAATCAGATTAATTTCATAGGATTTCTATTTAATATTATGTTGATATAAAAGGCCAGAAATATTATTTTATGACATAATGACTCTGTATTTTTTAAACTAATGTGTTTTTTAATTATCAAAGTAGTGCTACCACCAAAATAGGAAATAGAGAAAAGAATAAATAAATGGTCTTTGAAACTCTTAATAGCTACAAAAGTGTGTAGATTATGCATCTGTTCGTAGGATACCGTCACTAGGCTTCAGCTTAGAGCCGTCAGATCTTCTATCAAACTTACATAGAAGTTCTAATGTTATAACTGGTAGAAGTTTTTGTCCACTTGCTTTGAGCAGAAGATCATTTCACTAGCATGTGAAAAATAATCACTTAATCTTAGAGATAATTCTCTACCACTTTAGCACATTATAAGGCCTGGTAACTTTCTGCTAAGTAAAATTCTCTTTTAAAACCTTGCTTTTCAGAGATTAATAGGTTTTTCCATTAAGTAAACGTGACCAGGAAGAGGCCATCTTAACATTTCTCATCTGTTAAGTTCTTTTCCGTTAACACTACCATAAGGAAGATGGGAATTTTGGTCTTTTCACTGTTAGGAGACAGAGGACCCTGCTGAGGAAATCATTACTTTGCCTTTGACTGGCAACTTAAGAGTTTTTATTCAACTGATTTTTTGTTCCTTTGTTTTGTAGTATTTTCTAACTTTTAGATGTCTCTATGTGATAGAACAACACATCATCAGAACAAATGCCCACTGAGCATGTCTCAGTGCCATACTCTTTTTGTTTTGTTTCACTTCATTTTGTGTTAACAACATTGCATCACCATTGCTTTGAAATTTCTCTACCCCCTAACTTATTCATATGTGCTATAGGCATGGGCATGCATGTATATAGTTTTAAGAAATGTGCACTCTGGACCTTAGTAGCTGTGAGTGCTGCACATTGAAAATGGTACCTTATATCTTATCCTCTCAGATAAAATTACTGCTTAACATTAGCTTTATATATAATACAAATATTTGTATGTGTGTACAATAAATATACGTGTTTATATACCCACATGTGTATGTATATAAATGGATAGGTAGATACATTATATTAAAGGCCTTTATTTTACCCTTTTACCAAAGTGGCAACTTCGATAACAGAATCTCAGAATTAGATCCAGGTATATCTTGGTGACTTTGTAGGCTGAGCCCGTGGGTCTTGTTGATATGGGTGATTTGCTTACATTCCCTGTACTTTCTTTTTTGTTTCCATAGATAAACATCATTCAGGGAATTGTAGCAGAAATCAACACCAAGACTGGGGAATCTGAATGCCGTTATTATAAAGAACGACTTCTTTTCTTGGAAGAAGGCCAGAAAGACTCCCTGATTGACAACTCAAGAGTACTGTGTTGTCATGGTGAACTGAAGAACAACCGGGGCGTGGTGAGTGGTGGCTCCCCTTCAGTGGTCTCATCCTGGGCCTCCCCCAGCACTTAATCTGCTTGATGCTGAGCCTTCTATTACTATGCCTTTCCTACCCAGGGTCACATTCTTTAGACAAAAATGGCTTTTCTTATGTCTTTTGTGTCTGGGAATGCCATATATATGGATATGTGTAATCATGTACATTTTAATATACATTTATATATTATATAGTTCTAATTTCTATATATTACATATTATAAATAAATGTTTTCTTGTGTCTTCTGTCAGAACCCCATATACATGGATATGTATAATTATATACATTTTAATATACATTTATATATTATATAGTTCTAGTTTCTATATAAGTAATGCATATTATAAATATATGTTTATAATTTATAATTTAAAACAACTTCTAATTTATAATATACATTATAAATATATATCTTTATAATTTATGTGTTATATAAAGTATATATTATATACATATTTTAAAATTTCATGACCAGTCCATAATCAGAAAGCATTTTGGAAACCAACATAGAGTTGCCAACTTTTTATTTTGTTTGATCCTGACCTTCAAAAACAAACACAGAACAGTTATCTTCTCCCACTTTGGTATCAGGAATCAACGGGTGATCTCAGAGAAACATCTCTTAAATTGAATGCATTTAGCTTTGTGAGAAGGAAACTCTTTTCTCTCTCAGGAATTGGTATCCACCTACAAGACTGACATTTTGAGGCTAGTGTTTTGTTTTTTTAAGTAATAACCTACGTCCACTAGCCATATATCTACCTCTGACCTGTAGATACCCCATTTCTTGGCTTTTATTCCTGAGTAGATATTGAAATTGTTCTTCCTCTCCTATCATAGCAAGTTAGACAAATCTCCCCTAGAGTGCTGACACTATAGTGGGTTGTAATTCTCCATCTCTCTGTCAGTATCTTCTGTTATATCACGTGCTCTTTTAGAGTGAACACTGTGCCTTGTCAATCTCCAGCACCTGTTATGGGGACCTGGCACATGCACAGGCACTCAGTAATGTTAGGTGAATGAGTGGGTGAGTGAATGAATGAGTGAATGAATGAGTGAATGAGCAAATGCTTGTATAAAGAAAGGATGAATTTGAATTATATGAGTTCAAGATTCATTTAACTCACAAGGTTATTTTTATGTATAGCCAGTAGAAATGAATGCTAATATATGTTATATATTATAATGTAAAATATTTTTATATAATATGTACATTTTATTATATGTGATATATATTTAAACTCAGTGTTGAAAAAGAGTCTCCACTTTTATTTTATCTTCAATATCTTGGAATAAAAGCTAAAACTATATCAAAGAGTTCTTAATAAAACTGTGACTATTCAAGGGACACCATTTTGACCTGGACTGTGAAGTGGCATTTAAGAGCAGGCTTGGAAATGTTCCTTGAAATCATTGAATACATGTCATAGCCCCTAATCAGTGCTGCTGGATTCAGCCAGCTGATGGAGCAATGGAAATAATGAGAGCTGTCACAGGCCACTGCTTGAAAAGTGTTTCTCTTTGACTACGGGAGTGACTAATTGCTAGGTAGTGACCAGTTGGTAAAAAGCTGCATTCTGCTTCTTGCTGATTTTGGGAAAGCACTGGTGGACTTGTAACATTGGATGCTGTAGCTCCTTGACTGTTCTTTCTTGGAAGCCCTGTGGGACATAGTTGGGAAGATGCATTGCTCCATGAGATGAGGACCTATTCTCCTTCTGTCCATCAGTCAAGGATGAGACTGGTTGAGTGAGTCTAGAACATTAAAGATGAACTCTAGTTCATATGGCAGACAGACAAATTATTGAGAACAACGATAGTGGTTGGGGTGAGAGGTTTGTTTCAGTTCCCACCCCCCCCCAGTAGAATTATAGAAGTCTTTATAAACAAAGTCTTATGTCAGGAAAAGAGCTCAGTTGTTTGAGGACAAAAAGAAACAGAAAGTAAGAGGAATCCTCAATGAACTTTCCTAAGTAAGGAATAATAAACCTTCTTAAAGGGTCCCAGATAATCTGAGTTCAAACTGCCTACCTTGGCTAGCGGATGGATTGAAGTAGAAAAAGTTTAAATATCTCTGATAATGTTTAGTGTGTACAACAACCAACTCCTTCTCTCCCTTGCCCCCAAAAGAATAATTTTAACACGTTCTTTGTACCATCTCTCACCTAAAAAAGCCCTTAACTTGGTTATTTTGTACTTTACTATGTTTTTCAACTATTTTAAATGCATATTTAATCATTTTGATGAAATAAAATCTCACTCCTCCACCCCAATACAGAATTATGATTTGTGTTTCCACCAGCCAACATTTAGTTGAGCTTTAGTTTCTGGAGTTTTGGCGGGGGCGGTGTGTGCCTCTCTTTCTGTCTGTCTATGGTAGGGTAGGGGTGGGTCTCATTTCTTCCAAATATCAAATTATCTGATAATGCTGAATGTGCTTCCTCTGCCCCATATCAAGATTCTAGATGGGTGAAAAAGGTGAAGGGGAATAAGGTACAAACTTCCAGTTATAAAGTAATTAAGTCACAGCATGTAATGTACAGTAGAGGGAATATAGTCAATAATACAATTTTGTATGGTGACAAGTGGTTACTAGACTTAAGGTAATAATCACTTCATAAGATATATAAGTGTCAAATCACAATGTTGTACACCTAAAGCTAGTGTGATATTGTGCACTATACTTTAATAACAAAGAAGGTAAGATACTACCAGGAACAAGTTTATGACAGTAAATTTTAAAATTCATCTGAAAAACTGGCTCAAGAAGAGAAACATACATACTATTCTATAACCAAGAAAAAAAATTCCAATGTGAGTGTCTACCCCTGTTCTTCTGGTTTCCTCTTCGAGACCCTTAAGCTGACAATCCCAAGTATTTCCACTAGAAAACCAGAACCCAGCTGCAAAGTTGTGAATTTTTTTGCTTCAATTCCTAAGCATTCCCAAATAGTGAGAAGAGTCGTGTATGGAATTTAATGGAGCCGATTTAGCCCCTCTCCACCCAGCAAAATTGCTTTCATGATATGATTTAACACAAGACTTTATTTTTGAGATTTTCTTTTTGCCCACAATACACACATCAGTGTTCAGCCTTTTAAGTACAACCTCTTCAGAGAACTGAGGTTCTGATGAACTTAACTGAGAAGGACATCTTCTTTGATCTTTTTTCTTTGTGGCTGTGGCAGCATGCTCTAGTTTCCTCAGCACGGGCAGTGTTCCAAATTGAAGTGCCCGGGTGAAGCTGATAATCAGCTCTATGGTTAAAGGAACAAGGTTTTTTGTTTTTGTTTTTTGAGTTTGGGAAGCAAAGGTTAGTATTAGGCTTTGATATACCAATCTCATCCTTTAGAGACTATTGTTCATTGGATCTCTTAAAATTATATTGTGTCATATAAACCAAAGCTAGGAAGGTACTAACTTTTTCCCCCCCTCACGACCCCCCTTTACTGTATTCCTCCCTTTTCATTTTTTCTTATGAGAGCTAGCGCAGTGTGTGTCCACAAGGTTCTGAACAGCAGTGTGAAGGCAGTCCTGGCTGTGGGTGTCTGTGGGCAGAAAGGCCTTCTCCAGGGGACCCTAGGGAGGTGCTCCTATAACAAAGGCAATGGATGCATCTGCAAATGCCTGAGACCTGCAAATGCCTGACTTCTGATCACCTGGAGGTAGATTTGAGCCTAGAAGTGTGCAATGCAGTGTGAACTTGGTACCTGCAGACCTCTTAGTCCAGTAATCAACTACTCATTAGATTGTTGCTTAGGGAGATTCTGTGGATTCTTCTCTTTTAGAAACTGCATGTTTTCCTGTTCCAAGAAGTGCTCGTGATCACCCGACCTGTTACCCACAATGAGCAGCTCTGCTACCAGTTGTACCGCCAGCCGATCCCTGTGAAAGACCTCTTGCTGGAAGACCTGCAGGATGGAGAAGTGAGGCTGGGAGGTTCCCTGCGAGGGGCATTCAGCAACAATGAGAGAAGTATGGATGACCGTTTTTTTTGACCTGTTGAGGGTTTTGTGGCAGTGGTGGTTCAGAGTGAGTGACTGGCTGGTGAAAAGAGAAGAGCCATGGCGTCGGAGTTAAACTGCATCCCAGGGCTATATGATCGCTTATTGATTGTGTAGCTTTTTCTATCTCTGTGAGCATCAGTTTTTCACCTGCAAAGTGGGAATGCATGCATACCCATTCCATAAGGTTGTTGTAAGGATTAAGTAAGATACTGCAAGTGAACCTGTCTGCACATAACTGGTGCTTCTTAAGCTCCTTTTTTCTGTATCTTTCTGTTGGATAAAAGCATGTTTAATACTAGATGGTCCCTTTGTAGATACCAATTGCATGGCTTCTGTAGTTGAGCTGCAGACTTGTCCCTAAAGAGATAGGAATGGATGGCTGATTAGAGTGAGGGTTCATCTGTACTTACTCAAGTGGGCTTCACTAACCTGAACTGAATAAAGGAGTTAACCAAGAGAAGCTAAGATAACAATGTCTATCAAGTATCTTCTCTGTGTCAAGCACTGTTCTAGGCACTAGTACACACTGGTGAACTAAACTACCCATATTTGGCACTGTGTAATGCACACTTTTTTGCACAAAATAAGAGTATGCATTATATATGAGTAGTACTAATTCTGTATCTATATGTTTTTAATTCTTTTATTTATACTTATGCATGAAAAGTATAATTCTAGAAAGCAATAACAATATCCATAGGCAAAATAATACCCTGGAATACGTTAATTGGTTTTGTTTCTAAATATAAATAAATAAATAATTGAATTAAAAACTTAAAATGAAAGATTTTTGTCCTGAAAGTTTGGGCCAAGTACAGTACATTCCTTGCCCCTGTGGAGCTTACATTGTGATGGATGAGATAGATGAGAAACATAAAATTCTGGGAGCTGTTAAGAAAACTAAAGCCATAAGAGGATAAATAGAAATAGCAGTAGGAGATCTGTGTTAGATGAATTGGTCAGGGAAATCTTCTTTGAGAAAGTGACATTTGAACCTTTTGGGTTAACATTGGCATCATATTGTCAAAGTAATTAATATGTACTACCTCTTAGCTGCTCATCAGTCCCTCCACGCTAGTGATATATATTTCTAGTAATTTATCGCTAGTAATTTATATTTCTTGAACACTGGCTATGTGTCAGGCATTGTAAGAGGACTTATGTGTATTATCACATTTATTCCTCTTCATAACCTTATAAGGTAGGTTCTCTTTGTTTCCCAGTACTTTACAGATAAGGAAACTGAGACATAGAGGAGTTAAGGCGCTTGCCCAACAGCAAAGAGTGGAGCCTGAATTTATCTTAAGTGGTAGTTCCGTCTTGACTACAAGGATCATGCAAGGGAACTGACTCAATGCAGATGGTTCTGTGAACCAAGCATTGCACATGGCATGTGGGGCCCATTAAATGCCAGTTGATATTGTTATTAAACTAAATAAAACATCTTCCATATTGTGCAATATTGTTTTTTAAATGCACATAACTCCTGTTGAGGTAATTAAAATGTAATTTCATTTTTTAATGAAACTGAATTTATAACAGCTCCATGTCATTACATATCTTCTCAATCACTGGATACTAAATAAAAGGATACCACCATGTGGTACCCTTTTCACAGACATGTTTTGATGTTACAAAGAACTTCTTAGACTTGCAAAAATCTCTAGCTTGAGGAAACTGTTGAAATTATAGACTATTAGGCACATCTTAGACCTATTGAATCCAAATCTCTGAAGGTAGGACACAGACATACCTATATTTTTAATAAGCTCCACAGGGCATTTTGATATGCAGCCAGTTTGGTAATCAGTACTTTGGGGTCCCCTGAAACATGACTTAGTTTTTCCGGGCTGATATCCATTTGCTACCTTCTGAGGACAACTGAGCTAGACCTGTGTCAACTCTGGTTGATTGATAGTGGCTGCAGGTTATTGTTGAGCCATGTCCTGGATAAGTGGGACACATTTTGCAATCAGTTAGTAATGTCCTCATGAGTAATACAGGTTAGTGTCACTACATATATTATCTTTGGCCTGGGGGAATATATGACCATTGACCTTTTTTATGTTTTTTTTTTCATTTCTAGTTAAAAACTTCTTTAGGGTAAGTTTCAAAAATGGATCCCAAAGTCAGACCCACTCACTACAAGCCAATGACACCTTCAACAAACAGCAGTGGCTTAACTGTATTCGTCAAGCCAAAGAAACAGTTCTGTGTGCTACTGGACAGGCTGGGGAGCTTGGCTCCGAGGGACCGTTCCTAAATCCTGCCACCGGGAGCAGGGAGCCACAGGGAGAAACAAAACTTGAGCAGATGGACCAGTCAGACAGTGAATCAGACTGTAGTATGGACACAAGTGAGGTCAGCATCGACTGTGAGCACATGGAACAGACAGACTCTTCTTGTGGGAATAGCAGGCACATTGAAAGCAATGTCTGACAGAAGCATGTACTTCCAGGATGTAGCCCTGTGTCCTACCTGTACAGTATTTGCATTCCACACACGGAACGGTTTGGAGAAGCACTTTTTAATACTTTTGTGACCATGTTGACCCAGTCTCTTGTATCTGTACCTTTGTCCCTAGTACTGTAACTGCCAATTTGTCTGTGTAAGCTGGAATCTGTAGCAACTGTTCTCCTGTATTGTATTTCACAAGTGTCTGGATGGATGAAGAGGTACTTGAACAAGTTATTTTCAAATGTCCTGCTGGCTTTAAAAGAAAAAGAAAAAGAGTCTCTAAACTACTGTTTCATATAGATTCTTATGGAGCCCTTCCATGTTTCTCTAGTGCTTTTCTAGCTCTTTGATGCAGTAGCTGAAGGCACAGAATTTGAGGGCCTTGAAAACAGGTCATGAAGAAGTCACTTGTGTATGAGGAGTCACTTGAAGGAAAACCAGGAATGATCAATTGTTATAGTGCACTTGACTTGATGTTATACAACCAGAAAACATGGAAACATCCATGGAGGTTCTGGAGGCTTAATTTTGCAAAGAAAGAACCACCCTCTTGACCTTGTAATGTCATCCAGTGCAAATTTGATGCAACAATTTATTAGGACATGAAATAGAGCATGACCTTAAAAGGACCAGCACAAAAATAGCTTTCAGCACTAAACCTTAAACTGAAATGTGCATTGTACCTGAGAGCCTCTATCATAGTTGTTGGCTTGCCTTTCAGAGCCATTTCTAGCCTAAAACATCAGAATAAAACTCAAAGGGCCTGGGGAAACCTGGCAGGATAACAAGAAACCCCATCTTCATTGTGTTTCATCTTCCGAGGCCTACTCATATTTTAGAGCACAAATGGAGAGATGAGGAAAAAAGACTGAAACTGATTCGGTGACTCTGTTTATAGAAACATGTGAGAAGGAAGAATTTGGAAGAAGTAATTCATGATGACCTTATGTGAGAAACATTTAAAGAAAAAAGTAAGGTCCAGGTGCCCTTCTGGAAACAGCCAGAGCCTTGGGGTCTCCTGTTCTACTTTTGGGTCCTGAGTATGCCATGTCTCAGTCTGTGCTGTGATCAACATCATAATTATATTCTCCAAAGGCCAACTTAATTAACTATGATTAATTACAATCAGGTAGCCAAACTAGTATCTCTTTGTCCAGCCTTGATTTACAGTGCAGGGTGGGTTGTAGACCTTAAAAAAAAGTTAATACACAGAAAAGCTCCCTGAGAGTGTAAAATTATACCCACACCAGCACTAGTAGTAATGATGCTAAATTATTGCCAAAAAAGTTTTTTTACTCTTCTGCATCTTTCAAGTTTACATAAAAGAAAGCAGTAAATACTATGTTGTCATTTTATTATGTACACCTAATTGTGCATTCAGAGAAGCTGTGCGACAAGATTTAGCAATATAAAAACAAGGTATATTGCTTATTTTTCAAAAACAAAAAATATTGTGGTCAATTTTACCCTGTAAACATATTTCTGTATTTATAGATTTTAAACATGGTGATTTTTTTTCTATTACAAGTTTATTTAAAACTGCTTTGTTTCTCAAATTGTTATTGATTTAGTGAATGAATGAACCTGCTATAGCTAGAAGCAGAGAGAAACTGTTTGATGGTGGGGAAAGAATGAATCATTCTTTGCAGGAGCCATTGGCCACTTCAGCCAGAGTGTTGAGAGAAGAGGTCTGTCAAGTGATGGCCTATGGGAAGGAAGTTAATGAATGTTTTGATGAAATGAATGTTTTTGTATAATGGCCTTAAACTTTTCTGGGAGCATTTCAAATAAATTGCATTAAAATGTAGTCCTGTTTGTGTACAGTTTATGCCCTACAAACATCAAATTTCAACTATCTTCTGGGAGGTTTTTAACTTTCAAATAGCGTGCAGGTTGAAATGAATGCTTTGCTTCGATCTGTCAAAGCTTTTGCAGAACTCAATATTTCTAAGATCATTCTCTGCACATTCACTTAATTTATTCATTTTAACAACTATATCTTGAATCTATACTATGTGTCAAGTGACAGGTCAGAATTGCTGTAGGAAAGAAGTGTGGAATCTTACTGTTAGCATAGGTGACTATTGGAGAACTCAAGGCTAAACAATGGAAGGCAAATTTCACTTTGAAACTCTTACTAGAATTTCAGTCCACTTTTTCTTTAGCTAAAATGGTTAGTTTTATTTCCCCAAAGAGTAGTTCTTAGATGAAAATAGTAAACAGTTTTAAGCTACTGATAGCCAATCCTCAGTAGCATGTTGGCCCAATAACACTGATAACTAGTCTTATCTTTATAAGCAGCTCTCAGCATTTTTTAACACATTGTTCATTCCTACATTAATCAAGATTCACATAAATAAGATTTCCCAAAATTAGAACTTACTCTTCCTTGTTCTCATGGTCTTCTTCTTCCTCCTCTCTTCAGCCTTCCTGTCCTTCTTCAGAGCCACCATTGACTATTTGACTATTCCTTCCACTTTTCACTCCCATGATTGTATTGACTTTGATATGAGTGTATCTCTACTAGTATATTAGAAATCATTTGCCCTTGACAATGTGTGGGTTAGTACAAATGACTGAGGGCAAAGTGTTTTCTTTCATCTACTTTCAAGATGTTATTTGACACACATAAAAATGTAATCTTCGCAGTCTGAATGAAAAGTCGTTAAGTAAAGAGCTACAACTAGCAATTTTGTGCAAAATTAGAGTGTGGTTTCAACTTCTGAGTTGTGGTCACCACCTAGACTGATTCTGTTTCCACTCCTAACAGAGTTCTCTTAACAATATGAACTCTTAAAATAGTCCTGTTTTAAAAACATGTCTGTTTATAGGAAACTGCAATCCTGTGCCTTGGTGAACTAGCCATTCAACTTTTCATTTACAGTTTGTCCATGTCCATCCACCTTCTACAAATTCTCCACAGGCCTGAGGACTCTTTGGAAGATTTGATAAAAAGAATGTCTAACCACACAACTTCACTTGGGCAGTTTCCCCCACTTGGCTTCCCTTGGCATTGTAGAAAAAAGCCACTGAACACCCTATGCTATTGATGCAGTTGATTGATTTAATTCATGTTATATTTTTTATTCACAGAATTGTAGAATTACAGTATTAGAAGGGAATTTGAAGAGGGTGACTCAAATGCAAACCTACCAGTAGGAATCTGAAGATAACGGAGATTTAAAACCTTGCCCATTGCAAACACACAATGAGAAAAAGCAATTATGTTCAATGCAAGTCAAAAGTAGTTATGCAAACAAGTTTACAAAAACAATCACTGCTCTTTGCAGTCTTATCTCCTTTCTCTGGGCTTGACTGGCACATCAGTCAGCTCGGTATACCTAAAGGAAGCAGTTTATTAGTTGACCTGGAAGGCATACAATATTACATTAGTTTCAGGTGTACAAAGTGTTTCAACATTATAATTTATGGCAACTATACTTTTAATTAGAACAACAACAACAACAAAAAAAAAAAAACCCTGCAGACAAGAAATTGATTGCAATTACCAAAGCAAATTTTTTTCTTGCAAAGAACAAAAATAAACTTGGAACCAGCTTTTTAAAAAAATTGACCTTGTAGATTAGAAAAGAATAAGAAACCATGCTCTATATCTTTGAGAGCTGGTCATCTAGTTCAGGAAACTGGATATGCATTCCAACTAATTTGTCTATTTACACATGTTCAGACACAAACATACCTAAATATTAGTGAACTGTGTTACTCATCTGTGAAGCTTTGAAAAATATCATTCTAGGTTTTCTATTCAGTGTTTCTATTTATCCCATGTCTGTGAAATGGGGCAGTGTAAACTCTCAGGCTGTTTAAAAAGTGGGATAGTGTATGGTGTATGTGAAGCCACTTTGAGAACTATTAAGAGGTTATAGTTTTTACTGAGCTGGCTGTACCTCTTGACATGAAGTCACAGCTCCACTCCTGAATTCTAGTAATCATTCCAGCCTAGGATGGGAATAGCGCTACTGTCCCTAGCCCTAGGATATTGCATTGTCCCCACACCCTGCCCGCAACTTTGTGTGAAGTCCCTTTATTAAGTCCTCCTTGAATTAAGCTAATTTGAATATGCTGCCGAGTCTCTGATAGATATTGGTGCCTGACATAATAAGCATTATGTACATGTGCTATCATCATCATCACTTGTATCATTCCACTCTTTTTATTTTTCTATGTTGTATTTCAAGGATATAAAGATCTTTCACAATCATCCATTATGGATTTTGTATTTCTGTTTCTTCTCATTGTGATGGATTATTTTCTGAGAAGAAACATGAAAATATCTTTCAAAACAAAGGCAAAATAAAGACTTTTTCAGACATTAGAAAGCTAAAAGAGTTAATCAGCAGAGCAATACTACCAGAAATGTTAAAGGACCTTCTTTTGATAGAAAATGGCAGCAGATGGAAAGATGGACCCACACAACAGAACAGAGAACACTGAAAAATGCAACTATGTAGAAAAACAGAAAAGATTTATTTAAATATCTTTAAAAGTAGTGAGTTCTATTTGTGATGGATTAACAAGAACTAGACTTACCCTCCCACCTGAAACAACCAAAAAGAAAAGAAAGACAAGATAAATGAAATTGGTTTTGAAGATACTGGACACCAGGCAATGAAGAGCAGTGACTCTGAGAGGAGGGGAGCACTGTGATTGTTCTCGTTTACAGCTTTGAGAGGGTTTTCAGGTATTAGTGCAGGGAGGGGAAATCCAGTGGAGTCTAGTAAATTTCCTGAGTGGAGCAGGTGTAGCTGAGAGTTCAAAGACCAAGGCAGCTGCAATCTAGAGGACAGAGAGGAGAGCACTACATGGAGAAAAACCCATGAATCTGCAGAGGGGACCCCTTCAGGAACTCAACTAAGTGCACACATGTGAGAAACTATCTGGAGGTAGGGAAACTGTCCAAACTGACTAGAAGGAACTCACAGTGTTGGGAAAAATGCCTGTTCCCATAACCACATTAGGAGAATATCATAATTGGGTAAAGTACTTAGAAGGACCTACTTTCAGTAGTGGGGAATAATTAGCCTTCTAGTAAACAGTACTGTGGTTCCACCTCACAAGTCTTAAAAGAAAGGTCAAAAAAGATTAAAGTATTTCCAAGTAACAACTGCACTCCATAACAAAGCTCAAGAACATGTATAGGACTACAAAAATATCCAGTACCTAATGGGTTAAAATTCACAGGGACTGCCATCCAATCAAAGACTACAAGGCATGCAAAAAAGCAGGAAAGTACAAATCATAGGAGAAAAATAAAAAACAATTGAAACCAACTCAGAACTGGCACAGATGTTAGAATTAGCAGACAAGGGCATTAAATGTTACTATAACTGTTCCATGTTTTTCATGTTAAGTGAAGAAATGAAAAAAGACCCAAATCTAACTTCTAGAGGTGAAAACTATCATGTGTGAGATGAAAGATGCACTGTATGTGATTAGCAGCAGATTAGACATCCGAACAAGACATAACAACATAAACTACACAAAATTTAACACAGAGAAAAGAGAATTTAAAAAATCAATAGAGCATCGGCGAGCCATTGGACAATTTGAAGCACCCCACTATGCATGTAACTGGAGCCTCTAAAGTAATGGAGGGAGGAAAAAGACAACTATTTGAAGAAATAATTGCAATTTTTTCTAAGACTATGAAAACTATAAACTCAGAGATCCAAGAGGCTCAATGAATCTCAAACACAATAAAACTACATCAAGGCATATATAAGCAAATTGTTCAAAAACAATGATAAAGAGAAAAATCTTAAAAAGTTGCAAGAAAAGGACATGTTACATACAAAGGAACAAACATAAGGATGACAAAAGATTTTTCCTCAGAAACAAGGCAAACAAGAAGCAGTGAGCAATATTTTTTAAATGCTGAAAGAAAAATAACAGCATAGAATTCCATACCCAGTGAAATATCTTTCAAAAGCAAAGGCAAAGTAATTTTTGAAACATAAAAAGCTGAAAAAAATTATTTTCAGAGACAAGAGACAAGAACTATAAGCAACATTAAAAGAAAAGGGGGAGGGTTATGCTGTACATTAAACATTAAAAAACATTGATGAACAATTAAAAAGTTAAATGGCAAATAATACTGTATTCATGGCTTGTAAGATTCAATTTTATTAAGATGTTAGGTCTCCCCAGAATTAATCCAGAGATTTAACACAATCCAAATCTAAATCTAAGTGGACTGTGTTGTAAAAATTGACAAGCTCATTCTAAATTCGTTTGGAAATCTAAGAGAACTGGAATAACCAATCTGAAAATAAATTAGATTAACCAAGTTGAAAGACTTATCCAAACGTACTATAAATCTAAAATAACCAACACAGTGTAGTAGTTGTATAAAGAGAGACAGTCAATAGGCCCAACAAGTGAAAGTCCAGAAATATAACCAAACATATGGAAAGCTGATTTTCAACAAAGGCACAAAGGCAATTCAGTGGCAAAAAAAGATAGTCTTTTCAATAAATGATGCTGGAATAATTGGATATTTATATTCAGCAAAACAAACCAAGTAATTTAGACCCTGATATCACATTTTTCATTTTAAAAAATTAATTCAAATAGATCATAGACATAAATGTAAACTTTAAAACTATAAAACCTCTAGAAGAAATCAGAAGAAAATTGCTTGACCTTGGGTTAGGCAAAGAATTTTTGGAGATGACCCCAAAATCACAAGGCATTAAAGAAAAAAATTGGTAAGTTGGACTTCAACAAAATGAAGAACTTCTGCTCTTCAAAAGACATGGTTAAAAGACAGAAAACACAAGCCATAGACTGGGAGTAAATATTTGCAACTCACATCTCTGAGAGAGAACTTGAATCCAGTGTATATGAAGAAGTCTAAAAATTCAATTAAAAAATTTTAAAATCAACACGTGACTTGGACAGACACTTGACCAAAGAAGATAGGTGGATGTCAAATAAGTAGATTAAAAGATGCTGAGGTGGGGTAGGTAGGGGGACCCCAGATGGCAGTAGAGTAGGAGGATCTTTCTTGACCTCCTCCCAAAACCAAACCGGTTATAAAACTAAAGAGGGGAACCACCCGAAATAACCAACCAAAGACTACTTTTAACCAAGGACTGGCAGAAACCACCTTGAGACTGGTAAGAAGGGCAGGGATGGAAAAGGGGCTGGCCTCTCTCCCATGGGTGAGGTTACAACATGGCTGTGGAAGCTTCTCCCTGAGAGAAGTGAAGCCTGGACCCCAGACTGGGCTCCCAAGAACAGAGCACCAGAGCTCAGATGAACTGTCCATGTAGCATCCAGTGGTAAAAGGCCATGGGGTTCCCATCTGTTGGGGAGAGATGGAGCCCACTGGAGACCAAGCCACTATATATAGATATATTTTTCCAGGTGAGGGGCAAAGCACAGGTTTTTCATTTGCAGCCACTCACCTTGGGTTCTGACAAAGGAGGGCTGTGTGGACTGGAGTTGCCTGAGGTGAGTATGGAGTGGGAGGCATTGGGGAGAGACGTAAAGGAATGGCTGCAGGGATCCCTGTGCGGGGAAAACCCCCATACCACAACAGTCATTTTCTTGAGAAGAGCAAGCCCCTACCAGGGGAAAAACAATTGCCCCATCTTCTAGAATCCTGCTACCCCCAGCCTGCATCTTTTTTTCTTTTTCTCCCCTACCCTGCACCTTAACCCCTGCTGAGGAGATGGGGGTATCAGAGACTGACTTTAGGGTGTAGCCATTCTATACACTTTCCTGAGAACCAGAGTGGTGCTTCCCTACTAAAGGAAAACCATAGAAACAACCTCCTGGTCTCTAGCAGACCCAAACTCTGGGCTCTGGAGGAGTCCCCACCTGCTTTCTTACCAGGGGCTCTGCCTTGTCAGGTTCAGGGAAATAATCCAGGGACAGATGCAAACGTATGGCTTGGGGGTGGGGGACACACCCACCATCTCCCCTAAAGTCTGAATGGCACTTTCCCACCATGGGAGATCCAGGGGTCCCATCCTCCTGATTCTTCCAGAAGCCATCTCAGAAATAGTTGGGTCAGCAAATAAGACTGACAGCAGGCAGCAGGCAGCAGGCAGAGGCAGGCATAGGAAGATCCTGTAGTGCATTGGGACATTTTCTGACCCACCCCTGGGCCCTGTGCTGATAAAAGCGGGCATTGCTGTGCAGCTTGGCCCATCCCATGTGCAACCAAGACCAGAAGAGACAGCAGTCACAAACTGTAGATCACCTGTAGTTTCAAACAGGCTGCTTGAGGGTTAGGCGGGGACAACATCTAACAGTGGCTTAAACCAGCTTTAGACAACATCAGAGCTGTATCCAGCAGGCAGTTACTAAATTCTGCCGCGATGAATTCCACTTTGTTCTTTTTCATTGTTTTTGTTATTTTTTCTTTTTCACTTTTGTTTTATCTTTTTCTTCTACTTTTTTCTCTATTTTTCCTTTCATATCTATTATTTTACTCTTTCTTTTTCTTAATCTGTTATATTTTTCCTTCACTCCTTTTCTTATTTTTTGAACTTTCTCTTTCTTTGTTCTTTATTATTGTCATTTTTCTTTCTATTTCTTATTCTTATTGTTTCTCTTCCTTCTCTCCTCTTATAATCAATTGTCTTTCCTTTGGTTTTCTCATATTCTTTTTTTTCTTCCACTATTCTATTTCTTATTCTTCTTTCCTTATTCTTTGGTCTTTTGTCATTGATTTTGCTGTTGTTGTTGGTTTGTTTTTTTTTTTGCTTGTTTTTTGTGTTGTTTTATTTTGTTCTCTCAGTAGCTATATAGCAGCATACAAGACATGGTTGGGGTTGAGCTTCTCAGTCAGCCAGCTGGGGAGGAGATCTCAGCAATGAACAGGTCAACAACAATCAAGACCCAAATACAACAGGAGAGCCCATGTAACTCACACAAGGGACATTCATAGAATAACCAGCTCAGGAGATCAAGGAGACTGAGCCATTGGGTCCCACAGGACTAGTACCACATAAGGACACCCCATGAAGACTGGAATTCAAAGCAGATCTATACATAGAAACAAACAAAAAGAGAGAGCCAAAATGGGGAGACAAAGAAATAACACCAATGAAAGAAAAGGAGGAAACTCCAGAAAAAAATCTAAATGACAATGAAGCTAGCAATTTATCAAACATAGAATTCAAAGTAATAGTTATAAAGATGCTCAAGGAACTTAGTGAAACTACAAGAAACATAGTGGGAACTACATCAACATGGAAAAGGACAGAGAAACTATGAATAAATACCAGTTGGAAGTGAAGAATATAATATCTGAAATGAAGAATATACTAGAAGGAATTAAAAGCAGGCTAGATGCATCAGAGGATCGAATCAGTGATTTGGATAACAAAATAGAAAAAACACCCAATCAGAGCAACAAAAAGCATGAAAGGCTTAAAAAGAACAAGGATAGCTCTGGCTGGTGTGGCTCAGTGGATTGGGTGCAGGCCTGCAAACCAGAGGGTCACTGGTTCAATTCCCAGTCTAGGTCACATGCCTGGGTTGCAGGCCAGGTCCCCAGTTGGGGTCACGGGAGAGGCAACCACACAATAATGTTTTTCTCCCTCTCTTTCTCTATCCCTTCCCCTCTCTCTAAAAATAAATAAATAACATCTTTAAAAATAAAAGAAAGAACAAGAATACTTTAAGGGAAATTTGGGACAACATGAAACATAACACAAACCACATCATAGGGATACCAGAAGGAGAAAAAAGTGAACAAGGGATAGAAAACCTGTTTGAGGAAATAATGACAGAAAACTTTCTTAACCTGGTAAAGAAAAAAGTCACATAAGTTCAGGGAGCACAGAGAGTTCCGATCAAGATGAACCCAAAGAGATCCACACCAAGTACATCATAATTAAAATGACAAAGTTTAAAGACAAAGAGAGAATCTTAAAGGCAGCAAGAGATAAAGTTACCTTTAAGGGAGTTCCCATAAGACTGTCAGCTGATTTCTGAACAGAAACACTTCAGGGCCAGAATGGATTGCATGAAGTATTCAAAGTAATGAAAAGCAAGGACCTACACCAAGACCACTCTATCCAGCAAGGCTATTATTTAAAATAGAAGGCAAAATAAAGAGCTTCCCAAACTAAAGAAAAAAGGCTAAAAAACCAGCATGGCAAGAGATGTTAAAGGGGCTGCTTTAAGAAGAAGATATAAAGAGAGGAAAATAGGTATGAAGGGGAAAAATGGCAATGAATAAATGCCTATCAATACTAATCTTAAATGTAAGTGGATTAAATGCTCCAATCAAAAGACATAGGGTAGCTGAATTGATAAAAAGACATGATTCATATATATGCTGTCTATGGGAGACCCACCTTAGAATAAAAGATCTATACAGGCTGAAAGTGAAAGAAGGAAAAAAATATTCCATGAAAATGGAAAAGAAAAATAAAATGGATAGCCACATTTATATCTGATGAAATAGATTTCAAAACAAAGGCCAAAGCAAGAGACAAAGAAGGTCACTACATTATACTAAAAGAATTGATCCAACAAGAGGATATAACCCTTATAAACATATATGCACCCAATATAGGAGCACCTAAATATATAAAGAAAATCTTGGTAGACTTAAGGAACAGATTGACAGCAACACAGTCACAGTAGGGGATTTTAACACCCCACTGTCACCAGGGAATAAATCTTCCAGACAAAAAAATCAACAAGGAAACAGCAACCTTAAGCAACACACTAGATTCAATGGGTTTAATTGGTATTTACAGAACATTTCACCCAAAGCAGCAGAATACACATTCTCCTCAAGTGCATGTGGATCATTCTCAAAGATAGACCACATGTTAGAACACAAAATAAGTCTTAACAAATTTGAAAAAGTTGAAATCATATCAAGCATTTTCTTGGATCACAATAGCATGAACCTAGAAGTCAACCTTAATTTAAAAAATTCAAAAACACCCAAATACATGGAGGCTAAACAGCATGTTATTAAATAATGAATGGGTTATCAATGAAATCAATGAAGAAATCAGAAAGTACCTGAAAACAAATGAAAATGAACAAAAAAACCCAAAACCTATGGGAAACCATGAAAACAGTCCTGAGAGGAAAGCTCATAGTATTACAGGCCTACTTCAAGAAGAAAGAAATATCTCAAATAAACAATCCAATTATACACCTAAAAGAACTAGAAAAACAAGAACAAAGCCCAGAGTGAGTAAAAGGAAGGAAATAATCAAGATCAGAGTGGAAATAAATGGTGCAGAGATTAAAAACAAAAATCAAAAGATCAATGAATCCAGGAACTGGTTCTTGGAAACAATAAATGAAATTGAGCCCCAGCTGGTGTAGCTCAGTGGATTGAGTGATGGCCTGTAAACCAAAGGGTCACTGGTTCAATTCCCAGTCAGGGCACATGTCTGGGTTGTGGGCCTAGTTCCCCGGGGGAGGGGGGCACTTAAGAGGCAACCACACACTGATGTTTCTCTTCCTCTATTTCTCCCTCCCTTCCCCCTCTAAAAGTAAATAAACAAAATCTTAAATAAATAAATAATAAACTAAAATGATGAAACTTTAACCAGACTCATCAAGAAAAAAAGAGAGCCTAAATAAGATCAGAAATGAAATAGAAGTAACAACTGATATCACAGAAATACAAAGGATTATAAGGAAATACTATGAACAACTATATGCCAAGAAAATGGACAACCTGGGCGAAATGGGTAAATTCCTAGAAACATATAATCTTCAAAAATAGAATCAGGAAGAAACAAAACCAGAATAGACTAATAAAAACCAATGATATTGAAGCAGTAACCAAAAAACTCCCAGCAAAAAAAGTCTTAGACCATATGTCTTCACAGGCAAATTTCACCAATCATTCAAGGAAAAACTAACACCTATCCTTCTCAGACTATTCCAAAACATTCAGGAGGAAGGAAGACATCCAAGCTCTTTATATGAGGCCAATTTTATCCTAATCCCAAAACCAGATAAAGACACAACAAAGAAAGAAAATGATAGACCAATGCCTCTGATGCACACAGATGCTAAAATCCTCAATAAAATGTTAGCAAACCAGATCCAGCAATACATTAAAAAGATCATACACCATGATCAAGTAGGATTAATCCCACAGGTGCAAGATTGGTACAATATGTGCAAATCAATATTTGGTACAATATTTGTAAATGTGATCTATCACATAAACAAAATGAAAGATAAAAATCACATGATCATATCAATAGATATGGAAAAAGCACTTGATAAAATCCAGCACCCGTTTATGATAAAATCTCTGAGCAAAGTGGGAATAGAGGGAGCATACCTCAACATAAATAAGGCCATATATGAAAAACCTAGAGTCAACATCATACTTAATGTGCAAAAACTAAAAGGGTTTCCCTGAAGAACTGACACAAGACAGGGATGTCTACCTTCACCACTCTTATTCAACATAGTACTGGAAGTTCTAGCCATGGTGATCAGACTAGAAGAACAAAAAAGGCATCAAAATTGGAAAGGAGGAAGTAAAACTGTTATTATTTGCAGATGACATTGATATTGTACACAGAAAATCCTATGGGCTCCACCAAAAAGCTAATAGACCTAATATATGAAATTAGCGAAGTAGAGGGATACAAAATCAATATTCAGATATTGATGGCAGTTTTATTACTAATAATGAACTACTAGAAAGAGAAATAAGAAAACAATCTCATTTCCTATTGCAACAACAACAAAAAAGATACATAGGCATAAATTTAATGAAGGAGGTAATAAGAGACCTGTACTTGGAAAACTGTAGGACACTGAAGAAAGAAATTGAGGAAAATACAAATAAGTGGAAGCATATACCATGTTCATGGATTGGAAGAATTAACATTATTAAAATGTCCACACTACCCAAAGCAATATATAGATTTCAATGCAATTTCTATTAAAATACCAATGGCATATTTCACAGATCAAGAAAAAATACTCCAAAAATTTATATGGAACCAAAAAAGACCCTGAATAGCTTCAGCAATCTTGAGAAAAAGAACAAAGTTGGAGGGATCACAATACCTGATATCAAAATATACTATAAGACCACTGTAATCAAAAGAGTCTGGTACTGGCATAAGAACAGACATGTAGATCAATGGAACAGAACAGAGAGCCCAGAAAAAAACCCACACCTTTCTGGTCAATTAGTATTTGACAAAGGAGGCAAGAGCATACAATGGAGTAAAGACAGTCTCTTCAATAAATGGTGTTAAGAAAACTAGACTGGTACATGCAAAAACATGAAAATATCACCAACTTACACCATACACAGAATAAACTCAAAATGGAGAAAAGACAAATATAAGTCATGATACCCTAGAAATCCTAACATAAAACAGGCAGTAAAATTTCAGATATCTCGTGTAGCAGTATTTTTGCCAATATATCTCCTAGGGCAAGGGAAGCAAAGGGAAAAAATAACCAAACAGGACTATGTCAAATTAAAAAACTTTTGCACAGCTAAAGAAACCATCATCAAAATGAAAAGGAAACCCACTGTATGGGAGAACATATTTGCCAATGATACATCAGACAAGGGTTTAATTTCAAAAATATATAAAGAACTTATATGACTCAACAACAGGAAGACAAACAACCCAAATAAAAAATGGGCAAAGGTCCTCAATAGACACTTCTCCAAAGAAGACCTACAGGTGACCCATTAACATGTGAAAAAAATGCTCAACATCACTAGCCATCAGAGATGCAAATTAAATTCACAGTGAGATATTACCTCACATCTGACAAAATAGCTATCATCAATAAATCAACAAGCGACAAGTGCTGGTGCAGATGTGGAGAGAAGGAAACCCTAGTGCACTGTTGGTGGGAATGCAGACCAGTGCAGCCATTGCAAAAAACAGTATGGAGTTTCCTCAAAAAATTAAAAATATAACTGCCTTTTGACCCAGCAATTCCACTGCTGGGAGTGTATCCTGTGAATCCCAAAACACCCGTTCAAAAGAATTTTCTTTTAAAATATTTTATTGATTATGCTATTACAGTTGTTCCATTCCCCCCCTTCATTCTCCCCCACCCTGCACACACCCTCCCACCCACATTCCCCCACTTTAGTCATATCCATGTGTCACACTTACAAGTTCTTTAGCTTCTATATATCCCATACTATTTGTGCCTTCCCTCTATTTTTTCCCTACCATCTATGCTACTTATTCTCTGTACCTTTTCCCCCTCTCTCCTCTTCCCACTCCCCTGTTGCTTACCCTCCATGTGATCTCCATTTCTGTGGTTCTGTTCCTGTTCTAGTTGTTTGCTTAGTTTGCTTTTGTTTTTGTTTTAGGTGTGGTTGTTAATAATTGTGAGTTTGCTGTCATTTTACTGTACATGTTTTTGATCTTCTTTTTCTTAGATAAGTCCCTTTAACATTTCATAAAATAAGGGCTTGGTGATGATGAACTCCTTTAACTTGACCTTATCTGAGAAGCACTTTATCTGCCCTTCCATTCTAAATGAAAGCTTTGCTGGATGGAGCAATCTTGGATGTAGGTCCTTGTCTTTCATGACCT
>CM052544.1:45219247-45241671 GCA_028533065.1 Trachops cirrhosus | reverse complement strand
AATTTGCGATCTCCTATTTTCATTTATGGTGTGATAATGTTGGCTCTTTGCTCTGTACCTACCTAAAATGACTCAGATTTTTTTTCCCTGGTTGTGGGAGAGTAGAATCTGCTGCATCCTACCACGCCACCATCTTCTCTCCATTTCATGTACTTTTGAATGTTGTTGGGTAGGCTGTCAGTTAAGCAAAGCTGCTTTATAGTGCTATTTAAATCTTCTATATTACTATTCATTTCATGTCTAACTTTTATATCAATTAAAGAGAAGTAGTAAAATTTCCAGCTATAATTTCAGATTTTTCTATTTCTCCTTTCAGTTCTATCTTTTCTTGTGTATGTATTTTGAAGCTTTGATATTAGATGTAAATACATTTAGGATTGAATTTACCCCTTTGTAATTATGAAATATCTTTCCTTTATCTCTGATATTATTCCTCATTCCAAAGTCTCTTTCTAATATTAATATAACCACTCCTGCTTTCCTTTGATTTGTGCATGTATGGTATATGTTTTATCATCTTACATCTTTTAATGTATGTCTTTATATTTAAATTAGATTTTTGCAGATGGCATACATATGGGTCTTGCTTTTTAAAAAAATCTAGTCTGACACTCTGTGTTTTAATTGGAGATTTTATGCCCTTTGTATTTAATGTAATTAACATAATTCATTACAGGTCTACCATCTTGTTATTTGTTTCTTGTATGTCCCATTTTTTTCTTGTTTTCTTCTTCACACCTTCTTTTAGATTTAGTATTTTTTAATATTTGATTTTGTCTTCCATATAGGTTTATTATTCTCTTATTTTAGTGGTTGTTTTCACAGTCTTTTCTTTAGTCTTATCACAGTCTAACCTTGGAGTATTCTTCTAATTGTTTCATGTATAATATAAGAACTTCATACTTTCTTTTTTTTCTTGCCCATTCTTTGTGCTACTCCTGGTACATATTTGCTTCCTCATACTCACAACTATCTACAACTGAACCTAAAGAAATAACAAAAACGAACTACGTGAACAACTAGAACAGGAACAGATTCACAGAAATAGAGATCATATGGAGGGTTATCAGCTGGGAGGGGCGGGGTAAATAGGGGAAAGGTACAGGGAATAAGAAGCATAAATGGTAGGTATAAAATAGACAGGGGGAGGTTAAGAATAGTATAGGAAATGGAGAAGCCAAAGAACTTATGTGTATGACCCATGGACATGAACTAAGGAGGGGGAATGATGGTGCGAGGGGCAGTACAGGGCAGAGGGGAATAAAGGGGAGAAAAAATGAGACAACTATAATAGCATACTCAATAAAATATATTAAAAATAAAAATAATAACAAAATATTGCTAGACATCATAGAAAAGCTGCTAGAAGTTAAAAAGGTGGTTAGTTAAGTTTTGCTGCCCTCTGCTGTACTGCTTGTGTATATGCCCCTGAGGGTCTGGTTTTCCGCCAAAAAAAAAAAAAAAAAAGATTATGAGTGTCAAATTTAATATTCATTAGTCCAGTGTTAGATTCTCTTCTAAGAACCCTAAGTTTCAAGGAGGTGTCTTAGACATTCTGCAAGTGTCTGATTCAAATTTTATCTTCTAAACACATTTAAACTTTTTTTTAACAGTAGAAACAATATTGTACATTTAAATGTTATGTAGCCAATTTTGACACACCAGATACTGCCTGAATCTAGTTTTGGAATAGAAAAAGAAAATCTTAAGCCATTCACTGTGATAATAGACAGAAAGTGATGAATTACATGTACTCTGGAGGAATTTACTGGTGACTTCATGGATAAAAGAAATCACAAAGTGGAAAAGGTCAGAATTGACCATGAAGTTTGGAGTCTGCTTGATTAATGTCACCAAAAAAAGACCTGAGCCAAATCAGAAGGAGGGCTGTTGGGTGGGTGAAGTTGTGAAGAGGAGTTTTGTTATGTACCACTTTTTTTCTAATAATGCTTAGTTGTCAATACATATTAAAGCCAATGTATCCCCCAAATATACTGAATTCATACATCTTTGCTAATTGGATATTTTTAGACAGCAATCTGCTTATATATTCAAATGCAAATAATGTGTTCCACTGTGACTTGACTTATTGTTACTCAATAAATCAACTAATAAGTAAAAAAGGAAAAACTTTAGCCTTTCAGTCTTCTCATTATCTGCTCACATACATTGTGCTCCATCACTCCATTTTAAATCCTATCGTCTTTAAACCATTCCAATAGGAAAGATATAATGTTTTACAGGGGATTATATTGCGAGCTTGTACATTGTAAACTATTATAAGTCTCTGCATCCTAATTATGAATTAAAAGCATTTTCATTCTTTATATGGCTTATTTTAAAACACCTGGCAACATCATTTTATGGTTTACTACTTCATCCTTTTAGAAAATTCTACTACTGACACATTAAAAACAGGAATGTGGTGGTAAGGAGGACAATAGCTTTCTTCAGTAGCTATTTTGAATTTCTCCCATCTCTTTCCTTCTTCCCTTTGAAATTCTCTCACACTGTAACACATCCTTGGTTTCTATTAGGCTGACAATGACCAAGAATGGTGAAGTACTAAGCCATTTCTTACCTAGATTTTTCCAACAGTCTCCTAACCAGTATTCTGGCTTCCATGTTATAGCTCTAAAACCTACCTTCTATAACAGAAACCAGAATGATCTGTCTAAAATGCACATCTGAGTCAGCCTCTACCTAAAGTATTTTTACTTTTATTTTTGTTTTGGTAACAAGGAAATATATATTAATACTTCATTACTCTTGTTCATATGCTTCTCCAGAATGTCATGTTCACAGTAACAAGAGTGTTACGGTAATGTGTGTGATATGGACCCAAAATTCACCATTATATGTATAAATGGAACCCTAGAACAACAGACAGTGCAGCACTATTTCTAAATGTATACACTCCCTGGTTTATTTGGGCACTACCAAAGAGATTTGATGTTGTTATTACTTGTATTCTGACTGTATCCCTAGAAAAGGCAACCACTAAACTTAAATTTTTAAGTCTGTTTTTTCATTTTTTATGCCTAGAAAAACCTGTTCTCTCCTGATGCAGCTTCTTAGGCATGGATGAACTGAGGGGTATGGCTGGAAAGTGAAAATATAAGATTATTAGCAGGCATTTCCCACAGAATGTACTCTACCACCTTAAAATTTTTATTAAAGCCTTGACTTCTTGGAAAGAGAAAAGGTGCCTTTAGTTACCTGATTTTGGAAACTGGATGACATGGACCCTTAAGTCATCTCCAGACCTTTTATTTGCCTATGGTTTTCCTCGACTCTAATAAAAGGAAATGAAGTTGGAAAAAGTTAGACATGTTCTGAGGCCTGATTTTCCCACTGTTTGAATACCCAACTTTAATCCAGACCCTCCTATGCTGTCTGGTTTTTAAACAGGAAAACCGTTACTTCCTTAGTAGTAAGACATTCCCTGTTCTGTGAGGAATTTTTATTTGTAAGGGGTATGTGCATTCCTTCTCTGATCCTTGCCCTCCTCACACATGACACTGCTGTAAGACTGTGCCCAAGGTTGCAATTTTATAAACAGACTGAATGGAGTGCCTTGCTCCTGCACTGAAGCAGACTTGTCCTAAAGACAGGAAGGGGGAGAAGACCATGATGATGTTGACCGTGCTGTTGGCGAAAAGTGGCTGATCACATACCATCCTTGCTCTGTGATGTCTTTTGCACAACAGTGAATTTTATATATATTATATATATAACCAGAACCTACGCACTTATGTGAGAAACTTAGTCAGAAATGAGATGGACTAAAAGGATGGATGACTGCAAAAGCTTGTCTGGTTAAAACTTGTTACAGTGACAAGCAGCTAGCTACCACCAATGGAGATGGAGCCATGACCATTTAAAAAAGTTCTTAGAGAACATCAGCACAAAGTAACAGCTATATATTTCTCACTATTTTAAAGGTGATATTTTAAGCTGGTGACCCATTTAGAAATCTCTACAATAATATACTTGAATGGAAATGTTAAGTTGCACATATTTGAACAATCTTCCCACCATCTTCCAAATCCATCACATATTATTCGTTTACCTTATTTCAGCTATATAGGTCCACACTTGAAAGTTAAAGGCAGATTATAAGGCAGAAGAAAAAAACCACACACGAATTTTTTTTTCATTTAAAAAGAAAAAAAAAGTCTATCTAACACCTTTACATTCTTAACTCTTGCCTTCAAGATTAGGTCCAAATGCCTTACCATAGCACACTAGGGTCTGTGATTCAGCTCAGCCTGCCTCTCCACTTCCTGCCAAACCCTGTATACCAACTGTGCTTCCCTGCCGCATAAATCTTTTTGCTTCTCATAGGTATCTTTATTCCTTTTTTCCCTTACTGTCCTCTCTAGCTAGATTACTATCTTGCTCCCTGCCACTTCAACTTCCTATCCTGGCCTTTGCTAACTCATCAAGTTTCTCTGGATAGTCTCTCTTGCTTGAGTGTCTTTTTGACCAGGAAATATGTCTGTGTTTAATCCCCTGCATCAGATACAGTTCCTGGCAAGCACAAATTGATCAATAACTAATTGCTAAGTAGTCAAGTTTAGTAAATGAGTGCTAATAACATCAGTGTGGTAATCTCCAAGTTATCAGTGTCCCAGTGTGAGGGAATGAGGCATTCTCCTGTCTTATAAATTTCCTAGATTACTTTTTTCTTAATCCTCACTCAAGGACAAGTTTATTAATCTTAGAGAGAAGGGAAGGGAGGGAGAGATAGGGAGAGAAACATCAATGTGAGGATGTGAGAGAGAAACATCAGTTGGTTGCCTCTCATATGTGCCCTGACTGGGAATGGAACCTGCAACATAGGCATGTGCCCTGACAGGGAATCAAACCCGTGAGCATTTGGTTTACAGGGTGACACTCCAACCAACTGAGCCACATGGCTAGGGGACAAGGTTATTTTAGATAGGCTGTGGTTGAAGGTTGCTTGAGACACTGGGAAAGATTTGTATGTTACTATGTGTTTTTTTTTAAACACATAAAACTTGCAATTTGAGTTTATTTCAGACCCCTTTAGGTAGGATTTAGGTGGAATTTTGTTTGAATAATTTCTGAAGTTTAAATATTTGGGACAACTTCTCTTAAGTGCAATTCTGTAAGAATCTAATTCTAATATTCTTTTTATAGAAATAGCATTTTCATACTTATTTAGAGTGTAAAATACTTGGAAAAATTTGACAGTATTAAATTTCTTACATTGCTTATTATATTTACAGGAAGCAGAAACTCAACTAAGGGTCATAAGACTATGAATGCAGAATGATTAGGAGAGTGAAGAGTTCATTTACATTTAAAGAAAGCAGCAGCACATCCCTCTGTTAGGGATGTGGATAACATCTTTTAAAAGAATTGATGGAGTTATATTTTAATACTATTTTTACTAAAGAGATATACATGAATAGTATTTTATATTTAATATATATTTTGAGTTTTTGTGAAGTAAAGCAAAACTGAATTTTTGAACATTATTAGCATATTCTGTCCCCAAGGAATATGATTCTCAAGAGAATGGCAAAAACACATGTAGAATTCCTCTAAATATGGAACTGAACACCATATTTTCTTTAATTAGATAAATGTCTGGTGTTATGTTTCTATAATTTATGTGAGTTGAAACAATAGACCTACCAATTATCCTGTTTAAACTTGGTTGGTTTCCCCAAAGACTACTTACAAGAAAACTTATAATAATAATTAGTTGCCTGTCTTTTCAGAGCCACTGGGGGGGGGTTACTAATACTCTAGGTTGTAATTTTTGTAAGCATCTATTTTTGCATAGCTCTCCTAGCCAGGAATATTTTTAAATGAAGTGGAAAAATAATTTGGGAAAATGCATTCCTGTGTGTGTGTTTGGGAAATGTCCTTTCAAATGGGAAAGGACATTTGAAATAGGTATTTAAAGCCAAACAATAATCTAACTTTTTAAAAAACTGATTTAAGAGAGAAACATCAATTTGTTGTTCTACTTATTTATACATTCATTGGTTGCTTCTTATATGAGCCCTGAATGGGGATTGAACCTGGAACCTTGGTTATAAGGGGTCAATGCTCTAACCAACTCAGTTACCCAGCCAGGGCTTTATGGCACTGGGGAGAAAATGTCCAAAGTTAAAGTCTGAGTACCTTTCTGGTACTATGAAGCATCAAATAATAAAGGGTCATGTATAAAGGAAGCAGATTCTAAGTTCAGTTATTAGTCAGTCAAGGAAACTGACTGACTGATTTGCTACTCATTTCTGCCAGTCCAGAAAGCATCTACAAATCATTAGGTGTCATTAGGAAAAAATAAAAATGAAGACACTTGTGTGTATAAGGGAGTTGGTTGGAAGTTCCCTACTCACTAAGAATAGAGGGACAAAACAAGGGAAGAGAAATGATACACAGAGGCATGTTTGAAATGCATAGTGCTATAACTTCGTAATTTTTTATTTCTGTTGAGAGCCTTGATTAACAAACTAGAGGTCCCAGAGGCCTACAAGCAAATAGAATTCCATGTAGTTGCAAGAGCCTGAAATTGAAGTAAGGAGATGCATATCTGCATCCTGTTCAATCACTTATTGGTGGTATTTCCTTCAGCAAAACAGTTAAGCCACCATTTCCTCCTCTGCCAAAGTGGTAATGTTTCTCTGGCAACTGCTGTGAAGATTTAATCGGGTAATGGGAATCCCTAGACTATAAACCCAGGGTCAGGATGGCCTGTTTGTTTTCAGTTGTATCCCTAGATGCCTAGCCTGGGATCTGGTAGCAGATCAAGTCCCAAGAAGTATTTGCTGAGAGAATAAATAAAGCATTTGTTAAATTGTAAGGAGTTATTCAAATGTTATTTTTGTATTATCACTCCTTTTCCACCAATTTATTCAATCCTCCCAATTGAGTGGTGAGACGTGTTATTCTTCTGAAAACATGAATTCCTACACAACTTTCTTTTGCTCTCCTTTATTATAAAAAACACAAAACCTAAGACACTTTTAATTTGAATTTTTTTCACACATTTTACCAGTTTGCCCTTTTGTAGTGTACCACTTCCTCTTGAGCATTTTCTTCCTCTTTGTGCACCATCCTCCTTAGAAAACTCCACAAACCACAATGTAAAGTTAGTGCAGTATAAACCTGAGACTTTCTTCAGGTGGAAATAGCAGTGGTGGAAATGATTTTGTAACTAAGTCTATACTGATCAGCCAGCTGGTATAACACAATAATCACTTCTAATTGTTAAATGCTTTTGATTTCAACAAGTCTTGGATTTGACAAATGCAATTCACCTGTCTTCTCAAATACAGTAAAAGGCACTTTGAATTTGTATAAATCATTTAAAGCAGCAGTCCCCAACCTTGCTGGCACCAGGGACCAGTTTCATGGAAAACAATTTTTTTCCAAAGACTGAGGTTGGGGGTTTGGAACGATTCAAGCTCGCTTAGAGACTGGGACTGGGACTGGTCTGTGGCCTGGAGGTTGGGGACCCCTGATTTAGGTTGGGGGGTTGGAACGATTCAAGCTTGCTTAGAGACTGGGACTGGGACTGGTCTGTGGCCTGGAGGTTGGGGACCCCTGATTTAAGGGGAGTTGACAGACATACCCTAATTTATATTTTGGGTAAATACAGATTCCCATATAATGGGTTAGGTTTGCTTAAAGCAAGATACACCAGTAAATACTTACTGGGGTAAACCCAAATCAGATTATATAAGCAATTTTCTTGCCAGAAAATACCAGATAGCTACTGTTGTCTTCAGTAGTCAAAACATATTTAGAAACAACTACTGTGTTCCAGACACAGTGCCAGGCCCTGGAAATACTATGGTAAGTAAACACAGGTATTACTCCTCAGCCCATGAAGTGGAATATAGGGTCTAGTGGGAGAGATAGATTTAATAATTCCATAAACAAGGGAGTAATTACAGATTGAGGGAAGAGGGAGGTAGTCTGAGTGAAAGGAATAAAGTTCTATAACACCAAAGAGGGGAACTCAACCTAGAATGGAAGGGAGATAATCAAGGAAGCTTATACAAGTAAGTGAAACTTAAGCCAAAGGAAGCACAGGAGCTAATGGGAAAGATGGTGGTGAGAAGAGCACAGCACACTGGGGAAATTGCATGGGCTTGGTAAGTGTGCCAGACTAAGGAAACACTGAAGAGGAGTTTAAGGAAAAGGAGTGGACATAAAATGGTAGACAAGGGTCAGAATCAGCAGGGATCTAAATGCCTTATAAGATATAATGCTGATTCATTAAACATTTTTTAAAATAAATGACTTGGAATGGAAAAATATTTTTATCCTCACAAAATGTAAGATTCACTCTTCGTGGGAAACTAATCATTCTCTGGCCTTAGTTTTGGGCACTCTTTACAACCAACCAGTGTGTTTGCCTTATGCACAGCCTTGGACTTCTACTTTCCAAGTAAAGGTGGCTGTTGCTGAACAAATGAGGATAGCCTTAGTTGAGTAGTGGCATCAGTATGCAATTAGTTCCTATTTACCTTTTAATTTGATAAAAATTAGCTTTTAGGAATGCTTTTAATCAACCAACAAAAAACAAAGTTATCGTTTGGAGACTTCAACATTTCTTATCTTCTGTAGCCTCTTTTAAATCAAATAAAGCACCTCTTCCCCCAAATTAAAAGGTTCCTTTTAACTTAAAATAATGAGTACATTGTCTGAACATAGCCCATAATGTTTCCATCAATATTTAAAAATGTTTTTACACAAATTATTTACTAAAAGGAATAATTGTTTTACACTCTGTCCTTCCATTTACTCAGCTGATTCAAATAGGCTGGGCAAATCATGATTTAGCTTTTCCACGGTTGTTCCCAGGTTGTTAAACAGGGATGATATTTATCATAGCACATAGGAATCCACCTGTCATGTTGGATTTGGTGATGTTCTTTAAGTAGTAGTCACATGGCAAAGTCTAGAGTCTAGTTTTGTTATAATTATAGGTTTGGTTAGTCAACTCCTTGGGAGACAGCTGGAGTTTGAGAATAGAGCTTTGGGTTCCAATCCTGATCCTGCTGCCAGGAGACTGAATTAGACGTCAACCCTCATTTCTTCATCCATAATGCATAAAGGTGCAGGGCTGCTGTGACGATTAGGTCTTGGAGTGGTCAAGCGTAAGTACTTTATGATGGAGTTAAATAGACCTGACTTCAAATTCTGATTTTGTTAACTTCATTTGTTCAATGTCTTGAAATATTTATTTTAAATTGTGCATAATGCAGGTAAGCATAGCTCAAAGATATTGCAGGTTCAGTTCCAGATTACCACAATAAAGCCAGTTGTAATCTCTTTGCAGGTGGAGGGTCTGGCCTTCAATTTGTAAAAAATGCATCTGTGAAGCTCACTAAGCAAAGCATAATAAAACAATATACAGTACTTTGGTATCACCCTATATTTGTTGTGAGGATTCAGTAGAGATAGGGTATGTAACTGGCTTTGTCCAGAACCTGGCATATAGAAAGCACCCAGTAACTACTGTCTGTACACACGATAACCCATGATAGCAGTTTCATCCTAGTCAGCATAAACTATTCAAAAGGCCTTCTACTTAACTATTTATAGTACCACTTGGTGTATATGTTTTAATGTGGCTACAAACGTTTATATTTTCTTTAATATACACTCCCTATAGGAAACTGAAGACACCAAAATTTAAGTCAGCAGCCCCCTCGCCTCAAGCTCACCAGAACCAAGTCCTGTAAACACTAGGCCGATAAGTCATATCAAAGGATCCCAGGTATGACTGCTTGCTGGAGGCAACCATTCATTCTAACTCTTTAAGATAAAAGAGGGGAGCCAATGAAAATAATAAGTTTTAAACATGCAAGATCAAGATCCAGTGGGAAAGGCACCTCGCTGAACGAGGTGCCTTTCCCCAAGGTTTGGCTCTTGTGCTGCAGTCTATTTTTTAAATCTCCACAGGCTTTTTATAAGCATGCCGGGATCATTCCCACAACCACTGCTTGAGTCCAGTGAAACTCGAGCACAGACAAGGAAGGGAATCTTGTTCCGAAATAGGCGACGCCTGCTCTACAGGCCATGGCGGCGCGTCTCCCTGGTCTGCAGCGCTGACCAGGAGTGGTCCTAGAAGTAGCTGCTCGCCTGTAGGTCCATCCAACCTGCAGCCAGTCTCGGCGTCGAGATAATCGCGGGGCGTTGCTGTCGCCCCTTTTGGCGGGCTCCAGCGTGCCGAGGCTCCGCCCCCCGTTGCCGTCTTACCCACACCCGCGGAGGTGGGCGCCGCACCGCCATTGGCGGAGCGGTCCGTGTGACCCCGCCTCCTCCCGGTTCAGACGCTAGCACGTTTAGTGGCGGGGGCTGGCCGAAGAACTGCACAAGCGAGGAGCAGCTTCTAGGGTCGGACAGAACGGTTGGGTCGCTGGCTTTGGGGCCCACGAGAGGCTCCTGGGTCGGTAGCGCGGCCCACGGCCACGGGGGGAAGGGGGTGGGTGGGCTGAGAGCAGCTAGGCGGCTACGCCGGCCCGCCGCCCCTTCCCCCCCACCCCAGTCGACCTTGTTTGCAGAAGCTTCCCGGGCCTCCTCACGCCGGCGCGATGGCGACTACTGCGGAGACAGAAGCTTACCCGCCGACGGACTCGAGCTGCGAAAGCGGCGGCGGCGGCGGCGGCGACGAGGAGATGAAACAGGAGCTTCCGGAGCTTGAATCCTCCTCACAAAATGGCGGCGGCGTCCTCAGCATCACGGAGCCCAGCGGCGGCGCCGGGCCTGAGGAGACCGCTGCGGCCGAGGCCACCGCGAGCGTCAGCCAAGAGCAGCCTCAAGACTCTTCTGAGGCGGGCGCGGCCGCTCTTCTCAAAGGCCCCGAAGAGCCCGAAAGACCCGTTAGGAGGATTTTTCAGATCCCCAGGAAGAGCAGAGAAAAGAAAGGTGGTGCTTCCCCTCTTCCCCAATTCCTCTTTCTCTCTCCCCTCCATCTTTTCATTAGAATCTGTCTCCTCTTCCCACACCCATGCGAGACACGTAAACACGCATGCAGCGCCAACCGCCTCTCCCCTCACTGCCACGGCCGCCCAGCTGCTGCGCTTGGTGCGAGAGGAAAGCGGTGGAACCACGCTCCCCTGCTCCCCCTCTCCCCGTGGAAGTTGGAAGTAGCTCAGGTTTGAAGCTTGTCCGTAAGGCTGCAGCTCCCAGAGAGGAAAGATGGTGCTCGGCGCCCCTCCCTCCCATCCCTGAAGGCAGAAAAGCTGATGCTTCTGAGAAGTCTCACTGTGAAAATAGCCCGTGGCCATGGATTCTGGAGCTTTCTCCAAGGCCATTGTTCAGAGGATCACAAGAGCTCCCTGTGGAAATTCTTCAGCTATATGTGTCTACTTGAAATTTGCTGGATGTCAGCGTCTTCCCTTGTTTAGAAATATCCATTAGATGTGATCCATGCACACTGCTATTTTCCATCACACTTCATTTTCATGTAGATATTTCTTGTTTTTGAAGCGTTTGATTAAATAGGTCTCTCTTTTTAAATACAAACTTCAGTGTATTTTTAAACTGTATTTGAGAAGAATGGGAAGGTAGGTTCTTGGTGCAGTAACTTCCCTATGGAAAAAAAATAGGGAGAGGTTAGCTTATGCCCAAGAGTCACCAATTTGACGTTGCAGATGAGAACTTAAGATTAAAAAAAAAGTCCAGCCTAATTTTTGGAGCCAATGTGGGAAGTTACATGAACTACATTTTCTTTTTTTTTTTTTAAAGCTTAATGCCACACTGACACAATTTAATGGAAATCAAACATTGTTTTCTATTATAGTACTATTTTTGTACTATATAGCACTATCCTGTGATTTGGGATACTCTGGAGTTAGTCAGTTTAAAGCTTCTTTTTGATTTACTGCGTGTTTCAGTTTGTCATGATTTACTTTGGAAAATAATGGGAATTTTTTTTTATTTAGAGAAAACTTACTTGTAATTTGAATCTTAGTGAAGACTTAGGATCTGGAAGGAAGCATGTGGTTCTTTTCCGTGTGCACAACCAGCTCCATTAGCGCAATTGAAATCGGTAGAGCCTTTTATCAGTTAGATGCATATAAAGTCAAACTGTTAGTTTCTATTTGGATGACAAAGCCAAGGAAAGCCTTGTTAGAAGCCATGGTAACAAAGGTGAAGTTACCTTTTGTCCACCACCATAAGGAATACTTCCAGAAACAATTTTTAAGTGAGTTAATGTAGTATATTTTAGGGTTCAAGGGGATGGTTGTAAAGGTTGTCAATTCTTTTGATTTAGGTGTTTAGTATAGTCTATGTGAGGAAAGTTAGATGCCTAGCCTAAATTACCAGTTGGTAGTAGGTTGGAAGTACATTCAGATGGGCTCTGGTTATGAGGTAGGGAGATTGAATTTTTTTTTCAGTTTGATGAAATTTTGAAGTCCATTTTAGATTTTAAATGTCCAAAATATGGCTTATGGTATATCATAAACCATGATATACCACCTTTTACCTTTTGATAGGATCAGAAAACTGGCCTAGAAACCTTTACAGTTTGGTTTGAAATGAGGAAAGGCTCTAGGAAATGTTGAAAGGCACTGTGTGTGTGTCTTTTTTAATAAGATAAATTGTGAAACTGCTGTATTTGAATACGCTAAATGTGGATATAATTGGAAATTACGAAATACGAAATTTGTTTTCTCTCCTGAGATTGATGCCCCTTAGGGAAAATTTATATTTTTCATTTTCACTTAAAAGGTTGTTACTTTTCTCTCTTCAGGGAAGTTGTGTATAAGGAAAATACAACACAATGGATTTTTTCATGTTTAGTGAAAATGAGTAATTTTTAACTTGTCTCAATATATACTGAGCAGCAGCTATTCAAATAGTGCAATAATAATTTAAATAGAGCCTTTAAAAATTAAATAAACAACTACTTTACCACCATGGACTTTATCCTGTCTAACCAGAGAGCAGTTGGTTCTTGGTGATAGAATTTAGTAGAAAAATTCAGCTTTTTATTATTTTTAGAAAATGCTTTATCAGAAACAGTGCAGCAGATAATGCTGGTTTTACATTTCATTTCAAAATAATTTCTGGGAAGTCATGAAAGGTGTAAGATTTGGCTAGATATTAATTGTGGACATCCAAGTCTACTAATCGTGAATAGTAGATCATTTTTAGTAGACACCTGCTTGAACTTTTCAGTATCAAACTTTCTGTTGCATTCATTTTTTTAATATGGCAAACCTTTTCTTGTGGCTATGCTTTTACAGTAAAATTTAAGACGAGGACTTGAATATTTTTGGCACCTTAAAGGTAATTACTATGAATATAATATGTTGACTTAGAAAGTTCTTTTCTTGGTCTTGACAGTGCTCTTGTAATTGATTAATATTGGCAAATACTTTATAGTGCTAATTCTGAGTAGTTTATAGGTATTAACTAAATCTCAATACTATATGGTAGGTACTATTCCCATTTTATAGATGAGGAAAGTGAAGTACTAGTGGAAATTTAAATAATTTGCCCAAGGTCACACAGCTAGTATTAAATGATGGAGTTGGAATTTGAACCCAGGTGTAGAGCAGGGACCTGTTTCTTGGAAGACAACCTTTCCACAGACTGGAGTAGTGGGGGGATGGTTTCAGGATGATTTGAGTGCATTACCTTCAAGCTCACCTCTGCTATGTGGTACCTGGACTATGTGACTGGACTGGTACCGGTCTGTAGCCTGGAGGTTGGGAACCGCTGGTGGTAGAGTACCTGTCACTACTCAAACTGTAGCAAGAATTTTCTTTTTTTATAATAGAGTTTTATTTAGCTTTTGAACTGACATATTTAAAAAAATGTTTTTTTAACCTAAATTTAGAAATGTTTAGCATGTCTTTATCCCTGGGAATTGAGGTTATGTTCATTTAAAATAAATATTTAATCAATATTGACATATTAAGTGACCTCACTATTGACTGGAAGAGTAAAATTTTACTCTAATGTATGTTGTGTTATTTATTGGCTGGGCTATTTAATATAGTAGTTTAAAGAGGCACTGTTCTACATTTAACCAAATTGTAGAATTGTATTTTGTTAGTAGATATTTCACTATTGCCTTCTTTTACTTTAAAATCTAATACTTTAAAATCTAATACTAAGTCATCAAAAGTAAGTTAAAATGGTAAATGTATTTGATATAGTTCGTTTTCTCCAAAGTTCTTGGGAATCACTTTCTATGAAATGTTTTCTTGGTTAATGTTTTCTGTAGAGCATGAGATTAACTGCTCATGTACCTGTGTCATGCATGTGTGTTGTGTATTACCTGCTTGCTCTCATGTACCTGCATCCATACTGGTCTAGTCTATGGCTAATTTTCCCCAACCTCCATCTTCCACAAAATTTGCAATTATCTTTTTGAAGACTTTGGAGCAAAGTCTCCTTAAGGAAATTGGCATGATGTTTTAGTAGTTATATAGGAATGACTGGGTTCTAAGTATCATGGATTTCCATACATAGAAGTAAACGTACAAGGATATTGTAGGCAGAATCCAGTTATTCACATAAATTGTTTGATAGGTTGCATGTAAATACTAGGAAATGGAAGTAAATTTTTCTTTGACCTAGCCTCTAGTCCAAAAAGTCAATAGTGTTCTCTATCTGTACTTGTCTCCATAGATGTCTGCCAACTTACTCATTCCTATTTCTGCAGTATGTTCAACATTGGTTTAGAGATGAAACACCATTCCTAAAGTATTACATCTGTAGCAATTTTATTAGACTGAAGAAAAGTTTTTTTTAAGTAACCTAATTATTATAAGGAACAAATGGGTATTTATTGTATTTCAGTCATTAATACTAGTAGACTTTAGAGTCTACTCTAGAGAGGTGGATTCAGAGAGAATTGCAGACCATATGTGATACACACATAGTCTCTTATTTCCTTTTCTTCCATGAATTAGTTACTTTAAATTGGAATGTATAGTTCATATCACCCATTTGTATGTTTTTTTTTTTTGTTTTTTTTTTTTTATTTTTAGATTTTATTTACTTATCTTCAGAGGGGAAGGGAAGGAGAGAGGGAGAGAAATATCAATGTATGGTTGCTTCCTGTGCATTCCCCACGGGGAACTGGCCTGCAACCCAGGCATGTGCCCTGACTGGGAATCGAACCGTGATCTCTTGGTTCACAGGCCCGCGCTTAATCCACTAAGCTACACCAGCCAGGGCCCATTTGTATGTTTTGATAAGTGGTCCATCTTTTAAAAGTTCAGCTTTTTATGTATATGTATATAAGCATTTTTAACAGATTTTATCTATGTTTAGAGAGGGGAAGGAGAGAGAGAAACATCAGTGTGTGGTTTCCTCTCATACACCCCTTACTGGGGACCTGGGCCACAACCCAGTCATGTGCCCTGACTGGGAATCAAACCAGTGACCTTTTGGTTTGCAGGTCAGCACTCAATCCACTGAGCCACACCAGCCAGGGCATACTCTTTTTTTTTTTTTTTTAACACATATACACAAACACAGAGATCAGCATTGACACTAAATTGGTAAAGGTCATTGAGGAAAAATGTTGCTTTGAGTAAGGAACTATTTGATGACCTAAGTTTTATGTCTTTTTTCAACTGCTTAAATATAACATTAAATTCTTAGGTATGTTTTGTATCCTACCAATAATGAACAGTAATGATAGTATGGACTGGTAGTCGGGAGACCTGGATTCAAGTTCTGACTCTGGTACAGCATTTCCTCATCGGAATTATAAATCTCCAAGTGCCTTTGTAAATTCGTTCTTCAGCCCTATAAAACACATTTTTAATCAGTTTTGTTGATAGGGTTGTGAATTATGATCAGAAATCAGCTCTTTAGTTGACATGCATTTGACAAGTCCTGTAAATAAGTAAAATTATATGTGTTTTTTAAAAATACCTATTTTTAGAGAAAGGGGGGCTGGGTGAGAAAAAGAAGAGAAACATCAATGTGTGAGAAACATTGATTGGTTGCCTCTTGTACACTCCCAACAGGGGACCCAGCCTGCAACCCAGGCACGTGCTGTGACTGGGAATCAAACTGCAACCTCGTGGTCCTCAGGCCGGCACTCAGTCCACTCAGCAACACCAGCCAGGACTAAAATTATGTTTTTTAACGTGTGGAAGAATTGTTGCTGCTATTAACCTTCATAAACCAAAAAAGTGTATGGCTTTTGGCCTTGTTAAATACATTGAAATGAAAAACAGGAAATTTGAAAGAAGACACATAAAAGAGTAGAAATGGCATAATTTTAGGCATCGTGTTCTTTTTGTTTTATAGCTAGTAGTGTATAAGTGTTCTATATTATTTCCTGTTATAAAATGAGGGAAAAATATATTTTTCTAATTACTGGAAATATTAGTCTGAGTTCTTAAACATACTTTTTCTTTAACTTCCAGTTTGGGATACAAGATTGGGAGCTCTGGGCAGCCTGAATTTGAATGCCAGCTACCCTATTCATTAGCTAACCATGGGCATGTTAACTTTAGCTGTCTCAGTTTCACTTGTGAAATGGCATAATGAACTGAATAGGGTGGTTTTGATAAGTAGGTAAGGTAATGCATGTAAACCTCTTGGTACAGTATCTGAAAAGTAGTAATGCCCCACTAATTATTAGGTTCAGTAATTATGAGAATCCGGAGAACAATATATTGTATACTGACTTTAGAGAAATGAATGATTAATACATAAACTGTTTTCCATTTGAAGTCACAGGGTTGTTTATTACTGCCTCAAAAAAATGGGCCATAATTAAGATTATGATGTGTATATATTTTCTGTAAAAGAAGTGACAGGATATGTTGATCAGAGTATATTTAGAGTTGAGAATATTATTAAGGACAAAAAAGACCACCAGGGAATGTACATTCACAATAAAATGCTTAACTTTCTAAACTACCATTACTGGCCTGAATCCTTAAAAACAGTTAACTGCATAATTTTATTTTTGTAGAAGTGATAATTGGGAAGAAAAAGTAGAAATTGCAACTCTAGCCAAACTAGTAAAGCTAGCTGAGGCATTTGGAATGCAAAATACCTGAGACATGGTTTATTGTTAGACCAAAAAGTCTTGTACCTTTTTTTAATATTTTCATTCACAAGAACTTTTCCCATTGGCACTCTACTTGTGTGTATTTGACTCTTTAGAGCATTACTTTGGGATGAAACAGAAATGTTAAATACTTTTTTGAGACTAACTTGAAAATTTTTTTAAGGTTTTACTTATTTATTTTTGGAGAGATGGGTAGGGAGGGAGTATGAGAGGAAGAGAAAAATTGATGTGTGAGAGAAATATTGATAGGTTGCATCGATGGGTTCCTTCTCACATCCCCACAACCTAGGCATATGACCTGACCTGGAATTGAACTAGTGACCTTTTGGTTGGCATGCCAGTGATCAGTCCACCGAGCCACATTAGCCAGGGCTTGAATGTTAATTGCTATATAAGTTTACATGATTTAACGCTTAATTTTTTACATAATGGATGGTGGAAATAGTGTTGGGGCAGCTTAACTTAGAAATAATTTATTTTATGTAGACTTGTAAAATTTCCAAGAAATTTGAATCCATGTGATACTTTTTGGCACATTTTAGGTATCTAAATTTACTTTGTTAGTTTAGAAACATACAAATCAATCGTGCATAGTTTTTTTAAAAAATTATTATTGAATTTATTGGTGTCATTGAATTTATTGGTGGTTAATACAATTATATAGGTGTCAGGGTACAGTTCTATAGTATATCATCTATATTTTGTATTGTGTGTTCACCACCCCAAGTCAAATCTCCTTTCATTACCATTTGTCCCTTGTTTACCCTTTTCTACCTCCCCCACTCCCTTTTCCCTCTGGTAATCGTCATGTTGTCTGTGTCTGCATTAATTTTTCCTTAATCTCTTCACCTTTCTCACCCTGTCCCCAACCTACCTTTCCTCTGACAGATGTCAGTCAGTTCTCTGTATGTACGAGTGTTTCTATTTCATTTGTTACTTTTTAAAAAAGAAAATTTTGTTCATTGGATTCCACATATAAGTAAAATAGTAGTTTTAAATCACGCTTGGCTCATTTTGGATGTGAAAGCCTGTAAAGACTAGTCTGCTTGCTGCTGTTCTTGCCAAGATTTTTTCTAGTTGGGGACAGTCACAGAGAAAAAAATGTTTTTTTCCTACTACATTCTATAGAACAGATTTTTATTTAAAGAATGTGTTTCTCTTTTGAGCTTTCACTTTGTTTTCTGTGTTACTCAGTTGCTGAATATGTGACACCTAATTTCAAATGACAAGTCATTTGTTTTTTAAAGAAGGACACTTGACAAAGTCTGTTTTCCTTTCCTTTACTCACTTATTTAGTCATTGAACTTGGAGCCACAGTTCTGACTACTGGCATGGTAAAGATAGAGTAATAAACAAGGTAGATAGAGTTACTGCTTTCATGAAGCTTATATTAAGTATATTCATGTAGTACATATTAGGGTGGTTTTGAGGACTTTTTTCCCCCCCTACTTGCTGCTAGTCAGTGTCTTTATTGCATTATAACTAGGCTGATGCTATTCCTTTTCAAAAACGTTTTTAGCGTGTGATCCCACACTAGTAACCATTGTACAACACGCATTGTCATTGAAAGCTACATTTTTACACTTTTTTAGGTAGTTTTTAAAAATTTTATTTATTTTTAGAGAGAGGGGAAGGGAGGGAAAAAGAGGGAGAGAAATGTGGATCTGTTGCCTCTCTCATGTCCCCAACTGGGAACCTGGTCCACAACCCAGGCATGTGCCCTGATTCCAGGAATTGACCCAGTGATCTTTTGGTTTGTGGGACAACACTCAGCCTACTCAGCAACACCAGTCATGGCTACAAACATTTTTGTAATATGTATATGGCTTGGTAAATTAATGGATGAATGAATTTATCATTTAACATCACATCCTTAATAACTATGTATAGAAAATACAGTAAAACAGTTTATTAGTTATGTAGTATCTTTAAAAGGATATGTAAGAGAACACTTTTTGTATTTTGTTTGTGACATTTATTGACTATATGTAGTGTTTTGAAAGAATAGGAATAAAGTATAACAAGTTATCTACAGTGAAAAATAAGTGGTTTCTTTTTGGTTTGGGGAAAATTTATGCATACACGTACTTAATATTTGAAATTTATTAGAAAGTAAAACTATTTGATGCATAAAGTGGAAATTTAAAGTTATTAGACCAGTAATCCAGTGGTCCAAGAATGATACTTAAGTATTTTAAAAATTAAATGGGGAATGGAATAGTTGGAGAAGTGGGGAGTAAAAACCTTTATTGTCTTTGTGCCAGATACTGTGCTTAATGCTTTTTTCATGTGTGGCATGTGGCATAATAGTGGTTACTAGGATAGCTGGATTTCTTTAATCTATAGATGAGAGAACTTAGTTTATATTTGGTTATTAATTGATTTACCCAGGGTCTCCGCCAGAAAATGCAAGATAGGATATTTGCATTCATGTTTGACTCTGAAGCTCCACATCTTTTCACTCAGTTTTCATGATAAATGTCCTGCCACTTTATATTGGTAATACAAGGTGCCAGTGGATGCTGTATATCTAACTTTAGTACTAAACATCAAATAGAATCATTTTATTGTCTTTGTCTTATGAAGTATTTTAATGCTTTATCATTAAGGGTATAAGCATTTAGTTTGGCCCACTGTTTCAGTGTAACATAAATAGGAGTTGAGATATGTTAAATATATGGGCAAGTTCTTATGAGACTCTTGAAGTAGTTTAAGTTGCCTAATGTAGCATGCCTGAAGTCTGCAAAATTTTAACACCATCTGCACATGTAATGCCAGCTGCTCACTGCTAAAGGGACTGGTTGGTTTGGGCAACTGGTTTTACTTTTTTCTTCAATGACTTAAGTAACTCTTTTGCATATCACTAAGGAAGACAAATCTTGAAACCTTTTCTAGCTTTATTTAAAAGTCCACAAAAATATTAAAAAACTATATTTAAGATGGAATAATCTTAAAATGAATAATATTTTTTTATTTTAGCACTTTTTCAGCCATTAACTCCAGGATCTCGTGAATTTGAAGATGTTTTAAATATTCTCCATTCATCTTACCTTGAACCAACCTCAGTAACAAATTTTAACTACAAACGTGCTTGCTTGGTACATAATGAGCTTTTGGAAAAGGAGGTATGTTTTGAATTGTAATTGTCAGATTCTGCAGAATCAATTAACAGTCTGGAATTTGTTTTACTTTCCCTTTCTTTAAAAATGCTAGAGTTTTTAGGAAAGCCAAATTATGGAAGGGAAAACAAGTTTTAAATGACATCTTTTTTCACCCCTAAACATTGTTGGTATGTCACAACATTGATCTGCTGTTAATGTGTGATTATATAAAATAACTTCTTGTCCCGGCTGGTGTAGCTCAGTGGATTGAGCGCGGGCTGTGAACCAGAGCATCACAGGTTCGATTCCCAGTCAGGGCACATGCCTGGGTTGCGGGCCAGGTCCCCAGTGCGGACCACGTGAGAGGCAACCACACATTGTTGTTTCCCTCTCTCTCCTCCCTCCCTTCTCCTCTCTAAAAAGAAATAAATAAAATTAAAAATAAAATAACTTCTTTTACTAAAGATGAATCTTAAGCATAAGGATAGCTTATTGGCTTTTTGCTTTTTTTTTTTTTTTTAAAGATTTTATTTATTTATTTTTACAGAGAGGGGAAGGGAGGGAGAAAGAGAGGGAGAGAAATATTCCATGTGTCGTTGCTTCTCGCACCCCCCTACTGGGGACCTGGCCCACACAACCCAGGCGCATGTCCTGACTGGGAATTGAACCAGTGACCTTTCGGTTCACAGGCTGGCGCTCAGTTCACTGACCCACACCACCTGGGGCTTTGCTCTTTAAGTACATGCTAATTAAATGGAATCACTAGTCATACAATATGTCTATCACTAATCATACAATATGTCTAAATTGTAAGATAATGAAGTCCAATATGAATTTTTCTTTTTTAGGATATGCTTAATCTTTTCCCAATTGTTACCTGGTGATTGAATTATCTTATTAGCTGAAATTTTAGTAAAAAAGTGTGAACAAAGGGAAATAGTTGTTAAGTGTGTTAAATAGTGAATTTATATTTCATGTACATATTAGAATATTCCTTGAGTTTTGATTTAGGAAAATCCAGTGTGTAATTCTGAAGTAATACAAGTAAGGTGTTTAGACATATTTGATGTATGTATTACTTTCTCACGTACATGAAATACTGTTATTTTTGTACTTTTGTAAGTTGGTTAACCCAGTGCTACCAGAATTTACTTTTGGAAGAATCCCTATGTTACTGGCTGACAGAGAAAATGAAAACCTTGGTAGTTTGATGTGGTTTCATGCTATGATAGAGATTATTTGTTAATTTTGTATGAAAACTTATTCTGTAGATTCTCTGATTATATTATTGAAGATCAGTAATGGTCTACATACTACATACATTAAATATATGGGCTTTCTTTAGATATGGGCTATCTTTTTCGAATGTATATTTATCTACTTGTATCTAAAAGCAAAAGCCAGCAGTTAGGGTGACTTACCCTAAACTCCTAAACTGTTCAGTTCAGATGTACTTAGACTAAGTCACTCTTTTATCCTGGAACTATGTATGGAGCACGTTTTATGTACTTGGCATTGAGAATATACTTCCTAAGAAATGAACCATTTTTTTCTTGTCTTAATTGAGTTTATAGTTAAATTGGTCATTGTACAGAGATTTATTAAACCACTTTATGCAGTGCACCATGTTAAATAAAATGAAAGATCCAAAGATAATTAAAACATGAACTTAAAAATATATGGGAGAGTTGGAGTGATAAAATTTTAATAGAAATGAAGTTAAAATTGATAGATACCAGATGCTTATTTGACTATATTGTAAAGGTAAAGAACCAATTAAAATAGGAGAAAAATGAAAACACAGAAATTACAGGTGAAGAAAAGATAATTTCTACTTTGGTCGGTTTGGAATTTTTTAGAAATAAAATTTCTGAAACTCTTAGATCAGAAAATATAATCACATACTACAGAGTTGTTATAGGTTTAATTTCATTTAGTTTACAGAAAAGCGAAGAGAATTGAAGTTTGATGGCCGTTCAGATAAAGAACTTTCAGAATCCTATGCATTTCTGATGGTTGATCGATATCAGGTGAGTGATCCCATTTTATAAAAAGCATTGTAAGATACCAATTTTTTTTTAAAGATTTTATTTATTTATTTTCAGAGGGGAAGGGAAGGAGAGAGGGAGAGAAATATCAATGTATGGTTGCTTCCTGTGCATTCCCTGCTGGGAACTGGCCTGCAACCCAGGCATGTGCCCTGACTGGGAATCGAACCGTGATCTCTTGGTTCACAGGCCCGCGCTTAATCCACTAAGCTACACCAGCCA
>CM052544.1:45160014-45218747 GCA_028533065.1 Trachops cirrhosus | reverse complement strand
TTTTAAAGATTTTATTTATTTATTTTCAGAGGGGAAGGGAAGGAGAGAGGGAGAGAAATATCAATGTATGGTTGCTTCCTGTGCATTCCCTGCTGGGAACTGGCCTGCAACCCAGGCATGTGCCCTGACTGGGAATCGAACCGTGATCTCTTGGTTCACAGGCCCGCGCTTAATCCACTAAGCTACACCAGCCAGGGCAAGATAACAATTTTTTAGTTATTCAGCAGTACACTTGATAATTACAAATAACATTTTCTTCATGTATAAATAGAAGAAATGATTTAGTAGGGTGAAGGTATTTCATTGTTTGTGATTTGTTTTTCAGATGTGTTCATTTTTTTTCTGACCAAACCTATTTTTTTCCCCTAGAATGTGCTTGATAATGAATAATTTTCCCTATATTAAAATGGATTATCTCCCATATTGTTGATTACATGTGTTGGGAACTATTTTTTTTCCTTCAATTGAACATTTTTTTAGGTGGAATTTTCTCTTTAAATATTTTGCTAGTTCTAATTCACTCTAAAAGGGTATGTTTATAGATGAGTGACATGACTTCTAAGTGTTTCACACCTAGCATAAATAAAAATGGATTTCAGGTATGGTTACATTGGAATTGTAAGCCAGTTTCATATTGATACTTAGTCATAAACTGCGATACATATATATAATGTCTGTAATGTATAAAAATACGTAAGTTGGAAGCTTAGATTTTATTTAAAACAAGTTTACAAATTATCTTTTCACATTTTCCATGTATTAAGATTGCAAGATGAAGTGTTTTGTTTATTTAGGTTCAAAGCATATGTGAAAAAGGATTACAGGTGGGCCAGTCCAAAATAACAATTCTTGGCAGTCCTTCCATGGGTAATCTTTTTTCTTTTTTCATTTATCTATTGTTAAGTTGCCATTTAAAAATATATTATCTAGTTTTGCTGCAGTCCTTATAAATTTATGTATGTGTTGTCATGTTCCCAGAAAAGGAGACTAATTTTGGGTTCTGTGATATAGAACCAGTTTTATTCTTTGTTTCTGATTTTTGCATGCTACAAATTGATAGAAAAAAATCTTTTTTTAAATGTATTAATCTAGTCCTAGTAAATTTGAAAATTTTCATTAGTTGCATGTTTTCTTTTGGTTTTATTTTTGCTTTGATTAAATATTAGCTGTCTTTAGTGTCATTGCATTTTTTTAAAGATGTCAGTGATATTGTTTATCTCATCATTAAATATTTAGCTTTTTATAGTCTTGTCCTTATTCAAATTCAAATTTAAACAATTTTTCCTTTTTATTAGGTATCTATCTTTCTAGGTATGCTGATTTATTACAAGCTAATCCTTTGGAAGCTGGGGCAGTGGGTGATATTATTATTTTTAAAATAATGAAGGTAAATTCAACTTTTACATTTCATATATCAAAGAAAGCATTTCATTTGGATTTTAATTGATCCTGCTTTTGGAAGTTCGATTAAATTAAAAACTGCTTGCTTGTGTTTAGTATAAAGATATTTTTGAGAGTGTTATGCCATCTTTGATGTAAATTACTGTAATTTAGACTCAGCAGTGGTGTCCAACCTTTTGGTGTCTCTGGGCCACACATTAAATACACAAACACTAATGAAAACTGATGAGCAAAAAATAGGTTTTAAGTAAATTTACCATTTTGTTTTGGGCTGCATGTGGGCTCCAGGTTGACACTCCTGCTAGAGTTTGATTTCCTTTCCAAAGAATAGAATGGAGAAAGGAGGATAATGTGTTGGTAATGCCATTTAGGCTAGTGAAGAGTGTTGTGAATAAAATTTTTATTCCCTTGTTATAGAACAAATTCAAACAACACTTAATTTGCACGGTGAACTTTTTCTTCTGCTTCAATATTGACAAAAAGTGTTGAATGTTACTTTATTACCAGATATTTAAGGAAAAAAAAACTTGTTATAGGCCATCTATATTCAAAGAAGTATTCTATAATGGCAATTTCATTAGTCAATAATTAGGTTTGGGTGGACTTAAAAGGTTTTCTGTATTTTAGGGTAAAATAAAGAGTATATATGACCCCATGGGTGTAAAAAGTTTGGAATCTACATTAAATAAAAGTACTTTGGACCCAACCCCAAAGCATGAATGTCATGTGTCAAAGAATGCCAATAGAATTACATCACTTTTGGCTTACCGTGCCTATGAGCTTACTCAGGTAGGTACTTGAATCTATTTTAGTGTTATGACCTAATGATATCTTTTTATACCAAACCCTTTAAAATGTCTCAGTCTCACTTTCAGTTTCCTCTGCCATGACAGTCAAAATACTGGTTTCCAAATTTTACTGCCAGACTCCAGTGTCTCTCGCTACTGTTTGTTCAGTGTTTCCAAGAAAGCTCAGAAACATCAACTTGGAGATAATATTCAGATTCCTTAGCCTAGCTCACCTTGCCTGTAGACTGTTACTTCCATCTTTTTTTTTTTGTATCACCTCTGCTCTCAACACACGTAGTTCATTTTGAAGCCTTGGCTTTTACTGGCCTAGAAAGATCTCCTGCCTAATAAACTACTACTCACCCTTTAAGGTAGAGTTGAAGCCCCTTGAAATGCCTTAGTTCATATTTTGTACTATTGATTACATAGATATTTTTACTTTTATTACCATTTTTCTAAGATGCAAATTAGTTAATTTTTAAGCTTTATTCAGATGTAATTAATACACAGTAAACTACACATACTTAAAAGTGTTCTATTTGATGAATTTTAGTCATTATGTTTTTAAATGATGTTTGACTATAAAGTAATGTTACTGTTTTTAACAAATCTACAAAAAATGTAAGCATCCAAATGGATTGTATGTGAAAAATAGTGGTGCTAATCTTCCTGGAAATGTGTTTTTCTTCAAATTTCTTTAATTTTTACTTTAATTACATAATATAAAATTTCTTCTTTTTTTTTAAATCCTCATCTGAGCACATGCTTATTTATTTATTTATTTATTTATTTATTTATTTATTTATTTTTGGAGCGAGGGGAAGGGGAGAGAGAGAGAGGGAGGGAAAGAAACATCAATTGGTTGCCTTTCATACATGCCCCAGCCAGGTACCAAACCCACAACCTAGGTATGTACTCTGACTAGGAATCAAATCCGTGACCTTTTGGTTTGCAGGATGATACCCAACAAACTGAGCCACGCCAGCCAGGGTGCTCCTTTTTTTTGAAGAATCTCAGTGGGCAAGACCTGTTATTGGGGGCTTTTAGCAAAAATTATATTCACCAAAGTCATCTAGACTGATTTCATTTGATTACCTTATGGACTGTAGTATTGGTAGGTGTGAGATATAACTGTAGAGTATGTATTGGGTTTTCTAGCAGACCTTAAAATGGCTTGATATTTCTAAAAAATTTCCAGGCATTTTCAGAGCAACAACATTGTTGAAATCAATAGTACCCCAAGGGAATGGACTTTGAAGCACAATGCCTTATTTGTAACCTGGGACACTCTTTTTAATGAAACCCACTAATCTGCAAGTCACAAAACCCTGATCTAATGAATGTTGTGAATAAGTGAGGGGAAAAGCAGATAGGTAGTAATTAGAAGGTCAGCTACCTTTGTCACTTATGCTTGTAATCTCATCCACCTCCCTTTTGCTGCTTTGTCTCTAGTTAGAGCCAAGAAAATGTTTTTCTTTTGATAAGATGACAACAGCATGGTGGGTGTGGTTGTAATTGTGTCCTTAGTATTTTACTTTTTATACTAAATTGGCTTTTCTGGGCTAATGTGGGAGCTTCATTTATAACATTTTTATGAGGAAATTTGTTGACCACATTCCCAGTGGTTAGTTCTTCAGAAATAAACTTTTGCAATACCTATTAGTACCCTGGCATCTGGAGTGTGTGTATACACACGCGCACGCACATACACACATAAGTGGAATATTTTATATCATAAAGTGTATAAAGTACAAATTATATAGTTAAATTGAAAAGCAGCGCTTAAAGAAAGATATTTTCTGTTGGAGGCACATTTCAGAGTTGTATTTCTCAAAAATCAGGCAGATAAATGCAAGATTTCCACTCTGTACATTTTGCCTTCTTAAAGAAGTTAATTCTGTATTGTCTTATTTTTAGTATTATTTTTATGAGTATGGCTTTGATGAGCTAAGGCGAAGACCAAGACATGTGTGTCCATATGCTGTTGTGTCTTTTACTTATGAAGATGATCTACAACCTCCGAAGTTTGTACCTTCATCAAGGTAAGATTTAGGAGTTTTAGACATCATCCAGAATGGTATTACATTACATATCCTGGACTGCCTGGTTAGAAGGAACACTTTATTTTGTTCCCATTTTCTTTTTCTTCCCTTGAAATTAATTAGATAAGTAAATGTTCACAGTGATTTAGAAGGTCAATGTGAAGGACAGATACTCAAACTATGTGGCAATACAGACTAACATTTACTTGAACCTCACTGGTTAACCTCTTTTTCCTTGATAATGAAGGTTTGCATAGTTGAATAAATGCAGTTTTTAAAAGGGAAATTTTGTGTATTAGCCCTCCCAAAAATGGGGAGTTTCTACTAAAGATTCCCAGCATTACCTCAAACCAATTAAATCAAATATTTATTAAGTAGCTCAGGTATTGATAGTTAAAAGCTTCCAGGTGATTCTGATTTTTAGAGTTGAGTAGCATTGATGACTTCTTATAAGCTCTAATATAAGGTCACCAAATACAAAGCAATTTCCCCTATTTTTATTCTCATGTAGTTATTCCACAGAATGTTTTGGCAAAATTAAGTAAGTACAGTGGAACCTTGGTTCTCAAACTTAATTCATTCTGGAAAACTGTTGGAGAAGTGATTTATTAAAAAATTGAATCTCCTTAGTCATTTGAGAGACTTGACTGATTGTATAGATATCAGCACAAAAGGTTTTTGGGTGGAGAACCAAGACCAGAAGTTTTGTTACACAACTGAGATTTTTTCCGTGAACAGCTTGGTTGAGAAACAAATTGTTTAAGAACCAAGATGTTCGAGAACTGAGGCTTGACTATGAACTTAAAAAGGTATAGGTGAAATGGTCAAATGTCTTATTTTTACTTTGAGTACCCATATTCAGAGTCATGTAGTTATCTGTTAATTTAGAAATACTGCAATTTTAAAAAGCCACATTTCATAAAGCATACTATACATTTTTGAGGTTGACCTCTTTACAGTTTCCAGATCAAATAATCTTGTCTTCATTTCAGTTGTTTGAGATGTGGCACTTCTTTAATATCAATGATTAGTTCTGGAAACCATCCATTGCCACAAGTACGGATTCATATAATTTCCAGACAGTTGTGGTTTTGTGTGTGCGCATGTGTGTCTATATTATCTCCATGATACAGTTACTATAGTGCCTTTCAGCTGTGATCTTCAAAAGGTACTCATCACTTGATTATGTGGTCACACTCATAAGAATAATGACTGTCCGTTAATTTTCTTTGCCTCCTGTTTGATTCTCTCTGTTGACTTTCATAGCATTAAAAACAAGCATTGATTGAATATCTCTGCTCTGCCTTGAATGTCACCATCAATGCACCTGCCTCAGGGCCTCCGCATTTTGCTGTTCCCTCTCTCTCCCTAATTAGCTGCGTAATTTACACTTACACTTCTTTCAGATCTCTCCTAAAAGATGACCTTATCAATGAGGTCTTCTGTGATTTTTTTTTAACCTCTGTACTCTTAGTGTCTTTTTCTTTTTATTCCTTAGAATTTAAAACCATTATCATCTGGTAAATTGTATACCTACAATTTTCTGCTTGTTGTCTGTCTGCTTCATGAGTTATAAACTCGATGAAGGCATGGGCTTATTCATCCCTGTAGTCTTCCTGTTAACTTAGAATACTAGTAAATATTTATTGAATGGTGAATGAACATACTTAAATGTATATATTGAGGCCATTTCTTCAAATCTTATCACCAGAATAAAGTAATTGACAGAGGCACTAATGGATTCTCTTTTCTCCTGATGAATATTTTTGGGGAAAATGATCCCTTAATTTTGGGCAAATATGGTCATTTAAATCAGAAACTAACTTTTTTCTCAAAGTAGACTTAGATTTATAAATGTAGTAAGTAAGTAACTGGTTCCTTCTAGTTGGAGGGAGAATTTCATTCTCTTGTATAGTATGCCATTAAAAATAGCAGTTAAATTAAGGTCCTGAATGTTAACTTTTATGTTAGCAATTAGTAATTTTTTTAAAATTTATTTTTAGATCTAACAGCTTTAATGCAGATAGAAACACAGGTAAGATTCTTTCCTTTGTTTTCTAAATCAAAAGTAAGAATTAAGTGCATGTAGTAAAAAATAAGGGCTTTGTTTCATTTTTATAATGAATGGGAGACTGCAAAGTATTGAAAAGGAAGGCAAGGTTGTGTTAAGATGTAGCATCAACATTTGGTCATCCAAGTGTAAGATCTCCTTTAAGAAGCTACTTCTGTTGTTACTAGAACAAAAGGTTTTAGCACTTTGATTGATAATGGTAAAAAAGAAAACAAGTTTCCCAACTCACCTTTTAAAAGTATTAAATTCATCAGAGATTTAGGCCCAGTTTCTTTACATGAAAAGAGATAGATAGGAGACATTGTAGGGATGTATGTAGTTAACCGGATTTAATACAGTCTCCTTTAGGGGAAATAACAGGACAGTAACTGTATGGTCTTTGCTTCTCAGTTTTCTGATATGAAGACATATAGACAAATAAATTTGGTACTCTCTGCAGCTGGAATAAATTTGTAGGGGAAATGATAGCTTAAACAAAAATCCTAGTATTTGAACTCTCCTGTATATAAAAATATCAAATATTTTGGTTTTTGTTCTACAAAACCTTGTTTGTAGATCTTTTTCCCTTATTTCTAGTAAACATGTATTTGCTTCTGGACTGCCAAGAATTGTGTCTTTTTTTTTTTTTTAATTTAGATAAATTTAACTACACCTTGTGGAAAGGACAGCTTTTAAATAAAGGAAAGCTTTTGTGCTATATTTCTTTGAGGTCAGCCACTCGTGCTTTTTTGCCTATCAAACTGTAAGTATGCTGTATTGCAAAAAAGAAAACCCAGCACTTTTGCTGCTTTGCTTTTTTTCTTAGTTGTATTTAAATTTTACTTTTGTCCATAAGAACTTAGATATAAATATTGGTTTGTTTTTAAAAAGATTGATTTGATATCTTTAGATACTTAATTGGCAAAATGAGCCCTCTGCTTTTCTGTCTTGATTTGAGGATGGGCTAAAAAGTCATACACATATTTAGGGCATAAAACTTCTTTTTAGTGAATTTCAATTTTAAGTGATTTTTCACTGTTTTATCCTAGTTAAATATATTTTCCATTTAGTAATTTGAACATGATAGACTTAAAAGTTACCAGTTCTTTGTTGGAAACAGCTTTTATGTTAATAGTATTGAACTTTAATAAAATGATAATCTCATATCTTTTGTGGTTAGTAATATTGATATATAGAATTACCTTCAGCCTTAAAGTTGGAAGGTTGGTAATACTGCCAAGTTATCTATTTACCTGTGTATCTGGACTTCTCATATCAAATCCTTGTTAAAGTATGATATTAATAAATATGCTCTTTGTTTTCCAGCAAGATATTTGTGTGTGTGTGAGAGAGAGAGAGAGAGAGGGAGGGAGGGAGGGAGGGAGGGAGATATATACCATTGCAAAATACAGGTAAGGAAATATACTTTTTCAATTTTCTTTCAGTCCTGAGAAGTTAGATATTGAAACAGTTATGAGTATTGATCATCTGAAACAGAAAATTCATCCCGCACTGTTTTATAAGGAAGCATACTTCGGTTCAAATGAAGGTAAAGTAATTATAATTTTACTGAAATATAAGAAGTAGACTTGAATTTGAATATTTACCACATATTTTTTCTTATGTCAGTTTCAAAGAGTGGAATGTATTGCAGTCTTTATGAAGTTGTAGAAAAGACAAGAATTGGAAGTAACATGGAGAGTTTACTGCAAAAACTAGAGAAAGAAAAACTTGTGAGTTAAGTTTAAAATGTTCTTTCTCCTTTACAAATATGTGTATTAATAAGTGATCATATTAATATTTCAATTTATTTTATTTTTGCCTCTGAAAGTACCACAAGCTCTCTGTCTTTGTTGCTACCAATTAGTTAACAGTGTTTTACTATGGCCTTTGGTACACTGTTTTATAGCTATGATACTTAGATCTTCTAGACCAGTCTTCTCATGAAGTATCTTTGTTATATTTTGTGAGTGTAACTGTGATATTCAAAAAATACTTGAAAATCATTTATTTATGCAGGGTATACAGTTTAGTAAAAAATGAGACAGAGACTCTGTTCCTGGACTACACAGATAGTCCAGGAAAATCTGTTCAATTCCTTAGTTCAGAAAGTGAAAGTGAAAGTTTATATAGTAGGTTTGGATGGAATTACTCAGATAGCTGTGGTTTGTTCTAGTAGAGATAGTACCATATTGGAAAATTCAAAAAGAAGGTGCTTTGTTAGGTTGAAGAAATAAAAGAACACTATAGTAGTTGGGAGAAAGTGGTAGAACATGAGGATGGAAAAGTCTGTAGGAGACTGTCCTACAGCATCATTCAGGCAATCTTCAAATGTTTTGGAAGTTTGGACTTGATCTTAAGCGCAATGGTTTTTAAAGGGAGTGGGATGAGGTTTTGATTATGTATGCAACATGACCAAATCTATGTTTCACATTCTACCTTGGTTATTAGGTAGAGAATGAATTGAAGGGGGGAGAGAAAGATGAGGTAGGAAACTATTACAGGGTGATGGAGGGTTGGATGAGAAAGGTAAGATGGACAATATATTGTAAAGAGAGTCAGGTAAGAACTATTTAGTAGGTAGTATCCAGTTTAACAGAGACTGAATATGTTGAGATTAGGTAGAGATATTAGGTGAGGCATCATATTGTAACGTGTTCTAGAATGAATGAAAAATGAATTTGTGATGCTAACATGTACAATTTAACTGAAGGAGAGGAGTGGTTGCGGAAAAGGCTATTCCAAGGTTTCTATTAATATGAGATAGGTGAGCTCATGTTTAGATACATAAATGCTGATCCAACATTTCAGTAGAGAAGGAAGAGAATTTTTTGTGCAGGTATGTCATTTAATACATATTATTCAACAGTTGACTTCTTTTTATTCCTTACTTTATTGTGCCTCAGTTTCCACGTAGTCAAATGGAGATTTGTATCACTGATTTTCAGAACCCTCAACTTCATTTTTATTGTCTACATAGAATTTTCATTGTATGCATTATAGATTTGCTTAACCAATCCATTGTTTATAGATGAGAGTGTCAAATTATATACAAACTTACAGGCCGAATTTGTACACTTATGAATTTTTAGACACCCAGTGATAACTCTGACCAACTAGTTAGAGAAACTGTTGAGCTAGGCATCATAGAACACACACACACATTGTACATTCAATATATATGAACATACTTTTTATATTTACATTTCTTGTTTTCCTCAGAATGCCTGTCTGTAACACAAGTATTTCTCATAATCAAAGTCTGTTCAGTTCCTGAGTTTAGAAAGTGAAAGTTTAAGATAGTCAGTCTGGATGTGATAAGTTATCCAAATCTGTTTAGTTTTTTACATTTCAGAGAATTAGTGTTGAGAGTCTAGACAGTGAGGAGTTTATCAGAAAATTATAATGTCTGTTCAATTCCTAACAGTGAGAAGGATACTGGCGTTTTGTTCATCATCTGAGCAAGGTTTGTGGAGGCCTGGGTCTCCCCAGAATCAAGAAGTAATGTGAGACCCTAGATCTTAGAGGGCATAGGCATTCCATAAAAATACACTACCTGAATCTAATGGATCTAGGAATTTGGTGTAGCTGTTCATTTTCCTGCAAGTCTCATTAGGAATATCCTAACTATAGTTCCTTTCTTCATAGTTCTTATGATAATGAGAGATGTGCATTGGGGACCTTTGGGTTGTTAGTAATTTTATGTTGAATATACACGAGGTGTTTTGGATCAGAGACAAACTTAGTGAATACCTTACAGTAAGTAATAAATGTACTGGCCCTCCCTTGCTGTTACCGTTAGGGTAACACAATAATAGGCCAGTTGTAGCTAGACACTCTAGAGGTGAAGATTGAGAAAAAATTATTTTTCTTTGTTTATAAAGAGGAGGAGGCAGTTATTTCCCTCCCCTCCTGAAAAGGAATCTGAAAATGTTAATGAATGTTAACTCCAACCCTTTGGTAAATAAGTAAAATCTTTCCAAGAGCCAGATAGCTCTCTTGGTTCTTCTAATGACATCTCCAAATTCCTAGGGCTCATTCCTGCTTAAAATGTAAATAGGAGATAGAGTTCTCAGTCTTCCCAGCACCTTGGTACTTAAACTAGGAACTCATCTGTGCTATAACTTCTTGGCCTTCTTATGTATCCACTTGGTACTTTTTAGGGGAACAAGAAAAATTTAATTATCCTTTGGATTAGAGCAATTAACCAGATAATTGACTACTGATCTAATTCTTTTTCTTAAATAATTTTATTGATTACGCTATTACAGTTGTCCCATTTTCCCCCCTTCACTCCTGTCCACCCTGCACACCCTCTCCTACCCACATTCCCCCCCTTAGGTTATGTCCATGTGTCACACTTACAAGTTCTTTAGCTTCTACATTTCCCATACTATTCTTGCCCTCCCTCTGTCTATTTTCTACCTACCATCTATGCTACTTATTCTCTGTACCTTTTCCCCTCTCTCCTCCTCCCACTCCCCTGTTGATAACCTTCCATGTGATCTCCATTTCTGTGGTTCTGTTCCTGTTCTAGTTGTTTGCTTAGTTTGCTTTTGTTTTTGTTTTAGGTGTGGTTGTTAATAATTGTGAGCTTCCTGTCATTTACTGTACATTTTTTTTTTAATCTTCTTTTTCTTAGATAAGTCCCTTTAACATTTCATATAATAAGGGCTTGGTGATGATGATCTCCTTTAACTTGACCTTATCTGAGAGGCACTTTATCTGCCCTTCCATTCTAAATTAAAGCTTTGCTGGATGGAGCAATCTTGGATGTAGGTCCTTGCCTTTCATGACTTGGAATACTTCTTTCCAGCCCCTTCTTGCCTGCAAGGTCTCTTTGGAGAAATCAGCTGACAGTCTGAAGGGAACTCCTTTGTAGGCAACTGTCTCCTTATCTCTTGCTGCTTCTAGGATTCTCTCCTTCATTTTAATCTTGGCTAATGTAATTATGATGTGCTTGGTGTGTTCCTCCTTGTGTCCAACTTCTTTGGGACTCTCTGAGCTTCCTGGACTTCCTGAAAGTCTGTTTCCTTTACTAGATTGGGGAAGTTCTCCTTTATTATTTAACTTTTCCACTTGTTTTTCCCTTCTCCTTCTGGTACCCCTATAATTCGGATGTTGGAACATTTAAAGATGTCCTGGAGGTTCCTAAGCCTCTCCTCGTTTTTTTGAATTCTTATTTCTCCATTCTGTTCTGGTTGGGTGTTTCTTTCTCCCTTCTGGTCCACATTGTTGATTTGAGTCCCAGTTTTCTTCCCATCACTATTGTTTCCCTGTGCATTTTCCTTTATTTCACTTAGCGTAGCCTTCATTTTTTCATCTAATTTGTGACCAAATTCAACCAATTCTGTGAGCATCCTGATTAGCAGTGCTTTGAACTGTGCATCGAACTGTGCATCTGATAGGTTGGCTATCTCTTTGTCACTTAGTTGTATTTTTTTCTGGAGCTTTGATCTGTTCTTTTGTTTGGGCCGTTTTGTGTGTGTGTGTGTGTGTGTGTGTGTGTGTGTGTGTGTGTGTGTTGATGCACCTGTTATGTAGTGAGGGGCGGAGCCTTAGGTGTTCACCAGGGTGGGGCAACCCAGTTGCTGAGTTGTGACTCTGTATGTGGGGGAGGGGCCGAGAGGGAACAATGGTGCCTGCTGTGCTCTCTGCCGGATTTCATTCACTTCCGCCACTTCCCCCAAGCTAACCGGGCCCTTCTGTTGCTGATTCCTGTGTGGGTGGGTTTGTGTAGGTTCTAGGTCCCTGTGGGTCTCTCTAGTGAACTTTCTTGTGAGGCTGGGAGTTTCTCCTGGCACCTCAACCCCCACAGGTATTTTCAGTTGGTGTTTTAAGGTTTCATTTCCCGGTGCTGGGACCCTGGGTTTTGTGGTCTGTCTTGCTCCCCAGTTTCACCTGGTTTATCTGCACCCAAATGTGGGACCACCGGGTTCAGCAAGCCTACTTGTGTGCCAGGCCCCTCCACAATCCGCTGCCTGGCTGGGTCTGCCAGCCACTGCTTTTTTTGCTGCAACCCCTCTCCCCCTGGCTGCCTGACTCCACCCCTCCTATGAATCTGGATGAATGTGTCTACTTTCCTGATCTAATTCTTAAGGTATGTGAATAGCAAAATATTTCTGGGGAAAATTAAAGCAAACATTCCCTATTTTATATAATACGTATTTCTTTCTATCAGAAGGTGAGGACTTTTTGTAGGAGTACTGAGAAGTCTGGAAAAGTTTTATTTTCCCACAGGAAGATTTATAAAATAAGTAAAATTAATATTGAGCTCTTTTTTGATTGGTGATAAGTCAAGTTAATTTTAAAGTTGATGTTAATACTAAAAAGCCTATAAGAGCAGTGTCCCTAAATTATAATATTTTTTCTGCTGTGAACATTATTCATAGGTACCTTCATCAGTTTAAAAAATTTTTTACAGATTTTATTTATTTTAGAGAGCGGGGAAGGGAAGGAGAAAGGGAGAGAAGCATCAATGTGTGGTTGTCTCCTGTGCGTGCGCCCCTGACTGGGGACCTGACTCACAACCCAGGCATGTGCCCTGACTGGGAGTCAAACTGTCAACCCTTTGGTTCCCAGGCCTGTGCTGAGTCCACTGAGCTACACCAGCCAGGGATAAAACTTCATTTTTCAACCATGAGTGAATTTTGAATGTTATTTAATGCTCTTTTTTTTTCATTTATCAAGATAGTTACATGGTGTATTATAATTTTCCAGATAAACAAAACCAGTGACATGCTCGCGCGCGTTCTCTCTCTCTCTCTCTCTCTCTCTCTCTCTCTCTCTCTCTCTCTCTCACACACACACACACACACACACACACACACACATATATATATATATATATATATCTATATAAAGAATTGGAGACTGAAGAGTCCCAAAATTTGTAGTTGGCAAGTTGGAACCCAAAGAGAACTGATGGTATAGTTCTAGTCTGAGTCTGCGTGTCAGAGATCCAGGAGAGCTGATGTTTCAGTTTGAGTCCAAAGACAGGGGAATATAAACTGATATTCTGACTCAAAGGCAGGCAGGAGGAATTTCCCCTTACTACATGAAGGGTCAGCCTTTTGTTTTGTTCAGACCTTTACTTGATTAGATGAGACTCACCCACATTGGGGAGGGCAGTCTGCTTTACTCAGTCTATCCATGTATATGTTACCCTCATCTGAAAATACCTTCATAAACATCCAGAGTAAAGTTTGACTTCAGACCTGGACACCCTGTTGCCCAGTAAAGCTGACACATAAAATTAACCATCACACATAGTATAGAAAAAAGAAAAAGCCAAACATTACTGGACTCCTAGGGTGGAAAAGAATTTGTGTATGCTTCTAAGAAATTTTATTTTAAAGCTCAGAAGATTTTTTTCATTAAGCTACATCTGAACCCCTAATGCCAATATTCTATGTTGTACTTCTCCAATTATAAAGTTAAAGGAATACAGAAGGACAGAAGGTCCAATTAGTAGAATAAAAACTTAGCATACTTTTTCTCACAGGCTTAACTAAGCTACATAATTCAGAACTCTGATGTGCTAGTAGTTGGCAAATATGTTCTGTGAAGGACCAGATAGTAAGTGTTTTAGGCTCTGTGGGCCATAGACCCTTTGTCTCAAGTCTGCCATTATACCGTTACAGTATGAAAGGAGCTACATATACACATAAATGAATAGACATGGCTGTATGCCCGTACAACTTTCTTTACAAGAAAAGAGGACATACTGGATTAGTCTTCAGGTTGTAATTTGCAGACACACATGCTAGAAGAAAGGATACCCTATGGCTATCTTGATAAATGCATAAATGTGGGGAGGGGTAGGGCATTAGATAAAAATTGAAACCCACTTATGGTTAAAAAATAAAGGAAAATTTTTTTAGAATTGCTGGGCTGCATGAGCATGGCACCACCACTCACATTCCATTGGAGCTGTCTTTCTGGCCTTAGTGCCTGGGGCCAAGATTGTGAATGCTAATATGAAGGTCAGGAGATCCATCAGGAAGGAGAGCACAGGAGAGAGAAAAATGAGATGGGCAGAGACACCAAAAAGGAGGCACTGAACACAGAAAAAACAACCAACAGGAAGACAAAGCAAGAGAACGGCAGAGTGTGGAATGGAACAAGGCTTTTTGGACTCAAAGCAGCTTGTCAGGGAAAGGAAAAGGCAGAAAGACAAGCAAACTCCTAGGGTTGTGTATTTGGAAACAGGCCAGGATATGAGAGCTAACAGGCGCCTCCTCAAATCCTCCTGCAGGCCCTCTGCAGATGACCAGAAGTGACTGCCATCTCCTCATTGGGTTCATCCTGGCCAGGGACAAATGAATTTCACAGTTTATGAAGGCAGGAAGGGGCATGTCATAAACTCATCAACTGTGACTCCAATTTGGTCCCTGCTTCTCCCCCCTAACCATTCCCACCAGCTACAGCCCCCTCACTGAGCTGGCTCCTAGGCTCTGCCTGCTGGTATCAGCAAGTCTAAGAGAGACCATTGCTCTGGACCTTCCCTGCAGGGTGCAGTTGCCAGAACCTCTGTCCTGGCCCTGCCCTGAGACCATTATCTGGCATTCCCACTGCAGGGAAGACAGAAAACCTTGAGACACAGAGGATGAAATAATACAATCTCCCCCTCTAAATTTCTTTTCTCTTCCTGCTATTGTTTTCCCTTCCTTCCTCAGCCTCATCTGTGCCAATAATAAATGCTTCTCGTTCTCACCTCCAAGGAAAACAAAGAAAACATTTTAAATTGGTAAAGGTATCTCTGAAAAACCTACTGCAAACTTTCTACTTAATGGGTAATGTTTAGAAGTATTCTTTTGAACATCAAGAAGACAAGAATGCCTACAATCACCATTTTTATTCAGCATTGTGCTATAGCTCCTAGATTACACATTAACACAAGAAAAAGAAGTAAAAAGCGTGAAGACTAGAGAGAAAAAACCAAAATAGTGTTGTTTCCAGATAATAAAATCTATATAGCAATCCCAAAGAATGTACAAAAATAAATACACATTCAAATGTCATATGTAGATCTGATATAAAATTAATATATAAATATAAATTACATTTCTACATACACAACAGAAAACGTACTGAAATGAAAAATACTGTTTACAATAGCATCAAAAAAAGATGCCTGGTGATAGATAAATCTGACAAAAAATAAACAAGACTTGTATCTAGAAAATTATAAAATTCTATTTCAAGAATACCCTAAGGAAGTAAAGAGATAACTTTGTTCATGGTTATGACAGTATCATAATGATGTTAATTCTCTCATATTTGATCAACAGATTTAGTATTTACAATTCCAGTTTTTAAAAATCCCAGTAGGGGGTGTGTGTTTGAGGGGAGAGCATTCCACATGTTTTAATATGTAGTGTTTTTATTATTCAGTATTTATTATTCTAAGTATTCTTTAGTTTCTACTGTGATTTCTACTTTAATATATACAGGTATATTTTTAAATTTCTAAATTATGAATACTTTTTTGATTTCTAATGTCATTGTAATCAGAACAGGTGGTGATTATTTGAAATTTATTGAGATTTGATTTTAAACCTACTTTGTGGTCAGTTTTTGTATATGCCCTCTTTTTATTTGAGAAAAATCATATTCTTTAATTGTTGGGACCTGGGTACACAATTCTAGGTAGACAGCTGTATGCTCTTAGCACTTTGGTTACATAATACTTCAGAATCTTCTGACTTCTCTTTTTGTTGAGAGATCAGCTCTTAGTGTAGTTATTATTCCTTTGTAGAACCTCTTTATTTTCTGGTAGCTTTTTAAATCTTTGTCTTGGGTGTTATTCAGTTATATTAAATATAACTAGGTATAGATTTCATTGTTATTAAGCTTGGTATATATTCTTTCATATTTGTGAACTTAATCTCTTCATTTTTAGAATATTAGTCATTATCTCTGATGATACATCTTCATTTCTTTAGACTGTCTTTCTAAAACTGAACCATCATCATATGTCAGACCTTTTCAGTCTGCTCTTAATGTCTGTTAACTTCTCTTGTGTTTTCCATCTACCTGTTTCTTCATGTTACCTTCTGATTAATTTTGTCATAGCTATCTTCAAGTTTGTAAATTCTGTCTAGCTATGTCTAATTTGCTGTTTAATCCATTCATAGAGTTTCTAATTTCACAGAGCTTATTTTTGATTTCTAAAAGTTATATTTGAGATCTGCTTCATCATTTAACAGAGTCTTGTTAGTTCTTTTCAGAAATATTTACTATCTATTTTGTGCCAGGCACTGTTCTAGGAAGTGGAGGTTACATTCTGATATTTTTTGCTGTTGTCTTTACTGAAATAAGATTCACCATTTCAGCCATTTTAAAGTGTACAATTCAGTGATTTTTAGTAGATTCACAGTGCTGTGCAACCATCACTGCTATCTAATTCCAGAGTATTTTCATTACCCCAGAAAGAAACCTTATACCCATTAAGCATTTTCTCTGCATTCTTTCCTCCCTCCAGTCCCTGACAACAATTAATATACTTCTGTCTTTGTGGATTTGTCTGTTCTGGACATCCTTTATAAGTGGAATCATTCCTTGTGTGACCTGTAGTGCCTGGCTGCTTTCACTTAACGTAATACTTTTAAGGGTCATCCAAGTTATATAGCATGTATCTTAATTCCTTTTTATGGGCAAGTCCTATTTTATAGTATGGATGGTGCCACATTTTGTCCATTCATCACTTGTTTTCATGCTTTGACTGTTATGAACATTGCTTCTCTAAATATTTGTATACCAATTTTTGTGTGAATATGTTTTCAATTATGACGGTTATTTTGTTTATTTTTGAACATTTTATAACTGTTTTATATATTATATCTGATAATTATCTCCAATTTGAAGCCCTTGAGTTTTTGAATCTGTTGTTCTACTGAATCTCACTTAGAGTAGCTTATTTCCTCCTAAGCTTGGTCATTTACAATTGTGAGCTTAACATTTTATATTTTTAATGTATTTTTGTACCACATTAATTACCTATAATGTTATCGGAAAGTCAAAATAATAGCATCAAGTAATAAAAACCCACAGACTGGGTTAATACTGTTTTCTAAAGAGGAAGGAAACGGTAAGGTATAATAAATAGAGGCAGCAGGAGCACAGAGTTCACAGGTGTTTGTTTCCTTTTCTAGAGGGCTAAAAGTTTCTTCGAGCTAAAAGCCGCAACTGTTACCGCTAAGGCCTCTCTCTGCTTGAGTGTTTCTGGGTGTTGATTCCCTTGGATTTGAGGCCCTTTCGAGGACAGTGGTCTTTATAAAGGCCACTTAGCCAGTAGAATTTTAAAAATCTGATATTTGGAGTGGGTTGAAAGTTAAAAGAATCTAATTGTTTTCCCTCAGTGACCACAAAAGATGAAAATCTTATTTGTGGTTTTCACCTTCCTGTTTTGACAACCAGGAGTTGGGCAAAATGTTAAAGGGGATATGATATACAAAACATTTTAGATTAAAGTGTTTGAGCCTGAAACAAAAATTGTCAAGACACATTATCCACATTTTTAGTGTTCAGTGTTTTTAAAATGTAAATTGGTAGCACAGTTACTCATTGGCCTTTAAATTATGGGTTCTTACACAATCTTTGTTTATTGGAATTACTTGATAGGAATTTGTAGCGTAGGTTTTCTTTGACAAACCAGGTAACCTCTTGTGTTCCACTGCCATGCTCAGTTCTTCCTTTATTTACCCCTGCATTAATCAAAAGAAATGCTATGAAGTATTATAGTAGCGGCCCCTGAACTGAGTTTGAGTTCTTTTTATATTGATTTCTTTCTTCTTTCCTGTCCTCATAGTGCCGTCAAGGTTTTTGTTTTGTTTTTAGGGAAACATTCTAGTTCAAAAGGGTATATACTTTCCAGCATATTCCTGGCTAACCTGCCCTTCTTTACCTTTTAATAATTTAGCCCAGGATCTTTTTTTGTGGACTTGTTTTATGCAGTTGTTCTAGTCTGCCAGTCATAAGTACTCTGATTCATGCAAACTATCTGTCATATTATAACTCTGCCTTTGTTCATAATGTCGCCTCTTGAAATGTCCTTCCCACAACCTTAGACTCTTGGCACTGTACCCATCCTTCAAAATTGACCTCCAATACACTTTCAGTATCTTTTCTGATCATAAACCAACTGTATTTTTTCCCCTTCATGTTGCTTTGTAAATCTTTTTGAGAATTTATCTGTCTTAATGTAATTATTGATATTTCTCCTGTGTTACTCTGTCCGCCCAATTATGAACTATTTGCAATCAAGTATCTTGTGTTGCCTATCTTTGAAATTATCTCTGGCAAGGCAGATGAACTTAGGTGTGAAAGATGTTCATTAAACATGTGAAGAATTAGATTACAGCAACACGTTTCATTTGAGATTAACCTGAATTCTTAAAGGCAGCATTTGTGTCATACTTGTTTTATATTTCTAACATCCAGCACACTGCCTTTGCAATTAACTTATCTTTTGAATTGCTGAGTAAATTATTTGAAGTTTAGTCCTTATGTTTTAGCTTCAAGGAAAAATCAACAAGTTGGCTACACATTAAATAAGGAGAATTTTCTTACTTAAGGTATGAAAACTAGGACTTCTTTATTCTATTAGATTTCTGTTAATCAGCATAGTTGGAAAAGAGGTTTTTTAACAATTAAGTTGCAATATTTTTCCTAAAGATGATCAGAAACTGTTTGTTATCATTATAAGTAGCAAAAACTGCTGTGTCTACCCTATGGTTAGTTATAATAAAATAGATTAAACTTCTTCCCCAAATGCAGGTTCTTGTTAAACCTTTGGGAGACCGAGGATACCTTTTTCTTCTCTCTCCTTATCAAATGGTTTCTCCATATGGTAGGTAATCTCTTTAATTTTTTAAATTTTTTTAACATTTTAGTTAAAACACATTGCTAATGAATTTGGCTTCTGTTTTTTTTAGAACATCAGACTACCAAGTCTCGAGTTCTACATGCTTTATTTCTATTTCAAGAACCTAGAGGCATAGTTACTTGTAAGTTCTTTGACTATCTAAATCCAGTCTTATAGATACCTACATTGAAAATTTACAGATAATTCCCTAAGTTTTTTGTCTTACTTGGGGTCCCATCATGTTTTGGGAAATACATGTGGTAATAAGAGCTATTAGCAATATCAAACATAAATTATATAACTTGATTTATTTTTCTTACTATGAAAAATTATTTGTTTTACTAAATAAATGTCAATTATAATTGTTATAATACAGTAGCTTATGTTTTTTAAGGGTTTTTTTTTAAGATTTTATTTATTTAGAGAGAGAAAGGAAGGGAGGATGAGAGGGAGAGAAACATAGGTGTGTGAGAGATACATCAGTTGGTTGCCTCTCGAGTGCCCCCATCTGCTGACCTGGCCTGAAACCCAGGCTTGTGCCCTGACTGGGAATTAAACCAGCAGCCTTTTGGTTTTCAGGCTGGTGCTCAATCCACTAAGCCATACCAGCCAGGGCTTTTTAAGGGTTTTATAAAATATGATGTGATTATTTTTTAGCTTAGTTCATTTTTGGCATTCAGATTTTAGCAACTATAAAAGCATCACATACTGGGTTAAATATTAGGCCATTCAAAATTTCTCTTAACATTACACTGATGTTAGAGAAAATTTGCTCTTCACCATTTTTAAGAACTAACTTTAACGCTGTATTAAGGTAAAGTTCCTACTGAAGGGTTTCATTGTTAGATTAAGAATGAGATTCTCAATTGTAGCATTTTTGCCTGCATGTCTCCTTATGGAGATAGAGATTCCATGTGAAGCAAAGTTATAACAGGAAGGAATGCCATTGCTATCCTTTGTAGGACTGTCTTGCTAGGAGCCTCAGATCTTGCCCTGCTTCTTTATTTCTCCTTATATTTTACTTGCCATGGGTTGAAAGGCCTAGTGACAATAGGACATGAAATATTTAATGAGTGGGTGTTTTTCCATTTAAAAGTATGTTCTATAATTTCCTTTGTTTTTGTTTCTCATTGGCTCGTTTTAGTTCACTGTACTTAAAAACATGTGATTGATATATTTCTATGTTACATATATGTATTAGGGTACAAATTAGTTTGGCTCACCATTAATGTATGAATGTTACATTTATTTGACAATATATAGATCCATATTTGATTAGTTTCTTGATTATTAACATGGCTTCCTTTTTTGTTTGTTTACAGCACAAAAAGGTTCAACCAATGTAGCACCACAGGAGAGACATGAGAGCATGCCAGATGTATTAAAAATAACTCAATTTTTACAGTTTGCTTTGATTCGGTGTCGAAAGGAATTCAAAAATATAAATACTATAAATTTTCATTCTGGTGTTGAAAAGTATGTAACTGAATTTTTTAAGCGAGGTTTTGGTTCAGGTAAACGAGAGTTCATTATGTTTCCATATGATTCACGATTAGATGATAAAAAATTCTTATACCCAGCTCCAAAAAATAAATCCCATATTGATGATTGTTTGCATACCTATATTTTTCGGCCTGAAATGTATCAGTTACCTATTTGTAAGTTAAAAGAATTGTTTGATGACAATAGAAAACTTCAACAGTTCAGTCAACTTTCAGATTATGAAGGCCATGAAGAAATGAATGGTACAAAAAAGAAATTTGGAAAACGAAGTAACTCAAGGGGTGAGACTATTAAACCTGGAAAGCAGAAGTCATCTCACTCCTTGGATTATGATAAGGATAGAGTCAAAGAATTGATTGATTTGATTCAGTGTAGGAAAAAAAATGTGGGTGGGGACTCAGACACAGAAGATGTGAGAAGCAAAACTGTCTTGAAGAGGAAGCTTGAGGATCTACCTGAAAATATGAGAAAGCTCGCCAAAACCAGTAATTTATCTGAAAATTGCCATCTGTATGAAGGTAAAAATATCAGATTGCTCTTATATAGTACAAAAACAATAACCAAAAATATAGTAAAGTAGTTCTGTCCTTTCTTCTAGTATGGAGGTCTGCAAATTACAACCTGAAAAACCAATCCACCCTGTTTTATTTTTGTAGAGAAAGTTGTAGTGGAATACAGCCATATCTATTCATTTATGTGTATATGTAGCTGCTTTCACACTATAATGGCAGAGTTGGGACAGAAACTCTGGCCCACAGAGCCTAAAATATTTACTGTCTGGTCCTTCACAGAAGATATTTGCCAACTTCTGCCCTAGCACATCAGAGTTCTGAATTGTATAGCTTAGAAAAATAGAAAAAGTATGCTCAGCTACTAATTGGATTGTCTGTCCTTTTGTATTCCTTTATAATTGGAAAAGTACAACATAGAATATTGTGGCTGGGAGTGGGAAGTTGCTTAATGAAAGAAATCGGAGCTTTAAAATCAAATTTCTTAGAAGCATACACATACTCTTTTCCACCCTAGGAGTCCAGCAGTATGTTTGCTTTTTTTCTTTTTTTTCTACTTTTTGTTGCTTTTTTTGTTCTAGTTGACATAAAAAGAAATGAGAGGCCTTTAAGTCTGTGTTTCAGTATTATAAGTAATTTAAAATATTTCTTCATGTAGATTTTTAATATCTTAACACTGCTAGTCCATAGTAATGGAATATGTTTCTTTACATTCAGGGAACTTTGATGTCATGATCTACATTTTGTGATGCTGCTGCTGTTCTTATTAATTAGGTAGATCTTAAATAACATGTGGCTGTTGGCTGCCATATTGGATAGTGCAGGAAGTTTAAATTAATTAAAATGAAATAAAAATTCATTTCCTGTGTTATACCAGGTATACCACTGTATTGAAGAGCACAAATAGAGAACATTTGCATCATTGCAGAAAGTTTTATTTGACAGTGCTGTTTTCATCAACTTCCAGTATCTTGTCTTTTTCTTTTCAATGTTTTCATCTTTGCTTGTGTTCTAATCACCTGGATGGCCTTCCTGGCTTCTATCACTCACTTCAGTACATGTTCTTCTCAATATTGCTTTGCTAATTTTCTACAAATCTCAGCTTCTGTATTTAAAGGCTTTGTTATAGACTGGCCATATTGAACCTGAATAGCTATGTTTCCCATTCTTCCTTCACATGCTCCTCAGTTAAAGCTCATGTATCTCAGAATCTGTTGTGATTAGCCCTTCTCTTTCTTTTTTATTGAAGCCTCTTTAATTTCTCTGAAGTCTCACTTCTTTGCAGTTACATCCCCCTAGAACATATTTCTGGTTTTTCTTCTCCTTGATGGTTTTTATCTCCTTTATTATGCTGGATTTCTGCTGTGTGCTGAACCTATTGACTCTGATCCATACTGTCTTACACTGTTCATGTGTGTCTTGAGAATTAAGTACTTACTATGTGCTAGGTGCTTTATGTATATGGACTCATTTAGTTCTTGAATGCTAGACATTATCCTATTTTACAGATGAGAAAATCATCTCAGAAGTTAAATAACTTTATATAAAGTTATGTAGTTCACTAATCCATGATTGAACTCAGTTCTGACTGACTCTAGAAAGCATTGTTCCTAACTCTGACTGTATTTCCTACCACTGAGCACATAATGGGCAAGGTAATTAAATTTTAATGCTGTTTTAGCTAATAATAGACTGATTTTGTACATATGAAAAAATATTTATGGGTGAAAATTCAGGCTTTATCAGTAATTAAAATGATGGGGAAGCCATGCTAATTACTATAATAGACTAAAGGAGAAATGGAACAGGGAGAGGGGTCTTGTTGATGCATTAAACTAGAATTAGTGATCATCAGAGTTGCATTTCTAGATGTTCCTCACTTGTTTCTTTGTAGTATTTTGCACACTTTATTTCTGATTTCTAAAAGTAGAGATTTAAAGGTTGTACTCTAACTTGTAAAATACCTTGATCATGATTTGGTGATGAATCCACTCATTTTATAAGAGATATCCTCCTATTCTCCCTACCCCCTTTAACATCAACTTTTTTTGAGATATGATTTATATACAATGTACCCATTGCACAGTTTGATGAGTTTTGATAGCTATATTACCACCACTCCAATATATATAGAACATTTTTATTACGCCCAAAAGTTGCCTTGTACTCCTTTGTAGTTTAATTTCACCCCACTACTGATCTGTTTTCTGTCTCTGTTGATTAGTTTTGCTTGCTGTGTATAAGTATTGTGTGATTAGAATTATACAGTATGTATTCTGTTCTTTGATGTTTTGTTTTGTTTTTACTGTGGTACATTATACCCTACCTAAATAGTAAATCCTGACATTTACCTAGGTTTTACCTTCCTTTAGCATTAAAACCACATGCCTTTCTGAATGTCTACACTCTTCACAAGTTTATAAATGTATTACTGTGCCGATTACCCAGATTTATACCTGCTTTGAGCCATGTCTTAGTAAATGTTTTCTGTTACAGTGCTTCTGTTCTTAGTGCAAGGTTAGTGTAGATTACTTCAGGATATTTTGGTATCTTTAAAATCCGAGCTTTGTTATGAATTTAAGTAATCTAGTCAGTTGAGATAAGGCTTAGACATAAGAATGTCAGACAATATGTTAAGGACAAAATGTAATAGCTATAGAACTCTTTAAGTCATGAGTTCTCTATAGTAGATTTTAGTGTAATCTGCATATCTTGCAAAACAGCAACAGATATTTTATCTGTTGTCAAGCATAACTTCAGAATTTTGGTGGTCGATTTCAAGGTAACTATAGTATGGTTATTAATATCCATGTTACCAACTTGATGTTTGAGCTCATTTCTCTATTAATACTTTTAAAATTATATAAATAAATTTTCATTTAATGGGGATGTTGACCTATGTGCAAAAGTTTAGAACCAGTTACATTTGTAAAGTAATGGATGGATATACATCTAAAACCTAAGCCAGTGTTTTGATTGAATTCCTGCCCACAGATGTGTTATAATAAATAATTTTTACTTTTTATTATTATTTTGTATTAATCCCCACCTGAGGACATGCTAATTTATTTTAGAAAGAGGGGATGGGAGGGAAAGAGAGAGGGACAGAAACATCAATGTGATAGAGAAACATCAGTTGGTTGCCTCTCATACCCACCCTGACTGGGGACTGAACCTGCAACCTAGGCATATGCCCTGACTGGAAGTCGAACCCTCCACTCCGTGGTTTGTGGTATGATGCTCCAACCAACTGAGCCACCCTGGCCAGTTCATGATAATTAATTTTTAGTTATGTTTGAGTTTTAAATTTTTATACTAGTCTTCCAAACTCTATTTAAGAGATAACTTTTCTTCTCTTTTCCCTTCAGAGTCTTCACAGCCTGTTGGCTCACTTGGGCATGATGCTGACTTGAGACAGCAGCAGCAGGATACCTCTAACTCTGGCGTTTCTGACATCCATAGGCTGTTTAATTGGCTCTCAGAAACACTAGCAAATGCACGCCATTCTGATGCATCCCTGACAGACACAGTCAACAAAGCCTTAGGATTAAGCACTGATGGTGCCTATGAAGAGCTGAGGCAAAAGAATGATGAATATGACTTAAATTCTAACCCAGATAAGAAAGAATATGAGCAACCTACTTGCACAAAAATTGAAAATGCACATTTTAAGGGTACTCAGAGCCCATTGCCGGAAGTTGATAAGTCATCTGTAAAGTATCATGTTGCTGTTTCTACCAGTGAAGTAGGCACTGACCATAAATTACATTTGAAAGAAGTAAGCATGTATCTTTTGATTATATTGTTTGCTTTTGTGAATGTGTGTAGAAGAGAAGATGTGCTTTAGTGACTATTTTTCTCATTTTTAAAAAGAAAATACACATTTCAATAAAAATATCTGTCCAGGACAGTATGTCTAAGTTACTGCTTTTTACAAAGAGATAAGTACAGAGTAGTTGTTTTCTTTTCATTTATAGGTGTATGTATAGTGTAAGCTTTACCTGTTGTGATAAAGTAAAGGCTAGATGATCTGTTTTTCAGAAGTGGCTTATTGGGAGTTAATTCCATAGTATTTCATAATAAAGTTGAATTCTCAAACCATTGGCTTTCTGTTGGAAGTACCAAAACCTATAGGTGAAGCAGATGAAGTCACTAAAGTCAGTACACTAGTTTTACCAACAAGGTTAGTACTTTGTATTTTTCAAATAGGAATGGAAAATGAGTGGCCTTTAGGATTACCACTGAAGTGACACTCAGTCTTGCTTGACAGGGCATCCAGTTTATTTATGAGTTTAGAGTACTGATGTCTATCTGAGAAGCAACCTTATCTTCCCCCAAGAAGTGGCTGCATCACTAGGGAACAATACCAGGAGAGCACCATATTCTTAAGGCTTACTTCTAATTTACCCTCTCATTTATTTTCTCCTCCCTGCCTTTGAATAAAAGTCATATGCATGTCTCCAGGCTTTGTCCGGATAGTTTTTGAATATTTTAGGGGGAGGATGATGGCATGAGGCTCACTTAGGGAAATGTGTAAAGTAGGCACTGAGGAAACTAACCTATATTGTTAACATTTCCTAACATATTTAGTATTCTAAATTGAGTTGATGGGGGCACAGGCCAAACCCAGCCCCCCTGCCTGTGTTTGTAACTAAAGTTTTTTTTTGGAACACAGCCATGCCCATTTGTTTAAGTATTGCCTATGACTGCTTTTTTTAAAATTTATTTATTTTTAGAGAGAGGGGAAGGAGAAAGAAAGGAAGAGAAACATCATGTGTGGTTGCCTCTCACAGGGCCCCCACTAGGGACCTGGCCTGCAACCTAGGCATGTGCCCTGACTGGGAATCTTCGCAGTCCGTGCTCAATCCACTGAGCTACACCAACCAGGGCACCTGTGGCTGCTTTTGCACTATAGTGGCAGAGCTGAGTATCAGAGTATATGGCCTGCAAAGCCTAAAATACTTGGAGCTTTACCAGAAGTTTACCAACCTCTGCTCTAAAATCAACATCAAATTATGTTTTGAAGGGAGATAGCATGTTTTAATTTGAAGCTAGAGTATTATCACTTTACCATGTTGATTTGACTAATTTTCTGTGCTTTTGCTGTGAAAAAAATAGTTTATTTTTGACATTAAAATTAATTGAAAAAGCTATTGAATATGTCCTCTAATTTTTAGGATCCAAATTTAATTAGCATGAATAATTTTGAAGATTGCAGTTTGTGTCCCACTATTCCCATTGAACATGGATTCCATAAACAATCTAAGTCAAATGATGTTGAAGAAACTGAAATACATTGGAAACTGATTCCAATTACAGGTAAGAACAAGTGTATTGTGCTGGGAATTAGGTTTGCTTGGTTTTATTTAGGGAACAGTTTCCTGAAGGGTTTCAGCTTTTCTAGATACCGCTCTTGGGTCACCAGGTGCTTCATCTTACTTGGCTCTGACGCGTTCAGTGTCTTATTTTGAGCAATATAATGTTCATCATAGAGTGTTGCTATTCTTGGTCAGCATCAGCAAGTATCTGCAAAAAACCCTATTAAAAGTAGGGATTTAAAACATACTTATTCACCATATGGAGTTTAGCATGTGAACTTCCAGATGAAAATTGTTGGCAGAAATAGTTTCTAATGAGGTGAGATAGCTACAGAGATGAAATGATGATCTTGGGTAGCCAATAAATGTTATCTGCTTAAATTATAAGCTTCTCTATAGCTGTTTTCTAAAAAGTGGTCATTTTGAGGTTCATCTATTTGAAAGAAATTTGATTTCTTAATGTTGGATAGAGAAATTAGATCATTGTGGAGGATGTCCTGAAATGGTCAAATGCAAATATCCTAGAAAGCTTATTGAACCATGGGATAAGAATAGTTTAGCAAATGTTGAAAGATCATTTTGAAGTATTCTGATTTCTCTGTACAGACACATATATAAACATATACCTGTACATTTACATACTCTTAATATTCTAAGTTCTTACTCATCTTTGTTAGCTAAGCATTTTTGGAAATATTTCCAGGGCACATCTTTTCCATTCCTAGACCTTTATTTAACCTTTAAAAAGAAAAGAAAAACAGATTTTTCCTAAAAAAAAAAAAACAACCATAATAATAGACTGACTTGCGACCTAGGAGCTACTGAAACCTCCAAGGACCGAGATTTGCTAAAACTTTGATGAATCTCCATGCACTTCAGCACCATTCTCTACTTAGTACCTTACCAGAGAGGGCAAGAGGCCTAAATGTGATGGTGGAGGCAACTGGTTCTCACTTAGGAGCTGGAGGTGTCACCTTGAGTGGGAGAAGAATAAGGAAGTGATCGGTGCACGATGATTATCCTAACCATTCCTCATTTGGACACATTTACAGTTGATGTTCAGAGCCATTTGAAGGCACAACATCTAGGTGTTTGATATTCTGTCATCACCTGAATAAAAAGGGAAGCAACTTCCCATTTCTGAATGACGCCTCAGGATTATTTTAGGGAAAAGAAGGAATTCTTGGGTTTGTTAGCATTTTGGGTTGTCTCAGTGGTGCTAAATGTTTATCACCAATACCTGAAGAGAGTCTATAAATCTAATGAGTGCTTTCTATCAGGAGGGAATGCAAGAAGCCCAGAAGACCAGCTGAGGAAACATGGTGAGAAACAAACACCAGGTGAGAAGGCTCGCTTTGCTTTTCTTCCCACAGTGTCCTTATTCAGAATTGCTACTTGGTGTGTCTAGCCTTTCATCAATAGGGTGTCAGTTTAAGTTTTGTTAATTACAGAAAGTTTGGATAATATCATATTTGTATTATATTATTGATTTGTATCAAAATTCTTATATTAAGAATGTTCAAAGAAGCCACTAGATACTGATAGAGATCACATTTTCACCATATATCTGATGATGACTTGGGAAGATCAGAGTGTTTTTCTTAATCCATTTCTGTAGGATATTCTGTGAGAAGCAGTCTTCAAATTTCTCTTAAATTTATGCTAATGGTATTTCTTCAGATAAGCATCTGTTTAAATATTTTGTTTATTTTCTAATTGGATTTATTGATTTGTGAAAAATCTTTATATTCTGGATACAAATCATTGTGAAATATATGTATTGTGAATATTTTCTCACAATCTGTAACTTGTCTTTTCATTTTCTTAACAATGTTCTTCAAAGTAGCTGAAGATTTTAATAAAGTCCAATTTATCTTTAAAAACAATTTTCTCTTAAACACTTGGAGATGAGGCCATTTTATCTTTTAGGTACATTATTCCTAGTCTTGAATATTTTTACCCAGTTCTTCTTCTAACAAAGATTAGGAAACTTTTGAATTCAAGAAACAATTACAAATAGTAATGATTTAGCTTGTTGCAGTGTGTGCCTAAAAGAGTCTTTTGTCTGAGCTCAGTCAATTCAGTATTCCTGCATGATCATAGCCATTTTTTTCTTGCTTAGTTTGGTGGTGGGTCTTTTTTATTTGTTTCCATTTTGTTGATTTTATTCTTTCAGAAATCTTAAGTGGTGTTACTTTTTTGTTTTTTTTTTTTTTTTTTTTTGGAAGGAAGGCTAAATGGCTTTTGAATTTTAGTAGGTCTTTATGGTTATTCTTTTTTTTTTGGAAATTCAAAAGACTTAAAGTTTTTCTCAAAGAAAGCTATTATGTCTCCTTGGAAAACATGACAACAAATATATGACAGGGAAAAGTGCACAAATTTTAGTATGCAGCTCAGTGAATTTTTACATGTTTGCAGTTATGTGATATCACCCAGATCAACATGTAGAACACTTCTAGCATGCAAGATTTTCTGCATTTTCCTAGTTGGTGCTCTCTCTGGTCCTCATAGTAACCACTAAATCTGACTTCTTCTTTCACCATACATTAGTTTTATCTGTCCTGGAATTTAAGATAAATGGAACCTAACATGTCCTCTTGTTTTTGGATCTTCATGTTATGTCTGGGATTTACCTGTGTTTAGTGTCAGTAAATTCTTTCTCATTAGGAGAAATCAGTAATTCTTTCTCATTAGGAGGAGCAGGTATCTTATTTATGCTTCAAAATGCTTCCTCAGCATTGGCATACCATCTGGATATTTTGTGACTGAAAGTATAAATATCTGAATGATGCTGCCTTGAGTGAACTCACCACTACCTTTTCACTTAAAAGTCAAAGTACTGCAATGCTTGAATGACAGTAGAAAACATGCATTATTATGGAGAGTGACATGTGTTCCTTTAAATCATTTGTTGATGAAAACATTTTTAAAATAAAGTCAGTATTACAATTATGTGGAAGAAATATGTGCAAAATAAAATTAGGTAATCATTTGCATTTCTAAAGTGGATTTAGTTTGGATATTTTTAGTATAGGGAATTCCCCAGGTGGATTTAAGGTATATTTAATTTTTTTAAAAATTCCCTTTATCCATAGCTTTTCAGAAATAACTTTATTGGTATCAAGTATAGCTGTAAATTTTGGGAGCAAGCATTTCATTTAAAATAATAAATGACTCAGAAGTTTTTAAATTACAGGTGGTCCTCCTCAACCCGTTTGTTTTATGAGATAAAAATTTTTTTAACTTAAATCAGACATTTGACATGGTATATAATTTAAGAAGTATAAAAATACTTCAAAAAGTAAGTCTTCTACTAGCCCAAATATTTTATATATGCTAAACTTTATATTGAAATTTAAGTAGGATATTCTGTATTCCTGAGTTATTTTATAGAACTTGATTTTCTGATTTATCAGTTCATACCGTTGTAATTATTACCATGGTATTGGCTGTTTTGCTCCCCTTCTTCCACCTATAGACCTGCTGTGGTCTTCTAACCCTTCTGACTAGTGTCTTTGCAGTAGTTAATTGTTACAGTAGTTCATGGTAACCACTGGGGTTGGTAGAGAAAGGTTACAAGCTGACTGCTGCTGAGGCTGTTTAAATCTTTAGAAATATGTGAATGTGGGGAAAATCAAAACTGAATTTTGTGTGAAGAGGGCATTCTGCTACACCTGGGTGAATAGGGAATTCACTATGTCTTTAAAGTACTGTAGTTTTGAAAACTAGTATCTGGACTTTGTGATTTAGAGGTATCATTTCATATACTAGAACAGCAGTTTGTTATGGAATGTTGGCTAAGAGTTTAGAAAAATTAGTAGCTTTTTTAAAGGATAAAATTGTATAATATATCAGTCTTCTAGGCAAAGATCACAATTTTTTTCTTTTCCTAAAATATTACATTGTTGTTAAAACACATTTCCCCCTTCTTTTATAAAAAAGGATTTAGGGTACCCGTTTTGAAATGTAATTTCAAAAGTATATTATTTGAATTTAGGATTTGTGGGCAGAGAGGGAATATGATCTTATGGGTTGAGTTAGTTGTCAGTAGTCAAAAGTTAAATAGTTCTGTTAGCATCAGCTAGCTGAATGACCACTTCATCTCAAATGGGTTCTTAGCTATTGTGCATTCTCTTGGAATTATTTTGAAATAAAATAATACCTAGGAAAGCCCTATTAAAAATGTTATACTTATTGCAGCTTTGAAATATGTTCTCTTCCTATACTATTGAGCTTTTTTTCCCTGATAAATTTAAATCCCTAACATTTGTAGAAAATCCACTAAGCAACCTCATAAAACCAAAAACAGATAAAATTATCCTTACATTGTGAATGCAACTCTTGGCAGTTATTCCCACATCATTTCAGTTTGGAATGGTTTCGATTGCCTTACACTTAAATTTTCAAGTTAAAACTGTATCACTATAGTAGACATTACTTGGTAAAGAATATAGGGGTTGAGCAAGCTGTTGCAGCTGACCATTCTGATTAAAACATGTCCATTAAAGTCAGGCAGAGGGTAGGGGAGCAGAAATAAGCAAAGGACTTAATTTGTATTGATGCCAAATTGGCCCTGTTCAGACCATTATTTGAGATATTTATTCTACATAGCATAATTAATATATACTTGACCTGACATTTTTTCTCATTTACAAGTTTGTTTTTTTGAATTTTATGCTTTTAATTGCTCTTATAATAATAAACTCTTCCTATATAGGTATGAAATCACCAGAAGAACAACTGGTGTATCCGCCACTGCACGAGGCCTTTCCTAACGACCCCCGGGTAATAAGTAGACAGAGAAGTTCTGATTACCAGTTTCCATCCTCTCCATTTACAGACACACTAAAGGGCACCACTGAGGATGGCGTGTTGACAGGTCAGGTGGTGAAGGTGGAGGAGCAGTGTGTGCCAGCAGCAGAGCCGCCCGCAGTGAGTGAAACCACAGAGAGGACAGTGTTAGGAGAATACAGTCTCTTTTCTAGGAAGATAGAAGAGATTTTGAAGCAAAAGAATGTTTCATATGTCAGTAGAATTTCTACACCTGTCTTTTCAACACAAAAGAAAATGAAACGACTTTCTGAGTTCATATATTCTAAGACTCCTAAAGCTAGTGTACAGGAGTTTGTAGATGGCTTGCATGAGAAACTTAATACTATTATTATCAAAGCATCAACAAAGGGTGGGAATTTGCCACCAGTTGGTCTTAATGGTTCTGGTACTAAGATAGCATTGAATCCTCTAGGAAGACATGCCATACCCGTTTCCTCAAGTGACTTTAACAATAAACACCTCCTTGAACCACTTTGTGGTGATACTTTGAAAGACATCAACTCTAATGGTCAGCATTCTTCAACTTTGGGTTTAACTGAAATAGAAGTGATCCAGCCACACCATGCCATGGACCTAATGGTGACTTCTGATCATACTGTACCTGATGATACTGCTCAGGAACCAGAAGAAAAAGAAGCAGCAGAATCACCCAGTGATGTAAACATTTCTGCCCAACCAGCTCTTTCAAATTTTATAAGCAAGTTAGAACCTGAAGTATTTAACAGTTTAGTTAAAATCATGAAAGATGTCCAGAAAAATACTGTGAAATTTTATATTCATGAAGAAGAAGAGAGCGTGCTCTGTAAAGAAATAAAGGTAACTAAACGAAAAGTATTAGTATTAGTCATACTGTATTAGTCATGCTGTATAAACTTGTCATATTGAGTCTGACCTCTATAAAAAGGAATATTTAAAATATTTTCATAATTTAATGCAGAATAGAATAAAAGACTAAGTTCAACTAAATGGAAACTATGATGTAAGTATCTTAGGATTTAGAATCTTGTTTTATAGAGTTATTTTAAAGATCATTGCTACTGCAAATACCTTTAAACTGTTGATTCAGAGATTTTAAATGTTTCGTATTTGGGTTTTTAATGAGGGAAAGGGAAAGATACAGAGGGGTGAAGGAAGTTGTCAGTGTTTACCTCATGGGGTTTATCAGTCAACTAGAAAAATGAAACTGTCCAGGGATAACCTAATGATAATATATTTTGGTTTTTCTTGATACCTGGTCATATCAGGTTCCCCCCAAAATTGGAATTATTTTCTGGAGGGCATGCCCCATGTAGTACAGGCTTCCCAAGCTAGGTGAGTGTTTGAGGAATCCATCTGTATCAATGTATCTAGCTGGTGTTGTTGTGAGAGGCTGTGTTCTGTTTTAGTGAACTGTTGTTGAAGACTCTTAATGCTTTTGCCCATTTCATGATGGATGATTTACAAGCACACCTGCCCACACCATGCTGAGTGTTCTGCAGTTTTTTGACCAAAAAACGGCATGACCCCCATGCTTCACCCTCCCTATTCCCTGCTGTCACCCTGAGTGACTTTTCTTTGTTTCCCCGGATGAAAAAAGTCATCAAAGGGAAATGTTTTGCTTATGTGGAAGAGGTGAAACAAAAATGGCAGGAGAACTAAAAAGCATTGAGGTTGACAATTTCAAGGACTTGTTTTGAATGGTAGGAAAAACATCTTGATAGGTGTATTGCATCAAATGGAGAATACTTTGAAGGTGACTGAAGTTTAAACATGTAAGGATTTATTTGTAAGAGTAAATACACAGTTTTTTATAAATAAATTGTTTCGTTCGGGGTGCTCCCTTGTATTGATCAAAAAATAGTGATCCTAAAAGACTCCCCAATCCTGAAAGATTTTCCACTGCAAGGTATATAGTTTTTTTCTCCTGAAGCTACAGAGTAGATGAGTGTTTTCTGGTTTTAAAAAATGCATGTATATAGTGTTAGATATCTATAACATTTGTATATACAAGGTTAGATGCCTATAACATTTGTAATAATAGGTATATAAATTATACTACATCCAAACTGTTCTATGGTTTTAATATTAACCAATTAGTATTCACTGAACTACTGGATTTTATTTCTTAAGGGAATACCTTAGGTTTTAAAATAAATACCCAATCCCATTTCTGGAATTTACTTTACCATGATGAGGTTCTTATTGTTTTGTAAGTGGAAGCATAAGAAACCATAAAAAATTGGCTTATTATCCCAGAGTGGCCCAGAAACTCCATGTTACTGATATGTCCTGAACCTTTGTCAATTTGGGGATTTCACATTGATGTCAGCGTATTTCATGTGGTGTACCCATGAGAACAGAAGAGCATGGAAATGAAGGAGGCAGGGTGCTCAGTCTGTCTTTTAATTCCTTTTGGTTTCTCAAGAAGAGTGAAACCAGACTTAACTAGGAATTCCTTGGTTACATTTTGCCTTGTATGATTGAATGTAGCTTGGTTACATTTTGCCTTGTATGACTGAATGTAGATTTCTCTATTTCTTTCCATCCCCAGCAACATGTGCTCAGGCATTGCGCTCTTTGGGGCATAGCTGCATGTTGGTGTGGGGCTAGATGAGAAAATAGGATGGGCACAGGTCTCAATATGCTCAGCATTATTCCTCCTCCCCCCACCACATTTTTAAACTAATTGTAACAGGAAATGCATTTACTTATGAATGGTCCTTTTAATTCATTTTGGCATGGAATAAATTATATTTCTGTTGTTTAGGGGAAGAAGGCTCTGTTTTGCAAATCTGATAGGAAATCAGATTGGAACTTTTAATTCTTTTAATCAATATTTATTGGAAAATTTCCAGAAAAAATGTTACAAAGAATAAAAACTTTATGAATATAATTTTAAACTTCTCAAGTATTTCTGGAGTCCAGTTGATCTGTTTTTGTATGAGTTAAACTGATCTAAAATGAACTTTGATTTAAAACTTCTTAATGTAAAAAGACCAAAAATTACAAGCAAGCCTGACACACAGTAATTTATCTATTTATTACCTGACTGTAAGCTTGTAAGGTACTCTTAGGTTTGCCCAGAAGCTTTACAGGTTAGGTCAAAATCAAACAGCGTAGTAGATGCTGCTTTAGTTTGGGGGTACACAGAAACATCCTCTTGGGGTGTGACACTTATAGATAGCTCTTGACAGATAAGTAGACTATGAGGCAAGCTAAGTTTAGACTTTTATCTAACCAGCTGTGTGTCAACCTTGAGAAAATTAATGTGCTGCACCTGTGTCTGTGAAATGAGAAATGTAACCTCCAGGATCCTATAGTTTGCTTCAGAGTTCAGGATTCCACCAGCAAGCAAAGACAACTCTGCTTGGACTATAAAACCTTGTGTCCTTTTAAAGAGTATCATGTCATCAGCATGGAGGGGAAGGTATTAGATGGGAGAGTTTTTTGCTTGAAGGTGTAACTTGACAAATGTGGCTAATTATGTGAATACTATTGTACATATTGAAGCTCCTTATGAATGATTTTGGGGCTGTTGTGAATTAAATGAACTACAGTATTTGGGAAACTGAGTTATAATTCTAAAGGAATATACCAGTAACATTGCTGCAAATAACCAAGGGCCTGGCCTGCTTTGAAAGAAAAGGAAATGGGAATGAGGAAATGGTTAATGATTGGGCTGGGCTCTGGGTTGCTCAGAATAAGCAGTTGAGCAGGGTTAAGAATTTAGACCAATCCATTGTTCTTGTGCTTCTTTCTTTTATTCCATACTGGAATTTACTTGGCTTTGATTGCATAGCATTTTGTAACATTGTGACTGTGACTATTTAAGCTCTGAGTTTTAGATTCAATAAGAAGAAAAGCAGATTTGAACATGGGGTCCTTAGATCTAGCTTAAGCTTATGTTTATCAGTTTATCTTGCATTTTAGTGTTAAATGAATTTTTTGTGAAAGTGCTTTTTAATGTCGATATACTTTTTTCAACAGGAATATCTTATCAAATTAGGCAATACAGAATGTCATCCAGAACAGTTTTTGGAAAGAAGATCAAAATTAGATAAACTATTAATTATTATTCAAAATGAAGACATTGCAAGTTTCATTCACAAGGTAGACTATTAAGTCAAATTTACTATTATTTTGGTTATAAAAACACCCTTACTATAAAATCTGTATTTGAGACTAAAGTGTTTGTTTTTTAAAATATCCTTATAAGCTTTAAAGAAGATAAAATTTCAGGGTTTGGGCATTTAAGGCTTGAGACCTAAATGACCCTTCTGTGAATTAGCTTGTGAGAATCAAGTTTGTACCCCTGCAAAATTTTAAATGGAGGCACATCACAGACCTTCCATATCACTCAAATAGTCAAGACTTAGAATACTGACCTCTTGAATGCCAGTGGGTCTGCTGACTCTTTATATTGTTGTCATCTTATACAAAGTCCCAGGTAAAACCTGTTTTCATCCCCTTTGCCAAATCGGTCCTGCTTTCCCTTGAATTTGGAGGTACCCCATCATCTAGTTTTACGAGCCTATCTCAAATCCTACTGCCCTTTGAAGCCTTTCCTGACTGTTCAGTACATAGGTTCTTGCCGTCATCTGAATTCTGACTACTCACAGGGCCAGACAGGTTAGTATTTTTCATTCTGTGTTTTCAGCTCTATTGTGCCTTTTTTCCTTAGTGTTCTGTTCATGGTAGGTACCCATTACATAAGTGTTGGTTTATATATTTGGAAATAATGTTGGGAAATTATTTAGTGCTTGGCTTTCCAGAGGCAACATACTAATATAGGTTAGCCATAGTGTATTTTGTTAGACTTTCCGTACAGGTCACTTCACATCTGAGTCAGTTCATTCCCTTATCTGTCCCTACTTCTGTTTTTATTTTGGTATTACACAGGTACCTGGCTTGGTGACTTTAAAGAAGCTCCCCTGCGTTAGTTTTGCTGGTGTTGATAGTCTGGATGATGTTAAAAATCATACGTACAATGAATTATTTGTATCTGGAGGTTTTATTGTGTCTGATGAATCCATTTTGAATCCAGAAGTTATCACAGTTGGTAAGATTTATGCATTCTTTTGAGCATGTAACTTCTTGTCTGTTTTAGGTTTTCCTCAGTGATGACTCACTCATGCTTTCTAATGTATTGTCCGTTAAGCTAATCACAAATAACTACATTTCTATCATTTTCTTGAGGTTTTTACCACAAATTTTCCATGCTTAGTCTTTACAAATAATTTCCTCTAAATTTGGTGTAAAGCAAGGCTCTCTACTCCTACTGCACTTGGATCACTTCTGGTTTATTATCATCAACATATTCTTTTTTATAATGTATAGAAGTAACATTTGTAGACCTAAAAGAGAATATATAGATTTGTCTCCTTTAGAGGAAAAAACAGAAAGAAAATACTACATAGGAATGTAGGTGTTCCTACACAATATCTTCATACACTTCCATAATTAAATCTGGGCGATTGCTGTTTATTGAATTTAAAGTTAACTTAATTATCTTTAACAGAGAACCTTAAAAATTTTTTGACATTCCTTGAAGAACTTAGTACTCCAGAAGGAAAATGGCAATGGAAAGTCCACTGTAAATTTCAGAAAAAACTAAAGGAACTGGGCAGGTAAGATTTCAAAAATAACTATAATGGTTGTTGATGTAACCTTTTTTTGTATGTATTCACAAAGTTTCTGTATTTCTCTGTTTATAGATTATGAATGCTGTTCAGTTTTCACAGATGTCCTTAGCCAGTCATAAGGGAGTGTGATACTGAATTATTGTAGCCTGTTTACAAGTGATACTGTTTTTAGGTAGAAGTCTGCTTAAGTTCTAGTTATGTATATAGATAAAATTGGTTTTATCTTTGCTACACAGGCATTTTGAATAATAATAAAATGGAATAATCAACATTATATTTTTACTGAACTGTGTATGTCAACTAGATCAGGCTCTCTCCCATTTGATGGCTACCTTAGGCAGCTAATTGAGTAACATCACACAAGGATTAATCTCAACATGATTAGGAGATTTGTGATTATTAGGACATTCATTTATGTAAATAGGTGATTTTTAACATGCCTGAAGTCACTTTCCAAAGTGTGAATCTTGGAGCAGCAATTACCTTGAGAGGCTCCACAAATAATTATGTAATCAGATGAGTTTGGGATACTGTATCGTTCTACTAGAGAGTCCATACATTGTATTCACACATTTAAGGATCTGAGAAACTCTATAGTTAAGAATTCTGTAGTTAAGCATTTCCTAAACTTAGACCACAAACGATTTTTTTCTAATACCTATTGACATTCTATTGCACACACTTAGGGAAATTCAGGCTTATAAATAATTTCAAAGCATTTAATTTTTAGTAGTAATTCACTTTTTAAAAAACTTGTTTTAGCTTCAAATCTTATCTTTATATAACAGGTAACATTACTGAAGCCTAAAGTTTTAACTTGTACAAAGTTATTACCATGGTCTTCCTGACAATAGTAATTTATACCACTTGTTGCCTTGAGCCTGGAGATGTAGAAATAGCTTAGAGCTATGTATTATTTGAAGGGAAGGATTTATTATTTTTTTGTCTATTTATGTCCTTCATTAAAGTTCTAAATTGGGGAAGCTAAAGAGAACTGTAATTTTGTTACTTAGAAAGTAGATGACTGGTTGAGCTTTTAGTTTACACTGAATAGCTGGTCCTCAAACTTTGCACCCAGAGAAAGCTCCTGGACTTACAGGTGGGTTGCACAATCACTGCTGTCCCTCTTTCTCCTAAGAAGCACCCCTATATCAGGCAGTGGGCTAAGCAGTGCAGTTGTCATTAGTTGCCCCAAGTTAGAAACTATGGTTTTAAAGCAAAAATTTCCACAATACATTTTAGAAATGTAGATCCAGATACTGAACTACTTAATTTCACAGATTGAATGCTAAAGCCCTAAGTCTGCTGACACTTCTGAATGTCTATCAGAAGAAACATCTGGTTGAAATTTTGTCATACCACAATTGTGATTCACAAACTCGAAATGCTCCAGAATTGGACTGTCTTATCAGACTTCAGGCTCAGAACATACAGCAACGACACATAGTCTTTTTAACAGGTAAGCAATGGTTTGACGTTTTCTACTATGAATATAGGAATGCGGACAAAAGGATTTTGTGGGGCTGTAATGGGTATTGACTGTTAAGCTATGATTCTGAAAAGGTGGCAGGTGTTTTGTGAGGGCTGGGGGCAAGCATTATCATTTGTCTATGTACATTTTCAAGTATTTTATATTCAAAACATTTTCTTTTTAATTTAGAAAAAAATATCCAGATGTCCTCCAGTTATACAGATAATGGAATAGTAGTTGCATCTGCTGAAGCCTTTATGCAAAACTTTAAAAATCTTGTGGGCTATCACAACTCAATCACAGAAGAAAACCTTCCATTGCTTGGTGCTAATGAGAATCTTGAGTCGCAGTCAGGTAACTTTTTAGTAGTTTTCATTTTCTTTAAGGCAGACAGAAAAAGAGGAATGGGTTTGCCATTTTCATATAATGAAATGCCTATTTAAGAATGACTCACTTTGGTGTATAACAGCTTCAGGGGAAGTGTTTTAAGGAATTTATCATTTTTATACTTAGCATACCCCAAATCTCATTTTATACTGTAGTCAGTACAAACTGTTAGCGTTTCTGTGGACTGCATATTATAGAGTAGGCATTCTGTCTTTGAGGGTATTGTCAGCTTTATTGTCTGCTGTTGTCAGCAAAGGGGTTATAATTTTTAAAAGAGGACACCAGATATAGGGATTTGGCATCTCCCCAAATATACGAAGTAATTTAATACAAAATAGTAGGGATATCCATAGCTTTAGTTTTGTGAGATGGCCTCTGCTCTGGTTCCAGGTTTTATGTGAAATGAAAGATGTACTTTTGTTTTTGATGAAAAGCAGAGATCAAACCAGTTTAGTAGTAATCCAGTGAAGCTAGATGTCAGAATTTTTATTTTGTATTTGTCTTGTCAAATACTGAATTACCGTATAACTTTAGATGCTGTTTTGACATTAACCCCTTTGGAGCTGGGAGTTGGGATTTCCCAACATTAAACGTGAACACATTTCGCAGAAGCTTTTAGCATCGGATTATCTGGACATTCACACCTAGTGTGAGTGTTGTGACTAAGTGAACTTGTGGCAGAAGACCAAGCTTTAAGGGATTGTGGACTTGCAGACCCTGACGCATTATATTGTGTGAGTAGTGTATAATTTTAAAACTTAAACAAATTGTGTATTTCAATAGAGGAGGACTTTTTGTTTTTTAAATGTAGCTCTTTTAGAAAACGATGAAAAGGATGAAGAGGATATGTCTCTGGATTCAGGAGATGAAATCTCACAAATAGAAGTGTACAGCAATTTTCATTCAGAAATTTTGGCGAAAGAGACCAAAGGATCACGTGGAACAGATCAAAAAAAGAATATTCAAATTGAGTTGCAATCGTCTCTTGACGTGCAAAAAAGTTTATTAGAAGATAAGACTTATCAAATTGATTCTGAAGAGAGAGCTTTTATTGATGTAAGCTCTGAAGGACAGAACAGCAGTTCAGCTGACCAAGATTCATATAGCAACTTTCAGGTTTATCAAAGTCAATTAAGTATGTCCCATCACTGTAGTCATTTTAATGTTCTCACTCACCAGACATTTTTGGGGACACCATATGCTCTTTCATCAAGTCAGTCTCAAGAAAGTGAAAATTACTTTTTATCTGCTTATACTGAAAGCTTGGGGGAGAAGTGATTTTTCCAGGCCATATTTAAAAGAGAAGTAATTATAGTAACTTTTTTTTACGTAAGTTGTTACGAACTTTTTCTGTTTCTTAAAAGTGAATTAACAATTTATATTTCATTCTCTAGAAACAAAAGGTTTCTGTCCTTTCTCAAATTTTTTTTCCCTCTTATTTAAATCATGATGGCCTGTAACAGTTGAAGCATATGAAAATTGAAATAAATATATATATTTTTTAACATATATTGTACTTGAATTATCTAATGTTGGCACTTTTTAAGTTTTACATTTGTATATCACTTGTACTTTGGCTTCAAATTGAAGTCTGTTTTATATATAAAACTAGATGTTGCAAAAGGATAGTAGACAGCAATGACTTTACTTCTCTAATGTTAGATGATGCCAGCTACTTTTGCTGAAATGACCTATCAACTATTGTATTTATTTTCATTTAAGCTTTTTGTATAGTGTTTTTACACAGGTATAAGCCAGTGATATTAATAAATACAAGATTTTGGCTCAATACCTCAAGATTTATCTAACAATTTGTTTCTTTTAGATAATAAACTGTGTACATAGGACTTAGGCCTTAATACCAGGCAGCATTATTTTTTTATCTTCAGGCTTAGCCATGTTGTTAAAATTCTGGTCAACCTGTTATTTTAGAGTACTTGATAATTATAATTTTCAATGCATGTGTGGCCCTTGACTTACTCAAATTCAATTTCGTATTTCAAAATATAAATTTATTAAAGGCATTGGACAATTTGGAACAAACCCTTTGCTATAAATTTTTTAATTGGCAGTCTTAGAAAAGTATATTTTTGAGGTGGTAAGTACTTAAATGCTAGACTAAAAATAACTTTAAATTCAGATAAAATACGTGGTGGAGGTAAATTTTAAACCCACATCTATTGCCAATAACGGCCTCTCCATTACTAGTGCAAGAAAGTCATAAAAAAGGTTTTGGAGAAAAGAAAATTACCATGTGAGCCTAAACTGAATTTCAGTTATTTTAAGTAAAGTTGGGATGTATTAAATCAGACTTTCCTTTGGCACTTCAAAACAACTTGGAAGAGTTTCTACCCTTTTAAATCTTTTTGTATATTAAAATACGTAAGTGGTATTTCAGCTAATAAGCTATACATAAAATGTGTGGAAGAACATTACTAACAGATCAGAAACTCCAGACTGTGTTTAAGGTAAGTAGGAAAGTGTTTTTATAGGACTTAAATACCCAGATTGTGGAAGAGCAGAAAAATGCTTCTTATTACTACTCAACCTTTTACAAAGGTGTCTGTTTTATTGTTGAAAAATTATATATATATACACATATACAGCATTTTATTACATAATATACAATTTTTAAATAAGCATCTAAAAAATAAACCTAGACTATTTGTAAAAATAGTTAAGTGACAAGGACATTTTATAATTTGGAAGACAAATCAAATGTGAAGGATTTGATTTTTCTACATTTAAAACGAAGAACTAAAATTCTTCTTGATTGGCAGCTAAAGGCATGAGATTAGTTTCCAACTCCCTTTGCTTCTGGAGAAGGCCCTGAAATTACATTGATATATGTTAGTAAAAGTACGCAGCAGACTTGTAAGTTACTCCTTTTTAACATTTTTATCCTATTAATCCAGAATTTTAGTTTTGAAAACATGTATTAAGTTCAAATACTTGGCTACTGTCTAAGCTTTCTCTTTGTCATGTTAAATTAATTACAAAAAATTTCAGTAATGGTCACACTAGACTTGTATTAGCTATTATAATATTTGTAAGACTATTTTTAGCATAGAAACAAATAAGGATGACTTATCTTAAAACCAAGTCTACATGATTTTATGGGCCTGAGTTCCCCTCTTCCTGTCTGCCAAATGCTAGTGTTTCCTGCACTAACAGTGGCTAATATAAGGCCCTGCTGAATAATTAATATGTGGGTGAATGTGTACATCATAGTCCTTCCTCTTGACCTTGTCTCCACAAAGCTAGTAGTTTTAGATTAAAAACAAACAAAAAAACCTTCAGTGTGTGAATTACCAAACCTGAGTAACACAACTCAATCTATATGTAACCAAACCTACCATTTAAAAAAAACAAAGGACACTGTTCTTCATAATCCTGTGTTAGTGTGAGTGATTTTCTAGCTCTACAGAAAGAATCAATTTGAAATCAAAGACGCATTCATAAATGACTGAACATGGAAAAAGACACTCCTAAAATGACAGTGTATTTTCCCCAAATACAAAAAGTACACTTGAATCAAAACCAACTGCAAAAAAAATTTTGCAAACTACTATTTTTTTAAAGCCAAGCTGATGGAGAAAAGTTACATACAGTCTTAAATAATGAATTTTATTTTTACATAGGCAAGATGAGAAGTCATAATTGGTCTGGGATAAAAAACAATCTGGTGGGTAAGGTTACACGTATAATATCACAATGAATTATATTATTTTGGGGGACTTGTGTTTATGTTGTGTTCTGAACACTGCCAACACATTCTATAAAAAGCATGAACTGCATTACTGAGAACCTGTCACAACATAATTGTATATTTTCTGCCTTTGGTTTTAGGGCCTTACTGGTATTTTACTGTACAAATGTATGTTTTTTTTCATTCAATAAAACTGTTTTAATACTTGAATTGTCTCATGATTTCATGCTGGAAATTCTTACAGATGGGAAGGTGAAGCAAACTGAAAGTCCTGTTTTATTTCCATTCAAGAGTAGCATGTGCAGGGTGGGGCAAAAATAGGTTTACAGTTGTTCTTATGGAAAATAACAATAGTTACTAATACAAGAATAACTTGTTTCATGTACTCATAACTGTAAACCTACTTTTGCCCCACCCTGATACTGAATTTTTTATTTTAAACTGTGATGTAGTAAAGTCACAAATCATGTAGCCAACCAGGCACTTAGTAAAACAGCCATTCCAACACACAGCCAAGAAACAGTCACATCCTTTGTTAAAAAAAAAAGTTCATACCTGTCTCAGTTCTGACAGTCCCTTTAGGATTGCTTGCTGTCGATCCCTGTTTTTCACCAGGTTAGGATTAAGAAGTGGATCCCTGACATAATCAGAGTCAAATAGCTGTCTTTGTTCTTGGTCACAGTCTAAAGCCAGATGAAAATGACAAGAATCAAATATATTCCTAACAATATGATACAGCCGTGCACTACAGTATATTCTAAGGATTCATGAATAAATGTATATACTAGGAAAGCACCAAACAAAATTCAAGTAATAAGATAGTCGATTAAAAATTTAGTAATGGATCCCCAAACTTGGGTAAACTTTGTTATGACACTTTCTAGAACTAGGACCAGAATACCAATTTGGATTTTGAATTTTCAATTATAGCGGGAAAGAATACTTACTTTGTGGATTTTGGTGCTGAGGATCCTGGGTTACAGGCCTAGACAATGGTGCATCTGGATCAAGGTAATAGATCTCATTGGTTCGAACATAGGGAATAAAATGAGATGGTTCAGAAATCCTAGGTGATAATTCTGTCTGATTGCCTCCTGAGATCAGGTTCTCTCTTTCATAATTATTTTTTAACGTCTGAGTTTGTTGTGTTCTGTTTTTTACCATAGAAACTGGTGGTGATTGAGACCTGTATTTTTCAAAAAAGCATAAATAGGGACTAATAAAAAGTGGTGTATTTTAGATTAAGCATATCTACTATTTATTTAATCATGTTTCAATTTATCCTAAATATGCTTGTAACACCTTTAGAAACAAAGAAGGATTAATTTGAGTTTTTACTAGTACTTGCTAAAAATATATACATACACTCTATGCCAGTTGGGGTGAGAGAGGGATTAAACTAGATCTGAGCATCAACACTACCTAGGTTATTTAAGGCAAATGTTTCTCAAATAATTCATCATAAAGTAATGTACTTTACTATCTGAACTAAACTTGCTGTTAACAGCCACATTCTGAGACAAAACTGAACCAGCTATTTCTTGAACAATGACAAAACATCTAACAGTTCTAAATTTTCAACTGGTTAACTGAATTTCTCATTATCCATACCAGTCATTTCTTCCCACCCCCGTCCAATCCAAGCAGAATGTCTTAGTTTAACTGACACTGTTGTCATACCTGGAAAATCAAAACTGTTAAAGCTGGGAAATAACAGAACATCACCCACATTCCTGCCTAGGAGGCCTGAGCCCTGTCCAACTTAGCATAAATAATCTAGGTAATTTTAAATGCCAGCCACCCTTCCCCTTAGACCTCTACTCCTCACCTGGAAATCACGCTCTCCTGTTTCTGTCTTCATATATATATATATATATATATATATATATATATATACACACACACACACACACACACACACATATATACATGCTTGATCTCACCTGTATTTTCAGCAAATACTTTTTATCTCTTTTGTACCACATACAAAGCACTAAGTAGCTGTGGAATCAGTCTATCCTTAACATACCTTTCTTTGCTGAAAGAATTAATTTTCAGACGTTCTTCTTCCTGAAAGATGGGTAGATAAATGCAGAAAGGAATAATACTATTCCCACATGTTCCCACAAATACTTTAGTGGTTATTTGTTAGGAAAAATACTTGAGGGTAATATTTGAATAAAAGATAATAGATTATGGGATAGATTCTGTATTTTTCCTGAGTCAGAACTAAGCCATTAATTCCTGATGTTATAAATTACCTTCTGTCTATATGGATCATAAACTTCTGAATGGGTGTTTGAATAAAGAATAGCATTAATCCATACAAAGTTTAAGGGTAAACTAAAGGACCAGATAGTAAACACTTGGCTTTGTGGGCCATGTGGTCTCTACTGCTACTCTAAACTCAGCAGCTGTTGTGTGAAGCCAGCCAAAGATAATACATAAAAGAAAAAGAATGAGATGGCTGTGTATTTTTAAAACTTTATTTACAAAAGCAGGCAGCAGGGCAGATTGGCCATGGGCCATAGTTTGCCAGCCCCAGGTGTAAACTAAAGCAAATTTCAGACAAACAGCCTTGTGAAAACATGCATGTGGGGAACTTTTAAATCTAGAAACAATAGATACTTTAAAATATGTATTTGAGACAGAAGAACTTTACCTTTTTGACTAGATGCCACCTGAACTTTGACTCAGTTTCCTGATGAGATGAATGAACTGGTGAAGTGCCTCTATTTTGAGAGAGGTTTCCAGGATTATTTCTTTCTACCAAATGAAGCAGTTCCATTTGCCTTCTTACTTTTTTTTCTTCTCTCTGCTTTTGAAGCTGTTTAGGGTACTTTTCTGATGCTGGAATGTAACCTTTGAGTGGCTTATTTATATTCCAATCAGGCCTTTTAGGACATTTCTTCCTATGTTTTGTTTGTTTCTCTACACTTGTGAACTGATCACAATGGCCATTATACCAACTGTTTTCTTTTTCTAAGTTCAATCCTTTATCCTGACTTCTTAGTTCTTGTTTGTTTTTCTTGGTGTTAAACTGTTCATTAAATTCTGCAGGTATCTCAGGAGAGGAACAATTTATAATTGCCCTCTCTATTACTGATCCACAGTGTGATTCTGCACTGGTGAATATTTCAATATTTAAGTCATCTAAAAGGAAAAAAAAGCATATGATTTTTTAATATTGTGGTTAAAATATACTTAACATAAAATTTTCCATTTTACCCATCTTTTAAAGGTAATTGTTTTATTAGTTACTACCCTCTAAAACATTTTTCCTTAAAATTTTTAAAACAAATTATATAGCCATTAAATATCTCCCTATTCCTCCATCCCCCAAGCCCGTGGCAATCACCATTCTACTTTGTTTCTATAAATGTGACTACTCTAAGTGCCTCACATAAATAAAGTCACAAATATTTGTCTTTTTGTGACTGGCTATTTTCACTTAGTATAATGTCCTGAAAAGTTCATCCATGTTATAGAATTCATGTTATAGAATTGTCAGAATTTCCTCCCTTTTTAAGACTGAATAATACACCATTGTATGTATATAAACATCTGTTTACCCATTCATATGCCATGGGACACTTGGGTTGCTTCCACCTTTATGAACATGGGTGTCCAAATATCCCTTCAAGATCTTTTCAGTTTTTTTCAGGTATACGCCCAGAAGTAGAATTTCTAGTTCAAATGGTAATTGCTCTTTTCTATAGTGGCTGCACTATTCTACAATCCCACCAATAATACATAAGGGTTCTAATTTCTCCAGATCCTTCATTAAACCATTTTTAAGTATACAGTTCAGTGGCGTAAAGAACACCCACTACACTGAATCTCCTGTTCCATACTCTCTCCCAACCCCAGTAACTTCCACTCTACTTTCCATCTCTGAATTAGTTCACCCCACCCTAGATCCCGCACACAAATGGATCATCCTATGCTAGAGTACATATCAGAATTTCAGATGATTTATTTGTAGCATCACATATGAATAGACCATTTTTTAAATAACTTTTAACAGCATGGTCTTGGCTTTGACTTGAATATACAAACACCATATCTAATACCATCTTGTATAACTAAATATACTTCCAAGAAAAAGTTTAATTTGCAATTTTCATATCAATGGTAACTGACAAAAACTTTTCATCAAAAGCAATGTAAAAGTGAGGTGTGTTCTTGGTTGAAATTAACAAAGTATCTAAGTATTGAATATAAAGGGATCTGGAAAGTGTCCTTCAGTTGTTTTCACTCCAGAGGCACTGGGAAAATGTCTTTTATAACTCCCCTCTTAGAACCAAATTTTTAAGGAAATGTTGCTACTGATATACAGTCATGTTACATTTTATGTACTTTTAAGTCCATATCTCACACACCATTATGCTTTTGCCTGCAGATCATCCCTGCATCACATACAACCTTTCATTTTTTCCATTGTAAAAAACAGTAAAAGTTTCACCACTCAAAGACATCTGAACTATCCTTAATAATACAACGTTCTATGATGTGCTGTGCTTGCACAGCTGTGTAACCAGTTGAAAACCTTGTAAAAACTTTCTTTTAATTATGATTAAAATTTTATTTATTTTTTATTTTTTTAAAGATTTTATTTATCTTCAGAGGGGAAGGGAAGGAGAGAGGGAGAGAAATATCAATGTATGGTTGCTTCCTGTGCATTCCCTGCTGGGAACTGGCCTGCAACCCAGGCATGTGCCCTGACTGGGAATCGAACCGTGATCTCTTGGTTCACAGGCCCGCACTTAATCCACTAAGCTACACCAGCCAGGGCTAATTATGATTAAAATTTTAAATTTACAATTAACTACTGAAAGGTGGAGATCAGGCTGCACATTAAAAAAAAGAACAGTCCAGCTACTGCTCTTATCTTGGAGACTTCTTAGGTTATTTCAGGCTGGAGTTGCTCCAAGACTAATAATCCCTAGTAAGGCTGCCCAGCGTGTGGTCATTCTTATCCTAGGTATTTCTTTTTCCACTCTAGACACACTTGACACCTTTTTCTATCCTGCTCTCTGCCCTGGCAGGTTGACTGGTATGAACCATATCAATGATTTCCTGGGTCCTCTGGCTTCTGCTCTGTCAAGAGTGGATTAATCTGTCACAGGCAGATTAAAGAGAAAGAAGAGTGAAGTCAAGATATTTATGTATTCCACTAGCTCATGTCCTGGAAATTTACCTTACGTTGACTCTGTCCCTTTACCAAAGGTGCATTTCTAAAGAAATCATCTTGAATTTTTCGATTTTGGGACTCTGATTAATTTTTCTTATGTATAGCTGCTCACTGTTAATACACAGAATTTTACTGTCTTAAAGACTTAGTTTCACTTTCCTTTAACTGGTGTGAGGATTTATATAACTTTGTTATTTATGTGGACGTGGGGGATGGACTGGACTAGATTCTTCAGGCTTAAAAGGCAACTCAAAAAATACCAAGAGCTCATAAGCAGAATAATTTCAGATAAGTAGGTTGCACTGGCAAACTGCTTTACTCCACTTCCCTTTTCAAGGTTCCTTTCTACTTTCTGTCAAATAATGTGGGTAATTTGGTGTTTTCAAAGTAAGGTCTAAAATTAACTAGCAGAAAATTGCACTACATTAGGGTACAGATTTCTTTCAATATGTTCTCGTTTTGGAGCTCTCTACTATGCAACTCCAGAGTGGCTTTTATATTTCTAGAGGAATATAATTTCCTAATTTATGACCAAACTGATTTTTGTCTCTTTTTAAGTTACTGACAGGAGGCTGCATTGGGAATTAATTCAGAAGCTTTCCAGTTCAAGGTGGTGACCTAGTAAGATCCTGAACTCACCTCCTCACATGGACATACTGAATCTACAGCAATATATGGAACAATTTCCTCTGAAACAATTGTAAAAACTGTCCCAGTGACTCCTACACATCAAGCAAGTGAGAAAGAGACCACACTGAAGTCACTAGGAGAGGCTGAGACACAATCAAACCATCCATCCTACCCCCAGCATGGCAACCCATGAATCGGGAGGGAGTTCAAAACCAGAGCTTTCCCCCAAGGAGCAAAGGGTTTGTACACCACATTGTAGTTTTGAGACCTACACTTAGGAGATGAACCTCCAAAACATGTAACTTTGACAATCAACAGGGCTTGCAAACATGAAATCCACAAAAGCTCACACGTGAACTCACTTGCCCCAGGGCCCAGTGCAGAGGCAGCCAATTGTGTCCAGACTGTACTTGAAAGTGGATCATTTACCTTCATTAAAATGTTTGCCTGAGGAGCAGGCATCTAACTTAACACATCTAGGGGTCTGCTCGGATACCCTCCAGAGGACTGAAGCTGGCGGGTGATTTATTTTTTAACTCTAGGCAAGTTCCCCAACCCCAGGCAAGCGTCATCTTTTGTTTCCCCTCTGCCTAGTTCCAGCTGGCATGTACCATCTTCATACTCTCCTTGTGCCCCATTCCAGAGTGCCAGTATTTCCTGGAAAGGCACTGTAACACACATCTGGTGTCCCATTTTTTGTGGCCACTGCCAGGCCATGAGGGCTTGCATTCCTGGATCACAGAGACAGTTCTTGGCAGACTACCACCCCACTCCCTGAGTGATAACTAACAAATGGGAAGGATATCACAATCTTGGAGGTCTCCACCTGAAAAGAGGGGTCTGAGCCCAAGCTTGGGGAACAAGCACCAGAAAGAGGAACTTCCATAACATCTAGCTTAGAAAACTGGCAGGGCTTACAGCTGGGAAAGCCAAAGGGCTGCAGGTAACCAAGGTTGTGCTCTTTGATCCCAGTGCAGAGGCAGTAGTTTGAAAGCACCTGGGTGTTACAAGAAGGTGACACATTGACTAATTTTAGGATGTGTGCTGGAGGAACAGGGACCTGTTGGAACTTCTACCAGAAATATAAGTACTGGCAGGCACCATTTAAAAAATCTTTCTTTACTTCCATCTAGCTAGTCTGATACTACCAGATGTCATTTCTGACTTCTCCATTAATCTTGCTAACACTGTTCACCCCACCCTGGCATTTCTCTGAGGACCCACCAGGCTGACACCCCTGCCATACCTGGTGGGTGGCCTCTGCAAGCACCAGCACATTGCAGTTTGTCTTCAATAGTCAAGGCTGGGCCTCACTGCCAGCCACACCAAATCCCTGCCCTGGACACCAGTGCATGCTCAAGGGTTATGGCGAGGCCCCACAGCCAGCTGTGCCCTGTGCCAGCCTTGCCTGCCAGTGTGCCCTTAGCAGTTGTACCCCAATCACAACAAAAGGCCACACAGGGAACACCTCTGGAGTACATGGTTCTGGTGACAGAGGGTTGAGGGGGGATACCATCACTTGGCACCATGGTAAACCTTCTAAAAAAGGCCGCATATTCAAGACTAGGAGACACAGGTGATCTACCCAATACATAGAAACAAACAGGCAAAATGAGGAGACAAAAGAATATGTTCCATACAAAAAACAATACAAAACCCCAGGAAAAAAAATTAAACAAAATGGAAAGGAGCTATTAGATTAAGAATTCAAAACAACAGTCATAAAGATGCTCACCAAACTGCTCACCAAACTCTGTAGACAAGCTGAGAACTTCAACAACGAGACAAAAACTATAAAGAACCTATCAAAGCTGAACTAATTGAAAAATACACCAAAATGGATCAGTAATCAGAAAGACAGAATAGTGGAAATCACCAAATGGGAAAATAAAAAAAAAATTTAAAAGAATGAGCATAGCATAAGGAACTTCTGGGACAACATCAAATGTGCTAACATTTGCGTCACAGGGATCCCAGAAGGAGAAGAGTGAGAGAAAGAAACAGTAAATCTATTTGAAGAAATAATGGCTGGAAACGACCCTAGCCTGACAAAGGAAACAGACATCCACATCCAGAGAGTCCCAAACAAGATGAACCGAAAAAGACTCACACCAAGAACATCAATAGTAAAATGTTAAAAGTTCAAGGAAAACAGAGAATCTTCTTATTTATTTTTCATTCTTACCCAAGGGCACTTTTTTATTGCTTTCTATAAAGAGAGGGAGAAAAACATGGTGCAAGAGAGAAACACTGATTGGCTGCCTCCCATATGTACCTGGACTGGGGCTCACACACATCTGAACTGGGGACAGCATGCACACAGACTGGGGATCAAATCTGCAACCTAGGCATATACCCTTAACCAGGAATTGAACCCTCAACCCTTTTGGCTATGGAACAATGCTCCAACCAACTGGGCCACACCAGCCAGGGCAAAACAAGAGAATCTTAAAAGCAGCAAGAGAAAAACAAGTTACATACAAGGAAATGCCCATAAGAATATGAGCTGACTTTTTAACAGAAACTTTGCAGGCCAGAGGGAGGAGCAGGATATATTCAACACGATGAAAGAGAAAAAACCTACAACCAAGAATACCCCACTTGACAAAATTATCATTCAGAATTGAAGGAGAGTTTCCCAGATAGGCAAAAGCTATGGAGTTCATCATCACTATGACATTACAAGAAATGTTAAAGGGAATTCTTTGAGTGGGAAAAAAAGGACCAAAACTAGAAATAAGAAAATATATAAAAGAAGAAAAATCACTGTCATAAAAGCTAGTGTGAAAACAATTAAATTGCAATAAGTACATACCTTATCAATAATTACTTTAAATGTAAATGGACTAAGTGCTACATTCAAAAGACAGGATGGCTGAATAGTATGACGTAATAATAAAGGGATCAATCTAACAAGATGATATAACACTCTAAACATCTATGCATCCAACTTAGGAGCAGTGAAATACAGCAAATATTAATGGATATAAAGGGAGAGACTGACAGTAGTGCAATAATAGCATTTAAACCCCACTTAAATCAATTGATAGATAATCCACACAAAATCAACAAGGAAATATTGGCCTTAAGTGACGTATTAGACTAAATAGACTTAATAGATATGTACAGAACATTCCATCCCCAAACAGTAGACTACACATTCTTCTGAAATGCACACAAGCAGTGCCCAGGGCAGATCACATGTTAGGCTATAAAACAAGTCAAGAAATTTAAGAAGATCAAAATCATGTCAAGCATCTTTCATAACCACAATGGTATGAAACTAGAAATTAATTACAAGAGGGGACCTAGAAAGAATACGTGTGGAAGCTGAACAACATGCTAGCAAACAACCAATGAACCAATGACGAAATCAAAGGATATGAAAAAAATACCTAAAGATTAAGAAAAATGGAAACAACATTACAAAATCTATGGGACAAGGCAAAAGCTGTTATAAGAGGGAAGTTTATAACAATACTGGTCTACCTCAGAAACAAAAATCTCTAATGATCTAAACTTGTACCTAAAGGAAGTAGAAAAAGAAGAATAAACAAAGTCCAAAGTTAGTGTAGAAGGAAGGAATAAAGACCATAGCAGAAGTAAATGAAACTGAAGTTGGAAACCTCAGTCTCCCTGATTTCAAATTATACTACAATGATATAGTAATCAAATAGTATGATACTGACACAAAAACAGACACACAGATCAATGGAACAGAATAAAGAGCCCAGAAATAAACCTATGCTTATATAATCAACTAAATTTACAACAAAGGAGGCAAGAATAAACAATGGGGAAAAGTCTTCAATAAATGTTGTTAAGAACACTGGACAGCTACATGCAAAAAAATTATATGGGACCATATACAAAATAAACTCAAGCTAATTAAAGACTTAAATTTAAGACCCAAAACTGCAAAATTTCTAGAAGAAAACAGAGGCAGTAAATTCTCTGACATTTCTCATAGCAATATTTCTTTTCTGATATATCTCCTTGAGTAATGGCAACAAAATAAAAAATAAGTAAATGGGACCATCTTCCACAGTAAAGGAACAATCAACAAAACAAAAAGGCAACCTGAATGGTAGAAGATATTTGCAAATAGTATATCTGATAAGGAATTGATATCCAAAATATATAAAGAACTTACAAGACTCAGAATCAAAAAAACAAATAATTCAATTAAAAAATGGGTAGAAGACCTGAAGACATTTCTCCAAAGAAGACATATAGATGGCCACAGACACAACAAAAGATGCTTAACATCACTAACCATCAGGCAAATGCAAATAAAACATCATCTCACACCTGTCAGAATGGCTGTAATCAAAAAGACAAGAAACAACAGTTGTTGGCAAGGATGGGGAGAAAAGGGAACCCTTGGGCCCTGGTGGTAGGATAGTAAATTGGCACAGCCACTATGGAAGACAGTATGGAGATTCCACAAAAAACTAGAAATGGAACTACCATACTATTCAGCAATTCAGTTTTGGGTATTTATCCAAAGAAAAAAACACTAATTTGAAAAAATATATGTAACCCTATGTTTGCTGAAGTATTATTTATAATGGCCATGATAATGAGAGCAAGTAGGTGTCCATCCACAGATGAGTGAATAAAAAAGGTGTGATACACACATACACAATGTAATATTACTCAGCCATAGAAAAGAATGAAATCTTGCCATGTGTGACAACATGGATGGACATAGAGGGTATTATGTTAAGTAAAAAAGTTAGAGAAATACAAATACAGTATTTCACTTATATGTGGAATCTAAAAAACTAAACACATGAATAAACAAATCAAAACAGACTCATATAGGATACAAACTAGTAGTTGCCAGATGGTTGGGCAATGGGGGGATGGGCAAAAAGGGATTAAGAAGTACAAACTTATAAAATAAGCCTCAGAGATGTAATGTACAGCATAGGGAATACAGTCAATAATATTGCGATAACTTTGTAGGGTAACAGATACTTACTAGACTTCCCATGGTGAACACTTCATAAGGTATATATAAATGTCAAATCGCTATGTTGTACAAATGAAACTAATATTGTATGTCAACTATACTTTAATTGAAAGAAGAACTTTACATTCCAGAATAAAAAAAAATTTTTAAAACATAAAATGTGAAGGGAGGGAAAGTAAAAACATAGAGATTTAGAATGTGTCAAAACTTACATTGTTACCAACTTAAAATCAACTGTTACAACTATCAGTTGTTATATGTAAGCCTTGTGGTAACCACAAGGCAAAAACCCACAGGACAAACAAAAAAGAGAAAGAGAAAATAATCTAAGCACACCACTAAAGAAATCTTCAAAACATAAAGGAAGAGTAAAAAAAGAAAGGAACAGAGAAACTACAAACTAACCAGAAAACAATTAACAAAATGGCAATAAGTACATTCCTATCAACAATTACTGTAAATGTAAATAGACTAATTCTCCAATCAAAAGATACAGAGTGGCTAAAACAGATATAAAACTAAGACCCATCTATAGTAGTCCCCCATTATTTGTGAGGGATGTGTTCCAAGATCCACAGTTGATGCCTGAAATCACAGGTAGTACTAAACCCAATGCATGTTTTTTCCCATATATACATGCACTTTATGGCTTCTCTTTGGTACATTCCATTTGTGAGCATCACTATTCTTATGCTCTGGGGCCATTAAGTAAAATAAGGATTATCTGAATACAAGCACTGTGATACTGTGACAGTTGATCTGATAACAAGGTGACTGATATATGCAGATAGCACATACAGGGTGGATTTGCTGGACAAAAGGATAACTCATGTCTTGGGTGGGACAGGACAAGATTGTATCATGCCACTCAGAATGGTATTCAATATAAAACATGAATTGTTTCTTTCTGGAATTTTCCATTTAAAATTTCCATGGTCAATCGAAATTAACTAAAACCATGTAAAGTAAATCTTGGATAAGGAAGGGCTATAAGAGACTCACTTCAGATGTGAGGACACAGAAAATAAAAGTGAAGGGATGGTAAAAGAAGGACATTACATAATGATAAAGAGGTCAATCCAACAACAGTACTGTAAATATTTCAGAACCCAACATAGGAGCACCTAAATATATGAAACAAATATTAACAGACATTAAGGGAGAAATAACAATATAATGATAGTAGCAGATGTTAATAACCCACATACATCAATGGATAGATCATCCAAAAAGAAAATCAATAGGAAAACATTGACCTTACATGAAATGTTAGACCGATGTAATGCACAGATATATACAAAACATACCATCCAATTGCAACAGAATGAACATTTTTCTCAAGTGCACACAGAACATTGTCTAGGACAGATCATGTATAAAGCCACAAAACAAGTCTTAATACATTTATGAAGATTGAAATCATACCAAACGCTTTTTCCAACTACAATGGTATGAAACTAAAAATGAATTAAAAGAAAGCTGGAAAATTTGCAAATATGCGGATATTAAACAACATGCTATGCAACAACCAATGAGTCAAAGAAGAAATGAAGAGGATTTCAAAAAATACCCTGAGACAAATTAAAATGAAAATATATCAAAACTTATGGAATGCGATGAAAGCAGGTCAAAGAGAGAAGTTCATCATGATAAATGCCTACATCAAGAGATAAGAAAAATCTCAAAGAAACAACTTAATTATACCTCAAGGAACTGGAAAAAAGATAAATGAAAACCAAAGTGACTAGAAGGAAGTAAAGAACACAGAGGAAATAAACAAAATAGACTAAAAAAAATAGAAAAAAACAATAAAACTAGAAGAGCTGGCTCTTTGAAAAGATAATCTGACAAACCTTCAGCTAGACTCACCAAGAATAAAAGAGAAAATACTCAAATAAAATCAGAAATGAGAGATGTTACAACTGATACCACAGAAATATGAAGAATTGTGAGAATACTATGAACAATTATACACCAACATATTTGAGAACCTGTAAGAAATGGATAAATTCCTAGAAATGTACAACCTACCAAGACCAAATAGAAAAGAAATAGAAAATTTAAACAGACCCATTACTAGTAAGGAGAATGAGTAATCAAAAACCACCCAACAAACAGAAGTCCAGAACCAGATAGCTTCACTAGTAAATTCTACCAAATATTTGAAGAATTATTACCAATCCTTTTACAAGAGTTAGGAGAGGAGGGAATGCTTCTGAACAAATTTTATGAGGCCAGCATTACCCTGATACCAAAACCAGATATGTCTACCACAAGAAAGTAAAATTACAAACCAATATCCCTGATGAAACATATGGAAAAACTTCCCAACAAAATATTAACAAAGCAAATTCAACAATACAATAAAAGGATTATATACACTGATCGAGTGTGATTTATTTCAAGGATGCAAGGAGAATTCAGTACACACATATCAATCAATGAGACAACACACTATAATAAAAAACGAAGACTAAAGCTGTGGCTGGTGTGGCTCAATGGACTGAGTGCCGGACTGCAAACCAAAGGGTCATGGGTTCAATTCCCAGTCAGGACACATGCCTGGGTTGTGGGCTGGGTCCCTGGTATGGGGTGTGCAAGAGGCAACCACACATTGATGTTTCTCTCTCTCTTTCTCCTTCCCTTTGCTCTAAAATAAATAAATGAGTAAATAAAATCTTTTAAAAAATGAATAAAGATCATATGATCATTTCAATAGATACAGAAAAGCATTTGACAAAATTCAACATCCATTTATTATTAAAAGTCTCTGAACAAACTGGGAATAGAGGAAACATATCTCAACATAATAAAGGCTACCTATGACAAGCCCTCAGCTAACATGCTCAAGGGTGCAAAGTTGGAAGGTTTTTCTAAGATCAGGAACAAGACAAGGATGCCACTCTCACCACTTTTATTCAATATACTAATGGAAGTCTTAGCCAGAGCAATTAAACAAGAAAAAGAAATAGAAGGCATCCAAATCAGTGAGGAAAAAGTAAAACTGTCACTACTTGCAGATGACACATTATAACAGAAAACCCTTCCACACACAAAAAAGGCTGTTAGAACAAATGAATTTAGTGAAGTTGCAGGATACAAAATCAATACACAAAATTGTGTTGCCGTTCTAGATACCAATAAGAAACTACAAGATAGAGAAATTAAGAAAATTACCCTATTTACAATTGCATCAAAAAGAATTCTAGGAATAAATTTAACCAAAGAGGTGAAAGACCTGTACATTGAAAACTGTAAGACATTAATGGAAAAAATTCAAGAAAATTCAAATGAAAGGAAAACTATTCCAAAATCACAGACTGGAAGAATTAATATTGTTAAAATATCCATACTACCCGAAGTGATCCACATATTCAATGAAATCCCTGTCAAAATCCCAGGGGTATTTTTCACAGAAATAGAAGAAACAATCCCAAAATTTGCATGGAACCACAAAAGACCCTGAATAGCTAAAGCAATCTTGAGAAAGAAAAACAAAGCCAGAGGCAACAAACTACCTGATTTCAAACTATACTACAAAGCAATAATAATAAAACAGTATGGTATTGACATAAAAACAAACACACAGGTCAATAAAACAGAAGAGAGAGCCCAGAAATAAACCCACCCATATATGGTCAATTGATTTATAATAAATTAGCCAAGATTATACAATGAGGAAAGGACAGTCTCTTCAATATTTGGTGGTGGGAAAACCAGACAGCCGAATGCAGAGAAATAAAATTAGACCAGTATCTTATATTGGAGGTCCCGATCTTTTTGGCACCATGGACCAGTTTTATGGAAGACAGTTTTTCCACAGACCAGGGGTGGAAGGATGGTTTCAGGAAGATTCAAGTGCATTACATTCAAGCTTACCTCCTGCTGTGTGGCCCAGTTCCTAATAGGCACAGACAGGTACGAGTCCATAGCCTAGAGGTTGGGTACCCCTGTCTTATATCATATACAAAAATTAAATATAAATTGATTAAAGGCTTGATTATAAGACCTGAAACCATAAAACTCCACAACATAGATGGTAAATTACTTGACATCAGTTGTGATCATTTTTGGATCTGATACCAAAAGCAAAGTAAACAAGAGGGACTTCATCAAATTATAAAGCTGCTACACAGCAAAGGAAACCATCAATAAAATGAGAGGCAACCTACTGAGTGGAAGAAAAATATTGGAAATTACAAGAACTCATACAACACAGTGAAAAAACCTTCATAAATAATCTGATGAAAACATGGGCAGAAAATCTAAACTACCATTTTTCCAAAGATGACATACATATGGCCAACAGGTACCTGAAAGGATGTTAATATCACTAATTATTAGGGAAGCGAGAATAAAAACCACAATGAGCCCTGGCTGGTGTAGCTCAGTGGATTGAGTGCAGGCCTGCAAACCAAAGGGTTGCTGGTTTGATTCTCAGTCAGGGCACATGCGCAGGTTGTGGGCCTGGTCCCCAGTAAGGGATATGTGAGAGGCACAACCACACATTGATGTTTCTCTCCCTCTCGCCTTTCCTTCCCTTCTCTATAAAAATTTAAAACAAAAATTAAAAAAAAACACAATGAGATATCACCATACATCTGTTAGAATGTCTATTATCAAAAAGACAAGAAACAGATGTTGAAAGGATGTGGAGAAAAGAGAACCCTTGTGCACTGTTGCGGGGAATGCAGATTGGTGCAGTCACTGTGGAAAGCAGTATGGAGATACCTCAAAATAATAAAAATGGTTCTGCCTTTTGACCCAGCAATCCCACTTCTGAGAATATAACTGAAGAAATCCAAAACACTAATCCAAAAGAACATATGCAGCATTATTTATAATAGCTAAGACATGGAAGCAACTTAAGTGTCCATGGATAAATTAATAAAGAAATTTGGTATGTAGGTGCACATATGAATACACATAGATATGTGTGATACACACAATAGATAGAATATTGTTCAGCCATAAAAAAATAATAAAATCCTGACTTCCGGCCAAGATGGAGGCATAGGTAGACGCACTGTGCCTCCTCGCACAACCAAGATAGGGACAACAAAGATACAGAAACAAAATAACAACCAGAACTGACAGAAAATTGAAGTTTATGGAAGTCGGACAACCAAGGATTTAAAAATAGACACTTTCATCCAGACCGGTAGGAGGGGCGGAATCCGGCCGGGTGAGGGACGCAGAGCGGAGAGCTGAGCACCCGGGGCAGCACGCAGGCCCGCAGCAGGCAGACCCTGGGTGCACAAGCAGCAGTGGCTGGTGGGCCCCAGCCAGGGGGTGGCGACCGGCAGACCTAGCAGACCCTGGGCGAACAAGCAGCAGTGGCTGGTGGGCCCCGGCCAGGGGGTGGCGACCGACAGACCCAGCGAGGCGGCCATTGTGAAGCAAGGCACTGCATACAACTCAGGGTCCCAGC
>CM052544.1:45094096-45159514 GCA_028533065.1 Trachops cirrhosus | reverse complement strand
ACTAGAACAGGAACAGAACCACAGAAATGGAGAACACATGGAGGGTTAGCAACAGGGGAGTGGGAGGAGGAGAGTGGGGGAAAGATATGAAGAATAAGTAGCAATGAAGGTAGATAGAAAATAGACGGGGAGGGCAAGAATAGTATGGGAAATGTAGAAGCAAAGAACTTATGACACATGGACTGAAGTAAAGGGGGGGGGAATGTGGATGGGAGAGGGTGTTCAGGGTGGAGGGGAATGAAGGGGGATAATAGGACAACTGTAATAGCATAATCAATAAAATATATTAAAAAAATAAAATCCTGAGGACATGATACTAAGTGAAATAAGTCAGATAAAGACAAGTACCATATAATCTCACTTATATGTGGCATCTTAAAAAAAAAGTTCATAGATAAAGAGAACAGATTGGTGTGGTAGGGGAAGTGAGTGATATTGGTGAAGGGAGGTCAAAAGGAACAAACTACTAGTTATAATAAGACATGGAGACATAATGTACCGCATGGTTGTTACTGGTAGATAAGCCCATACTCTTGGCCTGCTGCTTCTCTGCGAGCCAAGATGCTGAAACTTGGCAGACTGCCAAACTGCAAGGAGAAGGGGGTGCCTCTCTGGGGGTGGGGTGCAGAGCCCTGAGGTTCAGCTGACTACAGCATCCTAGCTATGCAATTGCCTGGCCCAGAGGCAGCGGAAATCCTGGCAGATACCACAAGTGGCAGGGCACCACCTCTCTGGCACCATCTCCTTCTTACCCCCAGGTGGGAGCTGCAACAAAGCATTAGGCTGGGAGATGGCAGAGTCACCTCAGCGTAGCCTGAGGCCTCAAGGGCAAGGAAGTCAGGCAGCCTTGAATGTATCAGAGTCAGGGCAGTCCCCCTGTACCAGTTGGGATGGCAGCAGGGGGAGATTCTTAAATTGAGTGTACTGAAAGCTGGAAAATGAATGGACATGGCCCAAGTATGTGGGGAAAGCTGGAAAGATGAACAGATGGGGCCCAAGCATGCCTAAGGCTAGAGAAATGATGGATAGGGTCCAAACAAGCCATTACCTCTAAATATGAATGGATAGGGCCCCCAGTGCACCAAGATCTAGAAAGATAATTGCAGAAGGGGGAAAGCCCTTGTCCCCACCCTTCCAGGACTAGATTGGGGGTGGACGCAGGGGAAGGCAGGTACATGCGTCATATAAGTCAGAATGGCAGCAGGGGGTGGTCCTAGACCACTGTCAATCTAGCCTGGGTAAAGAAGGGATTGGTTGGGAGGCAGACCCACCTACAGCACCCGGAAGTTTAGGAAGTTAATTAATTAGTCATCTTGAGAAAGCACCTGGCCCATCCCACACCCAAAATAGACACAGTCCCAGGAGAACAAAGAAATGCTCTAGCTCTTGCTTGTTGCTCACTGCTCAGAACCTGCACTCAGAAGATGCACTGGTCTGCTCTCCATGGGCCATGTGGCCTTAGTAGCTGCGTGGCCCATGGCCTCCAGAAGGGAGTTTTGCTCTTTCTCTTACTGATCTGGTGAAGCATTTACCAGAGTGTTCGTGTGCTCTTTCATCTGGAAGCATGTGACCTTATGGCCCTAGCAGCAGCAATGGCCGTGACTACACTGGCTCCACATGCAGCCTCTAGGAGGGAGCCTGAAGCCCAACAGCAGCTGGGAACCAGCTAAGTTACCTGGACGATCACTTAGCAGCCACCTGCAGGCCCCAAAGGATGATACTTTAAAACAGAGCAGGAACTCTGGGCACTGCCCTTTGTTCTGGTCTTGCTAAGGAAGGGTTACTAAGAGGTGGTGAGCCAAGAGACAAGGAGTTCCCCATTCTTCAAGATGGCACAGCATACAAATCAAACTTCTTTCCTTTTGCATCAGCACCCGCCTCTTGAGTTTGGCTTTTGTGCCAGCAGGTAGAAAAAAACTTCTGCATTTTTCTTTTTGGTTCAGTAACATGGTGACTATACCTGACCCTTGAACAACATGAAGGTTAGTAGTACCATTCTCCTGCACAACTGAAAATCCACATATAATTGCAACTGGCCCTACACATTCAGAGATTCTCAACTGTGGACTTAAACAACAGGGGCTTGAACTGAATGGGTCAACGTAACTACACAGGTCAACTGAAAAAGAAAACCCACACATAATTGGACCAGTGCAGTTCAAACTCATGTTGTTCAAGGGTCAACTGTATTAATAATATTATATTCCCTGGCCTGGTGGCTCAGTTGGTTAGAGCATCATCCCATACAACAAAAAGTTGTGGGCTCATCCACTGTCAGGGCATATGGATAGGTTGTGGTTCTATTTACAGTAAGATCGCATATGGGAAGCAACCAATGGATGTTTCTCTCTCACATGGATGTTTTTTTCTCTGTCTCTCTAACATCAATAAAATTGGGTGAGGTTTCAAAATAATAAAATAATAAAAATGCTATACCAAGTAATAATAAAAATACTCTATTGAATATTTGTAAGTTGGTAAGAGTATTTAAAAGTTCTCATCAAAAGAAAAAAATTATAACTCTGTATGGTGATAAATGTTAACTAGACTTCTTGTGGTAATTATTTTGAAATATATACAAATATTAAATCATGATATTATACACCTGAAACTAATGTTACATGTCAGTTATACCCTGAGTGAGAAAAATGAAAAGGTAAAGAGATTGCCTGAAAGTTATTTAAAAAAAATAAAGATTTCCGGGACAGATAGGTAGAGGCCTAAAAGAATTCATAGTAAGCCTGAAGACCTGTGATAATGGTACCCACTATGGATATTACCTTATTACCTATGTAAAAATTTTAAATGAACAAATGAAAATATGCTCAACATCATTAGTCATTGGGGAAATGCAAATAAAAACCACAACGAGAAACCACATTATAACCGTAAGGATTATAATTGTGAACAAGGATATAGAATAACCGGAACACTCAAACATTGTGGGTGGAAATATAAAATGGTACAGCTACTTCGGAAAAGTTTGTTAGTTCCTCTAAATGATAAACATATAGTTACTATATGGCTTAGCAATGCTACTTGTTTCTCCCAAGAGATCTAAAAATTTATGTCTACCCAGTAGTTTGCACATGAATGTTCATAGTGGCATACTCACAATAGCCAAAAAGTAGAAATAACCCAAATGTGCATTAAATGATGAAGGAATAAACAAAATGTGGGATATCCATAAAATGAATACTATTCAGTGATAAAAATGAAGTACCAATACATGATACAACATGGATGAACCTTAAAATATTATGCTAAGTAAAAAATCCAGACGCAAAAGACCACACAATGGGTAGGATTCCAATTATAGGAAATGTCTGGAATAGGCAAATCTATAGACAGAAAGTAGATTAGTGGTTGCCTAGGAATGGAGAAGAGAGAGGCAATGGAGAGTGACTGTTGATGGTTACTGGATTTCTTTTTCGAAAGATAAAAATGTTCTAAAAGTCACTGTAATGATGCTTGTACAACTCTGAATATAAAAACTAAATTGAACTCTTTGAAAAAACACTGAACTGTCCCTGGCTGGTGTGGCTCAATGGATTGAGTGCCGGCCTGTGAACAAAAGGGTTGTTGGTTCAATTCTCAGCCAGGGCATATGCCTGAGCTGCAGGCCAGGTCCCCAGTAGGGGGCACCAGAGAGGCAACCACACATTGATGTTTCTCTCCCTTTCTTTCTACCTCCCTTCCCGTCTCTCTAAAAATAGATAAATAAAATCTTTAAAAAAGTAAATAAAATAAAAAACCTAAATTGTAAAAAGGGTTAATTTTATACTAAGTGAATTATATCTCAATAAAGTTGTTATAGCAAATTGAAAAATCAAGACATCCTTCCACTTTAACTTATTGAAAATCTTCAATTCCTTTAATTTTTAAGTTTTAAATTAACTTAAATTGAAACTTGATTCCAATTCTGACTTAATTTGAAGTAAATTTTGAACCAAATAATAATTTCTAAACAAATACCTGTTTGCACACCAGTATCCTTCTTAGAAGAGTTCATAGAACTAATACATGTATTCATTTTACCACTGACTTCATCCAAGCTATGTCTTGAATTTGAAATGTTGTTAGTAGATTCATTAAATTCCACCTGTACTGAATCAACTGGATAAAATGATAGTTAAGGAATAGTAAAATTATGAGTAGCAGAAAGTAAATATGAATAAGACTGTTAACTAATCAATATGAACAATGAAAAAATATTTAGAAGGGCTAGCCTAACGTTTCTTACAAAAAGTTACCCTCATTCTTATTATCCTTTACTGAATATACGGAGACCACTTAATAGATGTCTCCTTAAAAATGGGTACAAAAGTATTCATTTTACCTATTGTGAGCAAAATAAGAAAATTATGTGAAAACACACTGAAAAGTGTAACACTATATAGTTGTACTCTTACAGTAGTCTCCCCCTCCCACCCAAAATGCATTATTAGTTCAACATCTAAAATTCTTTTAAAAATATTTAGTTAATAAGGGTGTTTAAGGTATTAAAAGTGGTCATTTAAAGTCAACTAAAGAATATTATAAATAAAATTCTAGTTAAGTGCTTACCACCAAGATTTTTAATCAATCTAGAAGTGTCATGTCCCTTTTGAGCCAATTCTCGAATTCTTTGTTCTTGTTTCAGTCTCTGTGCCAGCTCCTGTGCTCTCTGCATCGTCTGGAACAGTTCATTTGTCTTGAGAGTTATAATTTCCTATTAATAATAAAGTGCAAATATTCATTAAATAAATTATCAAAACATACAAACTTGACTATTTTCTCTCAGTAGATATTTTCTTAGCTCCTACTATGTGTCAGGCTGTATTCAAGATACTGGAAATAAAACAGTCAAGAGGGCAATTTCCTTCCCTTTTGAAGCTTACATTTTAACATCTCTTTTTTTAAAGCAATATCAGTCTTTTTATTTTTATTATTTTAAATGAGAATAATTCTTCTTTTTTAAAGATTTTATTTAATTATTCTTAGAGAGAAGGGAGAGAGAGGGAGAAAAATATCAGTATGTGGATGCCTCTTAAGTGCCCCCTGCTGGGGACCTGGCCTGCAACCCAGGCAGGTGCCCTGACTGGAAATTGAACTGGTGACCTTTTACTTTGCAGGCCAGCACTCAATCCACTGAGCCACACCAGCCAGGATACAATGTTAGACTTTTTAATTGTAGCCATTCTGGTGGATATAAAATGGCATTTCATTGTGGTTTTAATTTACACTTCACTGATGACTAATGAGAATAAGATTCTTTTAAAATATTCATTGGCTGTTTTCTTTTGTAAAGTGGTAAATTACCTGTTCCAGTCTTTTGCTCATTCTTTTATTAGGTTTTTGTCTTTCTGTTGTTGATTTATGGGATTTTAATTTTTTCAGTAATTTTTTTTATTTTTCAATTACAGCTGATCTACAATATATTAGTTTCAGGTAAACAGAGAGATTACACATTTATATAACTTAGAAAGTGATCATCCCGATAAGTCTAGAACCCATCTGACATCACACACATTTATTACAATATTACTGACCATAGTCCCTATGCTATACTTTACATCCCTGTGACTCTCTGACAATTTGCACATCTTACTCCCTTCCCCTTTTTCACCCAACCCTCCCGCATCTGACAAAACATCAAAATGTTCTCTGTATCTTTGAATCTTTCTGTTCTGTTTATTTTGTTTTTCAGATTCCACATGTAAGTGAAATCATATGGTATTTGTCTTTCTCTGACTCACTCATTTAACATAATTCTCTCCAGGTCCATCCATGTCATCACAGATGGCAAGATTCTGTTCTTTGTGGCTAAGTAATAATCCATTGTATATATACATACCACCTCTTTTTAAAACATTCACCTATTGATGAATACCTAGGCTGCGTCCATATCTTGGCTACCATAAATAGTGCTGCAATGAACATGGAGATGCACAGGACTTTTTCAATTAGTGTTTGGACTTTCTTCAGATCAATACCCAGATATGGAATTGCTGTGTCCTTCTTTGTATCTTGATACGGTCTTTGTTTTATAGTCTACTTTGTCTGATGCAAGTGTTGCTACCCTTACCTTTTTTTGTTTCCAGTGCATGAAATATCTTTTTCTGTTCTTTTACTTTCAGTCTTTTGATCTGAAGTGAGACTCTTGTAGGTAATATATGTATGGGTCTTGTTTTCTTTTCCATTCAGCCACCCTATGTCTTTTGATTGGAGCATTTAATCCATTTGCATTTAAAGTAGTATTGGTAGGTATGTAGTTGTGAACATTTTATTATTCATATTTTGATATTTGTACTTTCCTTCTTTTAAATGAAGTCCCTTGAACATTTCTTATAATACTGGTTTGATGATGAACTCCTTTAGCTTTTTCTTGTCTGGGAAGTTCCTTATCTGTCCTTTGATTCTAAATGATAGCTTCGCTGGGTAGAGTATTCTTGGTTGTAGGTCCTTACTTTTTACCACTTTGAATATTTTGAATCCCTTCTGGCCTGCAAGTTTCTGTTGAGAAATCAGCTGATAGGCTTATGGGAGTTCCCTTGTACGTAACTGATTTTTGTCTTGATGCTTTTAAAAATCTTTTTGTATTTGACATTTTAATTATGATGTATGTTAATATGGGCTTCTTTCAGTTCATTCTTCTTTAGGAATTTCTGTGCTTCCTAGGCATGTATGTCCACATCCTTCACCAGGTTAAAGAAGTTTTCCATCATTATTTCTTCAAATTAGTTTTATATTTCTTGCACTTTCTTTTCGTTCTGGTAACCCTATGATACAAATGTTAGTACACTTGAAGTTGTCCCAGAAGCCCCTTCAACTAGCTTCATTTTTTTGGATTCTTTTTTCTTTATGCTGTTCTGACTGGATGTTTTTTGCTACCTTGTCATCCAAATTGTAGATTCAATCCTCTGCTTCATCTGCTTCACCTGATCTGTTATTACCTCTAATATATTCTTCATTTCAGTTATTTTATTCTACACTTCTGAATGGTTCTTTTTTATATTTTCTATCTCCATTTTTATGTTTCCTATCTTTTTGTTGGAATTCTCACTGAGATGAGCTATTCTTCCCTGAATTTCATTGAGCATCCTTATAGCCAGTGTTTTAGACTCTGCATCTGATAGATTGCATGTCTCCATTTTGTTTAGTTCTTTTTCTGTAGTTTTGTTCTGTTCTTTAATTTGGGACATGTTTCTTTGTCTCCTCATTTTGGCTGCCTCCCTGTGTTTCTTTCTATGTATTACATACAGCTGCCACATCTCCCAGTCTTGGTAGTGTGACCTTATGTAGTAGGTGTCCTATGAGGCCCAGTGGCTCAGTCTACCGGTCACCTGAGCCAGGTGCTCCAGGTGTGTCTCCTGTGTAAGTAGAGTGCGTTCTCCTGTTGTAATTGAGCCTTCATTGCTGTTGGTTCATCAATTAGTGGGACTGACCCTCACTGATTGGTTGTGAGGACTGGCCATGTCCAAAGCAGAGGAAGTGTTGTGCAGGTGTTGACCCCATGAAGCAAGATTCTCTTTAGTGGGACTCTGGTGCCTACAGAGTCTGCACTTTGGGTGTTGAGTTTGTGGAGGTGGTTGAGTGGTACTCTGGTGTGATCTGAAGTTGGCCACAGGGTGTGTTGGTTCTGGGGCCTCTGGTGCAGGCCAAGGTCAGTGATTGTGCCCTGCCCAGAGACACTGTATAAGATGCCTGCAACTTGTGCTGGGTGTGGAGGTGCATGGGAGAGGCTAAGCTGCAAACTGAGGCAGGCAGCTTTTAGTGCCAGGTTTGGGGCTGCCCAGCAATAGGTATAGAACACTTCAAAGCCAGATGCTACTTGTCTGAGTTTGTGAATCCTTGAGAGACTTTAGGAAAGTCCACAGCACAAGCCAACACAGGCCATTTGTATGGAAAATGCCTGTGTATTGGAAGCAACTTGGGTGGGCCCAAAAGTTGGGTGGGACGAGGTCTCAGAGCCTCATCAGGCAGCATGAATGGTGTTAGGTTGATGGAGATTCAGATCTGGCATCTGTTTAAGCCTGCAGGCTGGGTGTGGGTTGAGCACAACAAATGAATAATGGCTTCTGCCAGCACTTCTATCTGGAAGAAAGCTGCCCCTCCAGCCCTTGCCCCAAACCCAGACAATTCAGTTCTACCCTGGCACTTTTCAAGCTAATGCCCCAAGGCTGGAGATCAGAGCAAGTGGGTCTGTCAGAGAATAAGTCTATAAATGGGCCCTGCAATTCCAGAAGACCTCCATCTCACCCTGTTTCAGACCACAATCTCCACTGATTTCACAGCAGGTTATAGGGACTTCTTCCCAGCAATGGAACTGTGCGCTGGAAGCCTGGTGTTGAGCTGGAAATGTTTGTTCCTCAGGGGGCCCTCCATAGCTGAGATAGCCTGTCCAATTTTTAACCACCAAATGTAGGCACAGGAGGAGCCCAATCCATGTCTCTGCTCCTCCTACTAGTCTCCACGTGACTTCTTCTGTATGTCCTTAGTTACAGGATTTCTGTTCGGCTAGACTTCAGGCAGTTATTGATGACTGTTGCTGTGTAGTTTAGGTGTAATTTGGATGTGATCATGGGAGGAGATGAGCTGTTTACCTACTCCAACATTTTGACTAGAAGTCTAATCTTTTTTACAGCTCCATTAGACCACATACATAAGAACACTTTTACATTCAAGTTTATACTAATAAAGCTTTCAAAGTTTCTAAACCAATGGTCCATTCCATCAGATTTCTATTAAGATTAAAAATAGATTATTAAAAGATAAAACACAAAATTTGTGGCCATTTATTGTAATACAAACAAATGATACTTTAAGTTTTTTTCATGTATATAGTTATTTCATAGGAGTAGTTGGCTCAGCCTATTCAATATAATGAAGTCAAAACCCAGATCATGTGTCCCTTCATCACCTAATTTTGGAGTAAAGGTTGTAAATGGAAAAGGCAAGAAAATGAAAGGTCTCAGTCTTACCTCCCAACTCTTGGGGAAGTGCTCTATGTTCTACTTTGCAAACCTCAAGAATCTTCAGAAACTGAGGTGATAGTATGAGTTGTTCTTTGTCAGTTCAGCTTGACACCAACATAAACTATATTGTCTATATCTCTTATAGCAGGGGTGTTCAACCCACGGCCCATGGGCCACATGTGGCACAGGATGGCTATGAATGTGGCCCAACACAAAATCATAGATTTACTTAAAATATTTTGAGAATTTTTTGCTGATTACATGTCACAATGATCTAATGTGTGGCCCAACACAACTCTTCTTCCAGTGTGGCCCAGAGATGCCAAAAGGTTGGACACCCCTGTTAGGGATGCTCCTAGTCGATCAAACATCTACCCTTTTTAAAAGACCTTTATTTAGCACAGAAGAAACCTCTAACACAGCAACAAATTGTATTATCAATCCCAGCCAATCACACTGCAAATATATACTTCTATTCACAAGAGGATACAGAGAGAAAGGCCAATCATTTTTCTTAACATTTCTAAAACATTTATTAATATAAATAATCATTGATTAGAAAACATTTCAAATTCAAGACTATGGATAACTTCTGTTTTATAATAACATGTGCTATATGTAACTCATATTTGTTAACTCATTATGTGCTACAGTAACTCATTTTGACTTCCAAGCAGAAAAAAAAAACCCCAAGCAATACAGCACTTGTGAAATAATCATTTGAAATAAAACCTCCAAATTCCTCCCTCACTTTCACAAATTCCTTTATGCAAAGCTTTAATGTTTCCTCATAGAGCTTCACAGTTTTTAAGAACACATCCATTTTTACTCTAAAATGTTACAATTAGAATATAAATACCTACTTCCTTTTGTTTTTGCTTAAGTATGTCTTCTTCATACTGCTTCTGCATCTCTTCTCGTTCCCGTACTAAACGAAGCTCCTCTTCTTGTTCTTCCTTCTTCCTCTGCTCTTCTTGCAACTGCTTCTTCCTACGCTTCTCTTCTACCTGAGCAGTGATGGCTTTCTAGTCATAAACAATCACATAATCATTGTCAAAAAAAATTTTTTTAAAAATCCAGTTCTGAGAGGGAAGTTCATAGCGATATAGGCCTACCTAAAAAAGATAGAAACATTTCAAATAAACAATCTAACCCTACATCTACAAGAACTGGAGGAACAACAACAAAGTCCACAGCGAGTAAAAGGAAGGAAATAACCAAGATCAGAGCAGAATTAAATGACACAGAGACTAAAAGAACAATTCAAAGGATTAATCCAGGAGGTGGTTCTTTGAAAAGATAAACAGAATCGACAAGCCTTTAAGCAGAGTCATTAAGAAAAGAAGAGAGGACCCAAATAAACAAAATCAGAAATGAAAGAGGAGAGATTACAATCAATACCACAGAAATACAAAGGACTGTAAGAAATTACTACAAACAACTATATGCAAAGAAATTTGAAAACCTGGGTGAAATGGACAAATTTCTACACAAGTATAATCTTCCAAAACTGAATAAATAATAAACAAAAAGCCTGAACAGACTAACAAGTTGGCAAAATCGAAGCAGTAATCAAAAAACTCCCGGCACACAAAAGCCCTGGACTGGACAGTTTCACAGGAGAATGTTACAAAGCATTTAAGGAAGGGTTAACCCCATCTTTAATAGACTTTTCCAAAAAATCCAAGATGAAGGAAAACTCCCAAATTCTTTTTCGGAAGCCAGTATCATCCTAATCCCAAAACCAAATAAAGACACTACAAAGAAAGAAAACTACAGGCCAATATTGCTGATGAACATAGACACTAAAATCCTCAACAAAATATTGGAAAATTGCATCCAGCAATACATTAAAAAGATCATACACCACAATCAAGTGGGATTCATCCCAGGGATGCAAGGATGGTACAATATTCACAAATCAATAAATGTAATATACCACATAAACAAAAGGCAAAAATCATGATCATACCAACAGCTGCAGAAAAAGCATTTGATAAGGTACAGTACCCATTTATGATAAAAGCACTCAGCAAAAGAGGAGTAGAGGGAGCATACCTCAACATAATAAAGGCCATATATGAGAAACCTACAGCCAACATCATATTCAATGGGCAAAAACTAAAAGCTTTTCCACTAAGATCAGGAATGAGTAAGGATGTCCACTTTCACCACTCCTATTCAACACAGCATCAGAAGTCCTAGCCTCAGCAATCAGACAATAAAAAGAAAAAAAGGCATCCAAATTGGAAAGGAGGAAACAAAACTGTCATTGTTTCTAGATGACATGATAGTGTACATACAAAATCGTATACTCTACCAAAAAACTACTTGACCAAATAAGTGAAATGGGCAAAACAGCAGGATACAAAATCATAATTCAGAAATCGAAGGCATTTTTGCACATAAATGAAATATCACAAACAGAAATCAGGAAAAAAATCCCATTTGATATAGCAACAAGAAAAATAAAGTGCCTAGGAATAAACCTAACCAAGGAGGCAAAAGACCTGGACTCAAAAAACTACACAACACTAAAGAAAGAAATTAAGGAAAGATACAAATAAATGGAAGCATATACTGTGCTCATGGATTGGAAAAATTAACATAATCAAAATGGCCATACTATCCAAAGCAATGTATAGATTGAATGCAATCCCTATTAAAATACCAATGATGTATTTCACAGATATAGAACATTTCAAAAATTTATATGGAACTATAAACAACCCCAAATAGCTGTAGCAATTTTGAGAAAGAAAAAGTAGGATGGATCACAACACCTGACATCAAATTGTATTACAAGGCTATGATAATCAAAGCAGTCTGGTACTGGCATAAGAACAGACACATAGATCAATGTTAATAGAATAGAGAGCCCAGAAATAAACCCAAAGCTCTATGGTTAATTAATATTTGACAAAGGGAACAAAAGCATAAAAAGGAGTAAAAATAGCCTCTTCAACAAATGGTATTGGGAGATCTGGACAGCTACATAAAAAAAAAAAGAAACTCAACCACCAACTGACACCATATACAAAAATAAAATCAAGAGGGGTAAAAGACTTAAATATAAGTCATGACACCATAAAAGTCCTAGAGTAGAGCATAGGGAGGAAAATCTCAGATATTCCACACAGCAATATTTTCACCAATATGTCCCCTAGAGAAAGGGACAGAAAGGAAAGAATAAACAAATGGGACTTCATCAAAATAAAAAGCTTCTGCACAGCTGAAGAAAACATCAGCAAAATGAAAAGGGAGCCAAATGCATGGGAATATGTGTTTCCAAATGATACCTCTGATAAGTGTTTGATCTCCAAAATATATAAAGAACTCACATGGCTCCACTCTAGGAACACAAACAACCCAATTAAAAAATGGGCAAAAGACTTGAACAGACACTTCTCCAAGGAGGACATACAGAGGGCCCAGAGACACATGAAAGGATGCTCAGCATTACCAGCCATCAGAGAGATGCAAATTGAAACCACAATGAGCTACCGCTTCACACCTGTAAGAATGGCCATCATAAACAAAGCAACAAACAACAAGTGCTAGTGAGGATGCGGAGAAAAGGGAACCCTAGTGCACTATTGGTGGGAATGCACACTGGTAAGCCACTGTGGAAAAGAGTATGGAATTTCCTCTGAAAACTAAACATGGAGCTGTCTTTTGACCTGCCAATTCCACTGCTGGGATTATACCCTAAGAACCCTGAAATACCAATCCAAAAGAACCTATGCACACCAATATTCACAGCAGCACAATTTACAATAGCCAAGTGCTGGAAGCAACCTAAGTGCCCATCAGTAAATGAGTGGATCAAAAAAATGTACTGTGGTACATTTACACAATGGAATTCTATGCAGCAGAAAGAAAGAAGGAGCTCCTACCCTTTGCAACAGCATGGATGGAACTAGAGAGCATTATGCTAAGTGAAATAAGCCAGGCATTGAAAGACAAATACCATATGATCTCACCTATAAGGGGAACCTAATCAACAAAACAAGCAAGCAAAATAGAACCAGAGACACTGAAATAAAGAACAAACTGACAGTAAACAGAGGGGAAGTGGGTGGGAGTATTGGGGGGAAAAGGGGGAAGATTCATCAAGGAACATGTACAAAGGTCACATGAACAAAGCCAAAGGGGGGTAGGATTGAGGGTAGGAAGTGGGGATGGCTGGGGTGGGGGGAGTGGTAGGGGGAAAATGGAGACAACTATACTTGAAAAACAATAAAAAAAAAGAAAAGAAAAAATATCCCAGGATGCATTTGTTGTGCTGTTTCTAAAATAAGTTTATCAGTATACAGAAAGTAATTCTCATTGTGACAGAATTCAGGAGAACTAAACTAATGAAAAAACTATCCAATACTAACTGAAGATTTAGTGCCATTTCATATACACAACCTATATATTACAAATCTCGCCCTGACTGGTGTGGCTCAGTGGATTGAGTGTGGGACTGTGAACTAAGAGGTCACAGGTTCAATTCCCAGTTAGGGCACATGCCTGCATTGTAGGTCGGATTCCCAGTGTGGATACATGAAAAGCAACCACACATTGACGTTTCTCTCCCTCTCTTTCTTCCTCCCTTCCCCTCAGTCTAAAAAAGAAATCTCTTCTGGAAGGTAGGTGGCTGTACTATATGATACTGTCTGATTCTCAGCATGAGTATAACTTTAATATAATGCCAGGTGAAGTATAAATTAGATTCATCAAGGGACTGAACAAGGCCTATGCTGTAAGTTTATAATGAAATTTTATTTATATTTACTTAGGTGTCTACTGTCCATAAATAAGGCAAAGAACAATACTTTGCAATGCAATACCTGATGTTCTAACTGCTTTTGTCGCCGCCTATCTCGTTCCTCAATCTGAGCTGGGTCCAAGAGGGCAGTCATCGAACGAAGGAAGCTGCAAAAGAGATATATTAACTATTTAAAGCCACCAAAATATGTGTTTAATGAGGTACTAAATCATTTTTGTTTGGGATATATCTACTAATTACTTCTACTTTTTTTAATAAAAATTTAATGACTTAATTTTTTTCCACATCTCCATGACTATCCTGCAAGGATCAATCTGCAGCTTTTTTTTTTTCTTTAAGATTTTACTTATTTACTTTCAGAAAGAGGGGAAGGGAGGGAGTGAAATATCAATGTGTGGTTGCCTTTCACACGTCCCCTACTGGGGACCTGGCTGTCCCCTATTGGGAATTGAACCAACGACCTTTTGGTTCTCAGGCCAGGGCTCAATCCACTGAGCTACACCAGCCAGGTCTAATTATTTCTACACTAAAGAAAAATACCAAACCTGAAATCAGTTAAGATATATTATAAATGTAATAACAGTCCTCATAAAGAACACAGACTTTTTAAAACATTAATAAATACTGAAGTATGTACTTACTTTGTTTTTTGACTGTTTGCCATCCCCACACCTCTAACAGGTTTTGCTATATGCTCCTCTTCTGAAGGTTCAACCTGGCTTCCAGTTGTAGGTGTATAAACACTGCTGATATCAGCCAGCTCCTGAGTGTCCGGAGAGACACAGAAGTACTCTGGTTGTTTGTGTGATGACCGAGAGGACAGTTGAGACTGAGAACCAGGATAACTCTTTAATGAATCAAAATGTATTGCCCATCTGTCATGTTCCTCACCCTAATCATGACAAATAAGAATTGCTAAGAATTTTTTCCAATTGTTCTCATGTGTAAAATCTTAAATGAAAATCAAACGTGATTTCTAAGTCACCATAAGCAGAATAAACATCATAAAAATTAACAACTTCATTCTGTATTGATCCCATATACTTTTAAATAAGTAGCTTGGGGAATATGAGAAATTCAAAGAATTGGGAAATTTCTTAAAAGAAAATATGAAAAATCACACTTTTTAAATGTTTTCAATAAAAGGTTCACAAGAGTAAATGTGGAATATCTGGTATAGTCTAGTCTTATCAAATAGTTTCAGAATCTTTCAAGATTAAAAACTGTGAAATTCACACCTGTAAGAATGGCTATCATTCATGAATCAACAAACAAAAAATGTTAGTTATGATGTTGGGAAAAGGGAACCCTCATGTACGATTAGTAAAACTGCAAACTGGTGCAGCCACTGTGGAAAAGTATGGAGGTTCCTCAAAAAATTAAAAACAGAACTACCTTATGACCTAGAATTCCACTTCTGGGTTACTTATCTGAAGAAATCCAAAACACTAATTCAAAAAGATATATGCATCCCTATGTTCACTGCTGCATTATTTACAATAGCCAAGATTTGGAAGCAACCTAAACATCCATCAGTATATGTACAACATGTTCTTTACAACTGTAATCCTACTTTTGCTCTGCCCCATATAAGGGAATTCTCTAATGAAAAATAGAAAATTCTTTCTCTAAAATAATTACAGGATTTCCAAAGTTCTATCCTAATATAGTCTCACTTAGATTTTGAAAGGAGTTATACTGATAATTTAAAATAGATGAATACTGTTTTACATTTGGCTTCAAAATACAAAAAACATTGTCTTTGGACCAGAGCCAGGAGGATAAGAGACTGATTTTCTCTGCTGAATAATAATGTATATTTCTAGAATATCCTTCTTCTTTTCCATTTCTGCTACTATAGCCTTATCACAATCTCTGACATTTCAATAAGAAAAATATATTGTGTCCAGATTAAGTCCTTGAATTATAAGAAAGCCAAAAATAAAAAGAGTACCATAAAAATTTGTTGTTGCTTTAATTTATGAATTTAATATTCTCTAACAAAAAGAAAAGAATGTATTCTACTCTAATTGTCCTGAAATGCAACATTTTGTTATGTGAACTAACTACAGGACATAATTTTAAATAGTTTGACAGAATACAATGGCAATATACCTCAGAATGTTACTATCTGCCCTTGTTGTTATCAGAAACAAAGACAAAAGCTCTTAGTTTGCAACCAATTGCTTTCATCAGTAAATAGGAAATACTCATACAAAAAGAAAAAAAAAAAAACCTAAGCATCTCAGGTACTCCTACATATCTTAAACAGGTTTTTAAAAACCCATCACATTTATTTGAGTCTAAAAGAACAACTCCAAAAATAGCACTATCTTCAGGTAAGTAATTTAACAAGTCTTCTATCTCTAGAAATGTTATTTTAGAGGTCAAAGGGGAAAAGAAAAACATATGGGCTCTTTGAACTTCTTGTAAGAAATTCTCCATATCGGCACTATATCAATCTTAGAATTCTGTGACCTGTTTTCTTAAGTCTGATATAACTAGATCTGGTTTCAAATTTTAGTGACATTGCAAATTATTCTGCACAAGTCAAAATTATCCTTGAAAATTCCTAAAACTTCTCACAAAATCTTTTATAGATATTTACAACCTAGTGGGAAAGTTAACAATCAGTTCTCTCAATTAAGTCTTCATTTTCTTACTCAAGGATGTCTTACAAAATGATTACCAAACACTTGCTTGCCACCTGAATAATTCATTTCACTTCTCCAACTAGGAAACCTTTTTTTTTTTTTTTAAATCGTTACCTTTATTTTTAAAGATTTGTCAAACTCTCCACATCATGGTGAGAATTTGCATGATTAGTAAGCAGCTTTTTCATTAAATGCTTGGAGGGGAACAAGTTCTCAGCCTATGAGATCTGACCATCCCACTGACTTTGAAGTTTCTCTTGATTAAGAGAAGGAAAAGGGGGGAGGGTAGAAAAGGAGGAACACGCTAGAAACTGAGGAAAAGAATTGTCATGACAGCCATCTGAAACAAACAAACAAACAAAAAACTCAGAAAACAAAACCAATTCATTAACTCCACTTTTTCTGTTTTACAACTTTCCACACCTCACTTTTGATTTTGCCTTTCCTGGCTGAAACACCTTCCCAGTCCTGCTTCTCCTGAAGATGGGAGAGGAGAAGCCCTATGGTACGTGGTGATCTAATGCCACATGCCCCTAACCCCCAAGGCTTTGTGGATTCTAGAGAACTGATGGTCCCCTGCTCCCAAAAGTTTGACCAACAGCCTAAGGTAAAAAAATTGGCCCTGGTACGGAGGAAAATGAGGAGGAACTGGGTTAAAGTGAGACTTACATAGTTACATAACACACCCTCATGTTCTTTCAGTTCAGCCCCAGGCAAACATGACTTGTTATCTGCTGTTCTGGTCAGGGGGGTTTCCAGAAATTTCTCCAACCACTAGTCCTCTAGTCCCAGAAGCATTCTTGCCAACCTCACATGTCTGTTACTTCCCTTTGCCCACCTTCAGGCCACGTGGGAAAGACCCCACCTGCAGCCAACACCCTGAAATAAAATTAATACAAGTCTCACTTGGTAAGCATTAGTTTGAAACAGAGGAACAGAGAGGAACTCTGAGATGCTACATGCTGAAGGCAAATGTGAGCAGATCAAAGTTCCCACCCATTTGCCACCAAGACAATGGCCAGTGCTTCAAATGACCAGAAAAAATGGGACTATTAGTGGGTGAGCAAGGGGCCAAGTTTTATCTAAGATGTCATGACTTGGGTTACCATTTCCATTTTTAGCACCATTGATGTGCTCATTTTTTAAAACCTATATTAGCACCTTGCCCCCAGGCAGAATAACAAACCATGCAAACATTTTAAACATTTGAGGTTTGAAATAAGAAGGGAAAGGTTAAAGAGATAGAATCCGGTACTGCCAAAGAAAGCATGGATTTAGATCACGGGATATTTGTACTTGTTGCTATCCTGCTCCCTGATGCCAAAGTGGCTGGCTCACTCATCCAGAGTGATGTACTTGTTGTTGTCCAGGTCACAGATCTCAAAAAAGCAGGTGATGCAAGTGCTCCATCAGGATGAGAGGCGCAAGCAGTGGGTCCAGCTTAGTGTGGGACAGGCACCTGTCAGTGGGGTGCTGGTCCAGCTGGCCAACTGCCAGAACACAAGGAAGATGTACACGTTGCAGTTCTTCTCGAAGTCCTGGGCCAGCAGCAACATGGCATGTGCTCCAGACTCCAGGCACTTCTGTTCTCATGGATCTTCTTCACCCACAGCTCTGCTTCTTGGTCAGGTTGTTGCCCTCATCCTTTTCATACAGTTACCAGGATGCTCCTGAGCCAGTCCCACATGTGCAGAGGGAATTCAGTCAGCTTGAAGTCCAGGTGGCGGGTGGGTGTGGGGGGGATACATTTGCAGGGACTAATGTAGTCCAGGTGGAGTTTGTGGCTCTTGGTGCCCTCCAGGTTGCACTTGTTGGTGGCAAAGTAGCAGGACAGGTCAAAGGTCTCGTTGGCATTGCTGCACACCTTCTGAAACTCAGCAATTGGGGCAGGGCAGCTGGTAGGATCATGGCACACACACATGGGGGTGTTGTTCTCATCCAGCTGTCACACCCCACCATGTTTGCAGTGGTGATCCTGGCACAAGTTTTCAGCCACCACCTCTTCCTCAGCACTTTCTTTAACTTCTACTTCCACCTGGACAGGGTTGGCTCCCATGAGTACCTCAGCCACCTCAGCCACTGTTTCCTCCACAACCTATGTTTCATCAGGCAGGGCTCCCTGCTAAGGGGCTGCCAAGATCCTCTGGCCAAGCAAAGGAGAAAGAAGATCCAGGCCTTCATGGTGCTGGAAACCTTCAGTGGCAGGCAGGCAGCCTTATGAAGCTCTGCAGGATTTCTAAGAAACCTTTTATTTCTTTCTCCTAAGTTTCCCCAATGTGCATTCAGTTAGAAGAATGAAAGTATAAGGATTTGGGTGGGTAGGGAGAAGTGGGAGGTAGAATGAAATATCCCTTTTGGCTACTGAGCTCATTTACTTTAAGCTAAGGCAAATGGGAACACAAGACACACTGTAACAAACATGATTTGGCTACACCTAGCACCTCCCTTCCATTAATTCATCCCTAAATTAAGAACCCTTTTCCCCCAGGCTCACTCAGACTTTCACTTTATCTCCCTATTACTGACCCAAGACTTCTCTTCTATGTAAAATCTCCTTTTTAAAACATCCATGTTCAGCCTATTCTATTCTCCAGTGACTGCCTTGAGCGAGAACTTATTTTCATTGGTATTCCCTATACCCTTCCTCACAAACAGGTCCTGACATGTTACAGGATCCTAATATAATTCTTTAGCTACCTTCACCTCATTCTATGTTAGGAAACACTAATTCTTACTCCTAACATAAATGTATGAATGTCAGCTGCTAAATCAGAACTGAAAATAGAGGGGTTTGCAAGTGGTCCACATTAAATACCTGGTTCTGTTTCATTTCATTCTTCCCTTAAAGCTGTTTATTAAAATACAGTTTTGAAAAAAGTCACTCAGTAGTGACTTTGCCATGATCCACGACAGCCCTGCTTGCCAGCCCATCCACGAAGAGCCTCCTCCTTCTAGGCACTGTCCACCTACCTATCTTGTCCACTCATCAGGCAGAAAAAGCATTTGTGTGGGTAGTGAATGGTCTGTCTGAGGACACTGAGCTAGAAAAAAAAAAGGATCTTCCAAGAGTAAGAGCATAAACAAAGAGCTGAAATAATTTTTTAAACTTGAAAATTTCTTTAAAATCCCCTGGAACGAGGACTATACAGATAGATGCTTGTTTGCTATATATCCTCTTTGGAGCCATGTCTATTCAAAATCTTTTGCTTATTTTTAAAAAGTGAGTTTTTTCTTCTTATAACTTGGGTTTTTTTAAAAGATATATTCTAGGTGTAAGTCTTTTATTAAATAGGTAGTTTTTACTTCTCTGTGTTTTATAATCTAACAGTAATATTCAAAGAGCAGAACTTTTGATTCAGGGAACTGCTTATCACCTTTTTTCTGTTTATGCCAGATTTCAGTTTTGTGCCAGTACACATGGATTAATTTTATATCCAGCCCTTTTGATTAAATTTCCCTATTACTTCTATAAATATAATAACATTAAATTCTGAATGGTAAACCTAGCTTGTGTTCCTTAAATAAATCCAACTGATCATGATGAAATTTTTAACATTTTTCTTCCTTGTATTGTCTTCTCAGGTTCTGTTACCAAAATTTTTGTTTTGTTAGTTTTGGTTATCAGGTATTTACTTATTTACACTTCCCTCATAAAGAACCTTGGAAAAGTTTTGCTTTCTACCTTGTCTGGAAGAAGTCACCAATAAACACACATGGCTTGACGTTCACTTTATGAGGTTTTTAATGATGAGTTCCATGTCTTTAATAAATTTAGATTCATTCAGATTTCCTATTTCTTGTATCAACTTTAACAATTTGTCTAGTAACATCAATTTTTCAGCTAAATTCATTGGCAAAAGTTGTTCATAATATACTCATCTTTTTAATGACCATAGACTCTTTACTGATGTCTCATTTTTAATTGCCAATTGTGCAAGGACTCTATCAATTTAAATAGCTTTGTAAAGAACTTCTGGCTTTCTTCTCTGTGTTGCACATGTTTCTAATTTTATTGATAGCCACACTGATCTTATTATTTCTTTCCTTCTACTTCTTTTGGATTCAATTTTTCCTGTTCTTTCTCTTAACTTCTTGAAATGAATACTTAGATCATTGATGTTTTGTTTTCAGTCTTTCTCTTCTAAGAAATGCATTTAAGTCTATAAATTTTCCTCCAAGTACAGGAAGCCCATGTGTTTTGATATATTTTTTCATTATCACTCAGTTCAAAATATTTTCTAGTTATTTTTATTTCTTTCACTTAGAACAGTGATTTTCTTTAAAAAATGAACTTTTAGAGGAAGGGATAGAGACAGAGATAGAGAAAAACATTGACTTTTTCCAATTATTTGTGTATTCCTTGGTTGATTACTATATGTGCCCTGACTGGGGATCGAACCTACAACTTTGGCGTATTCAGATGACACTTTAACTGAGCTATCTGGCCAGGGCCTATAACAGCAATTGTTAACTGGTGTTCCACAACAGGCACACTGGTGTGCCAGAATTTTTAAAACGTGTAATACCTGACCATTTAGTCAGGGACATTGACCTCTTTTCCCTTAAGACTGTCAAACTAAAAAAAAAAAAAGGCAACAGCCAACACAAGAATAGCCATCTGGTATGAATGAATAAAAATTGTACCTTTTTTTTTTTTGTCAGCCTGGCAAAAAAAATATTTTTTTTGGTGTGCTGAAGAATTTCAGTAATTAGTTTATGTGTGCCATGAGATGGAAAACGTTGAAAGACTTATAAGTATATTGGTTAAATAGCAAGCATTTAGAAACTTTACCATTTGTTACTGATACTTAGTGTAATTCTGCTGTGATATATTCTGTGTAATCCGGGCCTATGAAATTTGTTGAGACTTCATGAATTAGCAAATTACTAATTCTCACTTTTTAATATCTGGTATTTTGTCCATAGATTCTTTAGATTTTGTATATAAGTGAAAAATCATCACAATTTTATCTTTTCCATTCCAGTTCTTTTGACTTTTGATTCCTTCTCCCTGTCTTGCTACACCGGGAAGGATACCACTACTAACAAATAGTAATAATGTGGGTATTTTATCTCATTTTAAATTTTAAATGAAACACTAAAAATTTCTCAGTTAAGATGATGTTCTGGGTTTTTTGGTTTTAATATTCAATTGGCAGTCCCTTCTAGTCTAATTTCCAGAGGCATTTTCCTTAATGACCTGGTACTGAATTTGATCAAATGCTTTTTCTGCATCTACTGTTTTCTTTTATTGTATTAAAAGGTACATTTGTGGATTCTTAAAATATCCTTAACTACCTAGCATGAACTTATCTAACTCATGATGCATATTATTGAATTTCACTTGCTAATGTTTTCTCTATGATTTTTGTGTGTGTATTCATGAAAGAAATAAACCTAAGTTTCCTTTTCTGTTATTTATTTTTCTGGCTTCAATATCAAGTATACCAGTCTTTTAAACTTGGGATTTATTGGTAGAAATTACCAGTGAAACCATGTGGGCATTTTGTTCCCTCTGTGGGAAAACTTTTAAAACTAGATCTCCATTTACTTTAAGAGTTACAAGATTATTCAAGGTTTTTCTTTTTAAGTTGATTCCTGTTACTTTTACAGTAATTTATCCATTTCATCTAAGTTTCACAATTGTTGGCATGATGTTCACTAATAATTTACTTTCTACCTACAATTATTGGCATTTTCAGACTTAATCTTGTCTTCTTTATCAGTCTTGATATATATTCTTTCAAATTAGTGTTCTGGCTTTTTTTCAGATACATTCCCAGAAGTGGAATCACTGACTTATAAAGAAATTCCATTTTTAATTTTTTGAGGTAACTCCATACTGCTCTCCACAGTGGCTGCAGCAATCTGCATTCCCACTGACAGTACACAAAGGTTCCCTTTTCACTGCATCCTCTCCAACACTTGTTTATTTGATAATAGCCATTCTGACATGTGTGAGGTGATACCTCATTGTAGCTTCAATTTCCATTTCTCTAATTAGTGACATTAAGTATCTTTTCATGTCTATGGGCCATTTGTTTGTCCTTTTTTTGAGAAGTGTCTATTCAGGTCCTTTGCCCATTTTTTTAGTTGGATTTTGTTTTTGGTGTTGAGCTTTGCAAGTTATTTATTAAATTTGGATATTAAGCCCTTATCAGATGTATAATTGGAGAACATGTTCTTTTATTTAGTTGGTTTTCTTTTCATTTTGTTGATGATTTCCTTGCTGTTCAAAGCTTTTAGCTTTAAGTAGTCCTATTTGTTTATTTGTTCTTCTGTTTTCCTTGACCAAGGTGAAATATCAGAAGAAATACTACTGCAAGAAATGCCCGAGATTCTACTGCCTATGTTTTCTACTATGATTTTAATTGTTTTAAGTTTAATATTTAAGACTTTCAACCATTTTATTTATTCTTGTGTGGTATAAGAAGGTGGCCTAGTTTCATTTTTTGGCACATATCTGTCCCATTTTCCCCAAATCATTTATTGAATAGACTACCTTTACCCTGCTGTATGTTTTTGCCTCCTTTCTCAAATATTGACTATAAAGGTGTGGATTTATTTCTGAGCTCTCTATTCTGTTCCATTTATCTACGTGACTGTTTTTTTGCCAGTAACATGCTGTTTTGATTTCCATGGCCTTATAATATAGTTTGATACCAGGTAGCATGATTCCTCCAACTTTGTTCTTCTTTCTCAATATTGCTGTTGGTTCAGTGTGAGCCATTTTATAAAAATCTTCAGCCCTGGCTAGTGTAGCTCAGTGGATTGAGCATGGGCCTGCGAACCAAAAGACTGTGGTTCGATTCCCAGTCAGGGCACATGCCCAGGTTGCAGGCCAGTTCCCAGCAAGGGACCCATAAGAGGCAACCATAGATTGATATTTCTCTCCCTCTCCCCTTCCCTTCCCCTCTGAAGATAAATAAATAAAATCTTTAAAAAAAATCTTCAGGGGACTTGAATGTCTGAGGGTATTTTGTTATCTACTCTTATTTAAACAATAATCTGGCTAAATATTAAATTCTACTTTTTAAAGTTATTTTCCATTGTAATACTTTGAAATATAACCAGTTATCTTGTACCCAGTGCTGCTGTTTAAAAATGTCAAAAAAGAATAAGAGAAATATGTGCAGTTCATCCTTGTTCTCTTATATATAGACTGCTTTCCTTTGGCAGGTTTTTAGAATTTTTCTGTCTTTCATATTCTCAAATTTCAGTTTAGTATGTGGAGGTAGGACTTTTCTTATTCTCTTTTTTTGGTCCTTTGAATCTGAGGTCTTTTTTTCATTCCAGGAAATTAATCTCAATTACCTTTTCAAATATTTCCTCTTTCCAATTTCCCCTTCTTGTCTGAGCTGCCTATTACTGAATGTATTTCTTTGTTTATTCTCTTATCACCATAGAAATATTCCCTATGTCATTTTTTCCTCTTAAGATGTATTCTAAATGTAATTTTTTTATTCATTCCTTAGAGGGTTGAAAGTTTAGGCATTAAATGACAGTCACTCTCCAACCTTCAAAACAATTCCTTAGGTCAGTTTCTTTTTTGGAAACCTTCCTTAGATTGCAAGTCACCAACCAGGTCAGTGAGGAGCAGGAAGGGGAAGTGAAGTAATTACCTGATTTTCCAATTCCTTCCAAGAATTATAACTTAAGAAAAGACTGCCCAAGGTTTTATTTCTAAAGACAGCCAGAACAGAGATCTGAGTTATAGTAAATGTAGGGTGATAAACTATTTGTTTTAAGGAAATGGGGAGTGTGGAGGAGGGGTGGATAGTAAATTAGCAAGAACTCCAACAATTCATTTGTTAAATATATTTTATTGATTATACTATTACAGTTGTCCCATTTTTTTTCCTCCCCTTTATCCCCCTCGACCCTGTACGCCTCTCCCTCCAGCAGACCTCCTACCTTAGTTCATGTCCTTGGGTCATACATATAAGTTCTTTGGCTTCTCCTTTTCCTATACTATTCTTAACCTCCCCCTATTTTGTACCTACCATTTATGCTTCTTATTCCCTGTACCTTTTCCCCTCCCCCTCCCCACTGATAATCCTCCATGTGATCTCTAGTTCTGTGATTCTGTTCCAGTTCTAGTTGTTTGCTTAGTTTGTGTTTCTTAGGTTCAGTTGTGGATAACTGTGAGCTTGTTGTCACTTTACTTTGTAGTTTTGATCTTCTTTCCCTTAGATAAATCCCTTTAACATTTCATATAATAAGGGCTTGGTGATGATGAACTCCTTTAACTTGACCTTATCTGAGAAGCACTTTATCTGCCCTTCCATTCTAAATGAAAGCTTTGCTGGATAGAGCAATCTGGGATGTAGGTCCTTGCCTTTCATGACGTGGAATACTTCTTTCCAGCCCCTTCTTGCCTGCAAGGTTTCTTTTGAGAAATCAGCTGACAGTTTGATGGGAACTCCTTTGTAGGTAACTGTCTTCCTTTCTCTTGCTGCTTTTAAGATTCTCTCCTTATCTTCAATCTTGGGTAATGTAATTATGATGTGCCTTGGTGTGTGCTTCCTTGGGTCCAACTTTTTGGGGGCTCTGTGAGCTTTCTGGAAGTCTATTTTCTTTGCCAGATTGGGGAAGTTCTCCTTCATTATTTGCTCAAAAAGTTTTCAATTTCTTGCTCTTTCTCTTCTCCTTCTGGCATTCCTGTGATTCAGATGGTGAAATGTTTAAAGTGGTCCCAGAGGTTCCTAAGCTTCTCCTCATTTTTTTGAATTCTTCATTCTTTATTCTGTTTCAGTTGAATGTTTATTTCTTTCTTCTGTTCCAAATGTTGATTTGAGTGCTGGTTTCCTTCCCTTCTCTGTTGGCTCCCTGTATATTTTCCTTTATTTCACCTTGTATAGCCTTTACTTCTTTCTTTATTTTGCATCCTTACTCAATTATTTCTGTGAGCCTCCTGATTGCCAGTGTTTTCAACTGTGCATCTGATAAGTTGGCTATCTCTTCATTGCTTAGTTGTATTTTTTCTGGAGCTTTGATCTGTTCTTTCAGTTAGGCCATATATTTTTTTGTTTGTTTCAGCGTGCCTGTTATGTTATAAGGGGTGGAACCTTAAGTATTCACCAGGGTGGGGCAACCCACATCACTGTGTGGTGGTGCTGTATGTGGATGAGGGGTCAGAGAGGGAACAGTGCTGCTTGCTCAGCTCTCATCCCACTTTCAGTTACTTCCCCAGCTACGCAGAAGTGAATTGGGCTCTTCTGGTGCTGATTCCTGGATGGGTGTGTTTGTGTACATTCTAGGACCCTGTGGGGCTCTCTAATGGACTTTCCTGTGACACTGGGAGTTTCTCCCACCACCACAACACCCACAGATTTTTAAAGTCAGAGGTTTTGAGGTTTTATTTCCCTGGACTGCAAGCCTGGGTTGGGTGGTCTGCCTCGCTCCCCAGTTGTTCTTCCTGGTTTATCTGCACGCAAATGCGGGACCTCCCTATCCAGCAGCCACTGCCCCTCCTACTAGTCTGGATGAATGCTTCTTCTTTAACTCCTTGGTTGTTGGATTTCCACACAATCTGATTTTTTGGCAGTTCTGATTGCTTTTTGTTTTTTACATTGGCCATTGTCCTTCTTTTGGTTGTGCAAGGAAGCAAAGCGTATCTACTTACGCCTCCATCTTGGTCAGAAGTCCTAAAGAAAGAATCTTAAAGGCAGCAAGAGAAAAGCAGAGAGTTACCTACAAAGGAATTTCCTTAAGACTGTCAGCTGATTTCTCAAAATAAAATTTTCACGCTAGAAGTGGCTGGCAAGAAGTATTCAAAGTGATGAAAAGCAAGGACTTACAACACAGATTACTCTATTCAGCAAAGCTATCATTTAGAATTGAAGGGCAGATAAAGTGTTTCCCAGAGAAGGTAAAACTAAAGAAGTTCATCATCAAGCCATTACTATATGAAATGTTAAAGGGACTTATTTAAGAAAAAGAAAAAGATAAAAACTATGAATATAAAAATGGCAATAATCCTAATCAGTGTGTCTCAGTTTGTCAGGTTTCCTCCCACAAAGCAAAAATGGCAATAAATTCACAACTATCAACAACTGAATCAATCTAGAAAACAAATTAAGCAAACAAGAAGAAAGAAACAATCTTAGATACAGAGATCATCTGGAGGGTTATCAATTGGGAGGGGGTAGGGGGAGAATGGGAGAAAAGGTTGAGGGATTAAGAAGTACAAATTGGTAGGCACAGAATAGCTAGCAGGATGTTAAAAAGAGTATAGGAAATGAAGTAGCTGAAGGACTTATATGCATGGCCCATGGACATGACCTAAAGCGGGGGGACTGCCAGAGGGAATGGAGGATACCAGGTGGAGGGAGGTAAAGGGGGTAAAAATTAGGCCAACTGAAATAGCATAATCAATGAAATATATTAAAAAAACAAAACATAGATATAGTTATATCATATGTATTGTTCAGCAATTTACCTTTCTGGTTTTGCAATGTCTTAGATACACTGTGTCAGCTCTGCATTATCAAAGTCAGTGTTTTCTTTAAAAATGTCCTGCTTTACAAATAGGACATATTTCTAATGAGAGATTTTCCTCTGAGTACTTAGCTGGTATACTCTTTTTAGTGCTGAGAATTTTCATAGTCTCCATTTTTTCCGTTTACCCCTCCTTAAACAGTGATTTCTCTAGGTCTAATGTCATCAGTAGTTAGGATGCACAAGTTACTCTTGGTGCTCTCCTCTACCTGATTAGGTATTAGTAAATTCTGCATCTTATTCTAAAACCAGATGCACAGATATGTGAAGTGCCTAGTACATTTCTTGACTAGGAGGCCTTCAAACAATTCTATTTCCTTATTCAATTTAACTATTAATCTTTCTGGCAAGAGACCCACCCAGTTTTCAAATAGAGTCCAATTTTGGAGGACTAAGATAGGGTTCCCCTGATTCCTAGACTGTCCAGTATAGAGAGACAAAAGGAAGCTTTGGGCAGGACTGGCTCATTTTGGCTAGGCTGCTATTATTTGTTTCTTCTGAAATAAAGCCATCCATGGGATGGGACTGGGTTACAACTTAGTCACATTCCAGTTCTACTGTGGGGTGGACCTCATAATCCACAAACACTATTCCCAGGATGATAAAGTAACCTGACAATCGGAATATAAAAGTTCCAGGTATTCCATTTTTAATCTACTGGGTTGCATGACCTGCTATTTTTAAAAACTCTTGTCCTGTTAGTGATATAAATCCATAGACATTCTTGCTGAACTCTAAACTATGTGATATAATGTACTCTTCTTGGTTCATGACATGGATAGAGATGTGTTTTGTATTGTCTTTTATATCCTTTTGCATGTTAGAAATATTACATAATATTTTCAAGTCAGTTGAAAAGTCAGAAAGGAGAAGATACACATATGCAGTCAGTTATGATCACACATATATGAATTTCTTGGCTTTAATGCTGATTAATATGTGTGTATCTACTCATTAACAAAACAATATGAAAGATTCAGATCAAACTCATGTGTCACACAATGACCACCACTCTCAATTATATACACACACACACACACACAACTTCTTAAAATAAACAGATTCAGCAAAATTGTAGGATACAATTTAGAATAAACAAATTCAACAAAGTTGCACGAACAATGCAACACAGAAAAATAAGTCACATATCTGGGAAAGGAAATAACAAAACAAATCCGTGTAGATGTATAACAGCATCAGAAAGAATAAAATATTTAGTAGTAAGCAGGCAAGATACATGTATCTTGAAAACTATAAAACATTACTGAAGGAAATTAAAGAAGACATATAAATGGAAAGATATAATGTGTTCATGAACTGGAACACTTAGCATTATCAAGATTACCTAAATTAATCTGTATTTTCAACATAACCTTTATGAAAGTCTCACAGTTTTTTGCAGAAATAGATTCATCCTTAAAATTCATATGGAATTTCAAGGGACCCTCAATAGCTTAAACAATATTGAAAAAGAAGAACAAAATTGCAGGACTCACACTTTTTGGTTTCAAAACTTACTACAAAGGCCTGGTAACGAAACAGTTACGACAGTGTCATAGACAGACAGGTGTATAGAACAATAGAACAAAATGGAGAGTCCAGAAATATGCCCTCACATACACAGTCAAATGACTTTCAACAATAGTATCAAGACTATTCAATGGGGAAAGTACAGTATTTTCAAGAAATGGTGCTGGGGACACTGGACATCCATATGCAAAGGAATGAAGTTGGACTCTTACCTTATATCACAGACAAAAATTAACTTAAAAGGAATCAAAGACCTAAACAGAAAAAACTCTTAACAAGAAAATATAGGGGGAAAAGCTCCTGGTATCAGATTTGGCAATGATTTTTTAGGTATGACACCAAAATCACAGGCAACAAAGGGAAAGAGGTAAAATGTACATCATCAAATTTAAGAACTTTTATTCCTCAAAGGACACTATCAAGTGAGTAAAAAGTCAGCCCACAAATGGGAGAAAATATCTGCCATCACATATTGGATAAGGCACTAACATATAGCACATATAAAGAAGGGAGCGGGAGCGGGAGAGGAGGGGAAGGAGAAGAGGGGAGGGAAGAAGGAAGGAAAAGAAAGGTTGGTGAGGATGTGGAGAAATCAGAACCCTGTGCATTGCTGTTAGAAATGTAAAATGGTGCAGCAGCTGTGAAAAACTGTAACATAAAATCGCCAAATTAAAATTGGTAAAAATTTAACATAAAAAATTAAACATAAAATTAGCATATGATCCAGTAATTCCACTTATAGGTATATACCCAAAAGAACTGAAAACAGAGACTCAGAGATTATACGTATACTAATGTTTACAGCAGCAATATTCCTTATAGCAAAAAGGTGGTAACAACTCAAATATCCACCAACATTTGAATGGAAGTAGAAACAAAATGCAGTATTACACATACAATGGAATATTATTCAGCCCTAAAAAGAAATGAAATTCTGATACATGCTACAGTTTAGACAAACCCTAAAAACATGCTAAGTGAAATAGTCAGACACAAAAGAATACTGTGTGACTCTACTTAAAGGTACCTAGAATTCAAATTCATAGAGACACAAAGTAGACTGGGTATTGCCAAAGGCTAGGTAAAGAGAGAAATGGGGGGGGTTTTGTTTAATGGGTAGTTTCAATCTGGGATGAAAAAAAATCAGAAGATGGACAGTGGTGATGGCTGTGTGGCAACATAAATATAGTTAATGCCACTGAACTTTACTAAAATGATTGAAATTATAAAAATGTTATATACATTTTATACAATAAAAGGTAAACAAAATAAAAAGGAAAAAATTAGATGGAATCTTTTGTCGGCCAACTGAAGAGCTATGGTAGCCATATGAAATGAGCAATATGAAGTGAGTAGAATGACTCACATTCTACCTCATGTTAGAGAGTACATTAGAATATACTTCCTGCACTTAAAAGACTTCTCAGGGAGGGGTAGTCATTAGGGAAAGACAAGTTTTACGAAGGTAGGTTATTCTCAAAAAGGCTGAGGCTATAAATAAATTTCCTAGAAACACAAAAGGAGTTTTAAGCTGCACTTTGTAAAAGAATGTTTGGTTGAACAATATAGAGGTGAGAATACAACGTTATTCAACTAGGTAGAGAGAATAAAAATCAAGGAGAGAGATGAAAGAAACCTGTTAAGAGAATTGACCCTAAACAGCCTCAGAGTTCCAAATGGACCTGCTTTGTAAACTATAACTACAGCAAATCTTGGAGGAACACAGTGAAGAAATAAGAGTCACTATAGTCAAACTACTAAAATACTAAAATCAAGGAGGTTAAGGGATAAGGAAATAATTCTATTCTTGTTTTAACTAGCATGAGAACTTAAACTTTTAAACTTTCCAGTCCTGCATCAATGCCTGGATATACATCAGACTTCCAGATAACCCTTTAAAATTACCTCCTCAAGGACTCATGTATACAGACCACTTGAAATCCACTATCCAGACCACCAGATGTGACTCAACTTCCTAGCACCATCCTACATACTATCCAGAGTGCTGGACACCTGATGGATAACCATGGACCAATCCTAGGGCTAAGAATGCAGAACTGGTTTTCTCAAGAATGTATTTTTACTATAAGAAGTCTTAACTTTTCTTACTTCTTTGGAAAACTTCTGGGGTTTTGCCTAGCATTTTCATTTTGCAAAGCCTAAGACCCATGAATAAATTTTGATCACTTATTTTTAGCCAAAGCCTCCACAATCTTTTTGAATTTGTTTGACACCTTCAATGAGCACTTGCTATTTGTCAGCCACTGCTCTAAGCACTTTATATGCATTACCCCTCACATTCTAACAAAATTGATCTTGGTGACTCTGCCTACAACCAAATTTCTCCTTTTCTCAATTAAGTGAAGTTATAACTTAATATTCAAGTGGTATAAATACTCCTGGCAATGGCAGAGATTTCTGAAACCAACTGCTTACAGGAATTTAAGAAGGGGGATTTTTTTAACACAATTCATTTTCCCTCAATAGCACCTTTCCAGTGTCTTACCACATTCATATACAAATACATAAAAACTGCATTTAAATAGTAAAAGAATAAGTAGATAATCATACTCTTTAACCTTTGGTTGTTCAGCCCTGGATTTAGTATGTGCTTGCTTTCTAGTCCTTCTGCTACCCCCAACCCCCATCTCTGACTCCAAAATAAAAATACTTTACAGTTCTTGGATTATTAAAAAAGACACATGCTTTCATTAAAAAAATATATATATACACAAATGATCATTTCTTTGTTTAAAAATTAAGTCACCTCAAATAGTTAATTCTTTATTTGCCCATACCATAGTATATGTTACTCCCAGGTAATAAATGACCTAAAAACCATGCAAATTAAACAATACTAAATGATACACTAACATTTCAACCTAAATTTTGGTAATTGAAAATACTCAATATTTTAAACATTAGCAATTCTTCAATTCTAATGTTGAAAAGTAAGTAAGCTGATTCTCACCAACTTCACAAATAGTTTTAAGTAGTGTCTACATGTATCAACTTCCAAACTTTACACATTTAAAATTTTCATCCAGAAATACAAATTTTCCCAAAATTATATATATCAAAAGTAATTTATTGCCTTTTAAGAGTCAAAGTGCTGGAATTTCCGGCCCAGATGGAGGTGTAGGTAGACACACTGTGCCTCCTCGCACAACCAAAATAAGGACAACAAAAATTTAGAAACAAAAAACCAACCAGAACTGACAGAAAATTGAACTGTAGGAAGTCCAACAACCAAGGAGTTAAAATAGACACATTCATCCAGACTGGTAGGAGGGGCAGAGTCAGTGGCTGGGCAGAGAGGGGTTGTGGCAAAAAAAGCAGTGGTTCGCGGACCCCCAGGGCGTAAGGCAGCAGCTGGCAGACCCCAGGCACGGGGTGGAAGTGGCAGACCCAGTGAGGCACGCAAGGCAGCTGACTGGCCGGCTGGTACCACATTCCAGTGCAGATAAACCAGGCGAAACTGGGGAGGGAAACACAATGTGCAACCCAGGGCTCCAGCGCAGGGAAATACAGCCTCAAAAACCAATTGAAAGCACCTGTGGGGGTTGAGGTGCCAGGAGAATCTCCCAGCCTCACAGGAGAGTTCATTGGAGAGACCCACAGGGTCCCAGAATGTGCACAAACCCACCCATATGGAAATCAGCACCAGAAGAGCCCAGTTTGCTTGGGGGAAGTGGCAGAAGGGACTGAAGTCCAATGGAGAGTGGAGCAAGTGTCATTGTTCCCTCTCTGACCCCTGCCCCACATACCGCGTCACAACCCAGCCACTGGGTTGCCCTGTCCTGGTGAATACGTAAGGCTCCGCCCCTCACTACATAACAGGTGCATCAAGACCCCCACCCCCCCCAAAAAAACCCTGGCCCAAATGGAAGAACAGATCAAAGCTCCAGAAAAAAATACAACTAAGCAATGAAGAGGTAGCCAACCTATCAGATGCACAGTTCAAAGCACTGGTGATCAGGATGCTCACAGAACTGGTTGAATTTGGTCGCAAATTAAATGAAAAAATGAAGGCTACACTATGTGAAATAAAGGAAAATGTATAGGAAACCAATAGTGATGGGAAGGAAACTGGGACTCAAATCAATGCAGTGGAGCAGAAGGAAGAAAGGAACAACCAAACAAAAAAGAATGAAGAAACAAGAATTCAAAAACAAGAGGAGAGGCTTAGGAACTTCCAGGACATCTTTAAACGTTTCAACATCCGAATTATAAGGGTACCAAAAGGAGAAGAGGAAGAGCAACAAACTGAAAACTTATTTGAACAAATAATAAAAGAGAACTTCCCCAATCTGGCAAAGAAAATAGACTTTCAGGAAGTCCAGGAAGCTCAGAGAGTCCCAAAGAAGTTGAACCCAAGGAGGAACACACCAAGGCACATCATAATTACATTACCCAAGATTAAAGATAAGGAGAGAATCTTAGAAGCAGCAAGATAAGAGGGGACAGTTGCTTACAAAGGAGTTCCCATCAGACTGTCAGCTGATTTCTCCAAAGAGACCTTACAGGCAAGAAGGGGCTGGAAAGAAGTATTCCAAGTCATGAAAGACAAGGACCTCCATCCCAGATTGCTCTATCCAGCAAAGCTTTCATTTAGAATGGAAGGGCAGATCAAGTGCTTCTCAGATAAGGTCAAGTTAAAGGAGTTCATCATCACCAAGTTCATCATCGCCTTATTTTATGAAATGTTAAAGGGACTTATCTAAGAAAAAGAAGATAAGAACATGTATAGTAAAATGACAGCAAACTCACAATTATTAACAACCACACCTGAAACAAAAACAAGAAGAAACTAAGCAAACAACTAGAACAGGAAGAAAACCACAGAAATGGAGAACACATAGAGGGTTAGCAACAGGGGAGTGGGAGGATGAGTGGTGGGTGCGGGGGAAGGTACGAAGAATAAGTAGCATGGATGGTAGGTAGAAAATAGACAGGGGGAGGGCAAGAATAGTAGGGGAAATGTAGAAGCTAAAGAACTTATGACACATGGACATGAACTAAAGGGGGGGAATGTGGGTGGGAGAGAGTATGCAGGGTGGAGGGGAATGAAGGGGGAAAATGGGACAACTATAATAGCATAATCAATAAAATATATTTTGAAAAAAGTCAAAGTGTTTTTTGACTTTTGGAAATGTGGGAATATAATTCAGACTTCATTCCTTTTGCTAATGTAAAATTATCAACAGACTACAAAACTGATGTATGGAACAGAACAAACAGTCATGCAAACAATCTAATCTGGAGGGATGCTTTAAGAAAATCTACCAGGACTGAATGAAAATGTCTACCATCTGAATCATCCCTTTAGCCTACTTATTTTCAGAATATATTTGCTAACATGTAAATGTTCACTAGGAAGCAGGGATTATATGTAAAAAAGAAACAATAACTTTTTTTAAATTTAAGGAGCACAAGGCATTCAGTAAAAATTAACTGATAATTAAAAATAAATGTACTTACACTCACTTCAAGAAAAATAGGTTACACAGTGATCCAGTACTAAAAAATATATACATTCAAAGTAATGACACTTAGGACTCACCTCTAAAATCTGACCAGCTCTACATAATGAGTGACCATCAGCCTGGACCACCGCTACCTGACTGGGAGATGGTGACAGAATGCTGGAAACACTAGCAAAAGTCTAAAAACAAATAGAAAAACAAGGGCACACTTTCTTCATCTTACATAAAACACAGGCAAAATTTAAAGGTCACCACAGCAAGACCTGAGGGACACCTGATACATACTTATGTTTGACTTGATAACCTTATGGTGGATACCACATGGTCAGTGATAGAATTTTGTGGTCATCTAAAAAATTGCAGAGTTCTTTTACAGGAGCCTAATGGTGTTACCTGGGGCCTCTACACATACCTATTATTATAGTAAGACAATTTAAAGAATGCAAACAGAGATTAGTTGAGGTCATAAATAAATACAAAATAACAATGTTTTCAAATATCGTATGAAAAGTTTTTTTAAAAATACACATGCTTTAAAAATAAGCTTTATGATATGAACATGGCTTAGCATTAAAAAACAGCAGTTAAGTCCTAGCTGGTATGGCTCAGTGGGTTGAGCCATTTATATTTCATAAATGCTTGATTTTGAAACTCTTACCTTAGACTGGTCAAGAATTTGAAGTTTTTCCCATATTATTTTATCACTTTCAGATTTTTTCCAAGGATTATTCCATTTTTCAGGAGCTTCTTTTTCTTTCTTCTTTAAAGCAACCTGTTCATCTGCAAATAATATCCTTCTTAAAAAAATGTACAAAAATATTTAAAAAATCACTTAAACAAATCACAACCTTCTTTTTTTTAAGATTTTATTTATCTACTTTTAGAGAGGGGAAGGGAAGGAGAAAGAAAGGGAAAGAAACATCAATGTGGTGCCTCTCATGTGCCCCCAACCACGGACCTGGCCTGCAACCCAGGCATGTGCTTCAGACTGGGAATCAAATCAGTGAACCTTTGGTTCACAGGCCAGCACTCAATGCACTGAGCCACACCAGCCAGGGCAAATCATGACCTTCTTAAGGAGTGCAGATTCCAACACAGATGAAAATTGTTTTATAGGGAGGAGATTAATTTACAAGCCAGAAGAATTTTAAGGGGTATGGAATCATTTAATCAGAACCAAGTTTAAGTAGGGCACAAATGGATGTAAAAATGTTTTATTACAATTATCAATAAAGAGAAGTTCTTTCAGAACCACATATATTACGCTAATTATTCTCAGGTTCTAATTTCCTGTAATGTTTGTTCAATTGCTAGTAAGAGACTTAAAAGCTAGAACTCTGGACTCAAAGAGAACCATGGGGATCAAATCTAAGTTCAACCATTTCTCAGCTATGTGACTATGGGCAAACTGTTATTCACCCCTCTAAACCTGTTTGTTCTTCTGTCAAAAGGGAGTGATAATAGTGCCTATTTCAGTATAGGGCCTAGCACAAAATAAATATTTAATAAGTGTCAGCCACTATTATTCATAGCTGTGGAAAAGTAAAAAATGTAAAATCCTGTGTTATATCTGTCTGTCTAACAGACAGATATAAACAAACAAGACCCCAAATCAATAGTTCTTAAAACTTCAGATTCAAATTTAAATTCCAAGAATGAAAGCATAGCTTTAACATAGAAAGATGTGTTTTTCTAACATTATCAAGTAAAAGAATATAAATTGTGTTTTTAAGATAATAATTAAAGCATAAAACAGTCATTTCAAAGTGGTTCCAACTTACTTCAGAAGTTTTGTACTGCATTTTGATAAGCTAAATTTGTATTGCAAGAAAATACTGAAAGCTGAAATTATGCTATAAACACATATTAGATCTCAAAATCTGCTGACTCTGCTACCATACATTTAATTTCTTCATTCCTCTGTTACTTTCACTTCCAGTATCATTTCATTCCCTATTTCTTCTGCTTATCTTTTTCTAGATCACCTGTCCTGTCCCAGCATGACTGCCTCACAGGAGGGTGAAGCCCATCTTTGTGTTTAGTACAGCTATTCCTAAGGAGTAGAACTGTTACTTCATGTGTTTTCCAAACTCTGGACGCTAAGTCTAGTCCAAGAAGTAACGGGAGTTTCTTAGTTATTATCACCCTAACAGAAATTATAAATTTTTCTATTGTATGGCATCTACAGGCTAACAAAAAGCAATAAAGCTTGCTTTTGTATGGAATATACTAATATTGATGCTTCTCCATTAGAACATTTTGAGTATTTTAAAAACGAACTCTATTTTTTTTAAAGATTTTTATTTATTTATTTTTAGAGAGGGGGGTAGGGAGGGAGAAAGAAAGGGAGAGAAATATCAATGTGTGGTTGCACGCCTGTTACTGGGGACCTGACCTGCAACCCAGGCATATGCCTGACTTGGAATCAAACCAGCGACCCTTTGGTTTGCAGGCCAACACTCAATCCACTGAGCCACATCAGCCAGGGCTCTCTATTTAAAAAAAAAAAAACAAACCTTCTTTAAACCCATAGGATTTCTGTAATGGAAAAATATGATAATAGATTCTCAAGAAATGAGAAAAGTTTAGGAATCTTTGAGATCCAGGAGCTCCGGGATGATTCTGATAACATTAATGCTCTCCTCTGGCTTTGGTACACACTGCAGAGTGCCAAACAAAAAAATACAATCTAAGCGAATGTGAAACCACAAATCTTATACATTTAGAGAACTACTCTGGACAGCAACTGTTATAAAACAAGACTTTTGATAACATTATACTACAAGATATAGTTCATACTCAATATATATTCCGTAAAGCAACTAAACTATAATAAAAGTCATAATAATTACTTACCAAGCTCTTTCCTCCACTGGGCTTTTTTTGCTTCCAACAAACTTCTATCACGTTCTCTTTCCCCCAGAGTACTGAATATGTCAGCTGGTTTCCATACATTCTCACTGAGACAAAACACAAAAAATAACAGAAACGTTATTACTGTATTTTACCATGTATAATGCACACCCACATTTTTGTGTACATTATACATGGGATTATTATGCCCATTATTACAACCAGGGTATGTAATCATAACACCCATGTATAATGTGCATTCTTCATTTTCCCTAAAAAACTAGAGCAAAAAAGTGCCCTTTATACACAGGAAAATACGGTGTAAGTTTCTACACAACATACTCCATAAATATTAATAAACTTTTAACTAGCTCTTAGTCTGCAGACTAAGTATGTCACAAGAAAGTCAAGGAAAAGCAAAACCATATTCACATGATGACCCCACAGTAACAGATATGAGTTACATACATGGGAATTTTCTGCTCAGGCTGCTTAGATGTCTCCTGATTTTTATTTAAAACAGATTTATTTTCATCCTGGACATGTGAAATAGCCTTAGTTTTTTGTAGTAGTCCCATAATGTTCTCATCCTTTGGCTGATTAGGAATACTGTTTAAATGTAGACTGTACTGACCTAGGAGGTAAAATACATACTTTAAAATTAATACTAAAATTACATTTATTACAATACCTTATTTTGGCACACTGCTACACAGTTTAAAAAACACTACCTTACACATTACCTAATTAATTACTTCTCATAGCAGTCCTGGTAGCAAGTATTATAATTCCCTTTTTGTCAAAAAAGGAAACTGAGCCACAGAGATAAAAAAGCCTAGCAGTATGGCCAAAGCCATACAAATTGCTTTATCAAACAGCAAGCAACAAAAAAGTACACCTCCACTTACTCCTACCAACCACACTTTCACAAATAATATAGATGAAAAAAAATTCACCACTTTATTGAGAATAAAAGCAAGTAGCTTTATGAAAAACTCATTATCTCCTCATTTTTGTCACTTAGCTGGGAAATCAGGGAAAAACTTTACCATGGACCACTATCTCTGTGCCCCAGCTATTTATGATATCTATTCCAATATGGGGCTCATCTACTTGGCTCAAAAATTATTCTAATTGCTCCTTAATGTGCTAGTTCTCCTAGTGAAGAGAAAGATATCTAATATGCAGGTCATTATATGATTAGGCAAATTCTCCTTTTAACTTTGTTGATATTCTCTCTCATTATCCCTACTAACTTTTTATATTTGTTCTCAGAGCTAGAATTCTAGACTTAAAGACAAAATCTAGCTCTCTCATTTTACAAAGAGCAACCTAGACCAAAAGAAGGTAAATAACTCCACCTCCACACCTTTGGAGTACGTATATAAGAGCTACCTGGTCTCGGAATCAGTTATGGGGCATCTTTCTCGTAACTGTTACTTTTATTTTTATAATTGAATATTTCACTACTGCCTCACAAAATTTTAATATTTCTACTCATATTCACAATTCCTTAGCTCAAAGCTGAAATGAGATGACTTTAAAAACAATATTACTATGACTAGTGAAACAGAAGGCATGTAACATTCTACTATTCCTTTCTTTAAAAAGATAGTGCTGCCAATCCTTACTATGGATTGAGGATTAGGAGAGCAAAATGTGGGGGCCAAGAAAATCAACATTTTCAGCAATCAAGTCAAATCTTCATAGTTAGGTTCTCTCAATTTTCACTAGAAATACTATAGTAACTTTTTAGAACACTACATATTAATGTAAGTAAAGTCTCCTACATTCTAATAAGTACAATAGTGTTTTGTAATAACATCTTTTCCAGAGTCCATAGAAAACTGGGTTTCTTTTTTTCCCCCGTAACATGAGAAGATAAACATTTATTTCTAACTTATATATGCACTTGTGGGCCAGCCAAGACAGTTTAATTTCAGGATACAGGTAAACAAGTTGCCTGGAGTCACTCTGCACCACATGTTTTCTTCTGGCGAAGACAGTGTGGAAGTGCTCACCTGAGGAAAACTGAGTTTCTTAAGGCTATGGTATATGAGAACAATTCTGGCCATTAACCTTAAAATATGGCATATTATAATTATAAATGTATTTTGCATATGAATGTTCTTTAAAAGAATAATTATTTTTAAACATTGTTCCATGTTAAAATAGAATTTAAGAGGCACAGTTACATAAAATCCAATGAAAATTCTAAATACTTTATATCAATGAAATTAATATTAATTAAAGCTTTAGAAAGTCTTACTTGTTTCCTCCTCCTTTCCATTCTCAGTCAGCAAAATAGATCTATTTCCTTGGTTTACAGTCATCAAAATCTGTTGTAGTTGGTCTTGTGTTAGACATACCAAACTACTCTTCATATTTTCACCTGTGATGTGTTTTTTGCAAGGCTTCTTTTTAGCTACTATGGACATATTTATGGTGTTTCTAGTGTTCTGTATATTAGAGGTTGCAGGAGAAATCTCTTTCTGGATATGAAGACAGTCTTTATCAGCATACTCCTTGCATAAATCCTTAGTGAGTGAAAAAGCCATTCTATTTTTTTCACCCTTTACCAGTGAAGTTTCTGAACCAATCCTCTTCTTTTGCAAAAGTTTCTCATTCCTGATACAAGTATTTTGTGTTGATTTTAGAATGTATCCAGTTTGCTTTGTTCTAAAAGGACATTTTCCAGTCTTGGTCTTATTTCCCATCTGTTAAGACATCGAAAATCTTTTCTTTGTAATAGCCCATGAAAAACAAACAATTATCCTTATACAATCTGTGATAAAACAGGTCTCTAAACTTCTTCCCATTTTGTTAATGCATCCATAAGAAACTAACATTTAACCTTTGCAAATCTTTACGTGAAAGCTTTATCCAAACTGGAAATTATTACTTTATTCAGGATAATGAAGAATATAGAAGTTTTATTCTAGTTCTTACAGGACATCTCTATCCTATTCCAGCACTAAATCTCATCATTACATCACCCATACTACTTCTCTTCTTTATAGGCATCTATAGACCCATGTGTTACTGGCCTTTATTCTTTGAGTAACTTAGCTTGTGGGTCATCATCCCTCTAACCAACTGCTGTCTTAATTATCAGTGCTTTCATATTCACATAGGTTATTCTTTCAATACCTGAGCTCTCATTTCTTTGATCTCTGCTCCTATACTCTTATCCTCCACAATACCTCAGTTACACATTCCCATAGTGATACCTTACACTGACCTTGTAACTACTCATAACTGCAATCCCTCCATAATGTCAATTTCAAGCACTGCATGTGACTACCACCTCCTATTTTTTCCATCTTAACTTTCTTGTGTATCCCAACAATTCTCTAAGTCTGCTGGGATCTATAATCTGTTGATCCTACCACCTTCTTCTTGTCCTCATGTCCCCCCTTACCAATCTTAAATTCCATGATCAACTAATATCATCACCGTCTTCCATTCTCAACTCCTCTGCTCTATGGCACGTACACTTGGCAAATCCGAAACCTGGTAAAATAACTTTTCACCTACTCTGTGCCTGCATGCAAGGAGAAAAACATACAGTCACAACATCTGGTTTTATCTTATATACATACCCAAGAACAATAAATGAGCTCTTCATGCTACCTGGTAGTCATGCTTCTAAAGTTCATTTACTCTCATTCTTTTAGCAACAATCTCAACTTTCCCCTAGCCCCTAACACTTTCTTTCATACTCACTCTCAGCTTAAGATTTTGATTAATATTTTACTAAAAATCTTACAGGGAAGCATTAAGAAAAAACTTCAAGTTTCTTCCACCAAATCTGTACCAGCATCTGTACTCATACAAACTGCTTGCTCTCCTGTTACTAGTACACATTCCCTTAATCCTTTCTCAAGGACCTCTCTCTAGCAACCTTCTGCTTTGTTCTGAATCACCATTTCTTTTCTGCTGCTTCACATCTTTTTTACCATCTTAAAAAATTCCTGATCCTGATATCTCCTCTTATCTCCTACAATCCCATTCCAACAAAGCTTTCACCCAACCGCCCCACCAAAACTGCTCATCAAGGTCACTAATAATTTGTACATTGCTAAATTCAACGATCAATTCTCAAATCCTCATTTTACTAGACCTATTAGCAACATCTAACACAGTTGATAATTCCTTCCATTTGAAACATTTTCTCTACTTCACTTCCAGGACTCCACAATCCTGGTTCTTCTCACTGTTCCTTCTCAGTCTTTAGTGGCTCCTCCTATTCTCCCAGACCTCTTAAAGCTGGAGTGCCTAGGGCTCAGTTCCAATATCTCTTTAAATTCTCTCATTCATTTGACAATTTCATTACTCTTCTGGCTCTACATATTATCCATATGATGATGAACACTCAACTTGTCTCCAGAATGTATCTCTCCCCTAAATCCAGGTTCCATCTGCCTATGCAACACTTCCACTGGGTTTCTAATAGACACTTCTAACTCAACATGTCCAAAACCGAACTTCTGTTCTCCTGCTTGTCCCCAAATAAATAAATACCTCCCCTCAGTCTTTCCCATCTCAGTTACTCATGCCAAAATTTTTGGAATCATCCTCGAATCTTCTCTCATATGCTTCATTCAACTTGTTATCAAAACTTGTTTTGCTCCATCTTCAAACTATATCCTGAATCTGACCCTACTCTTGAATATCTCATCACCCCTCCGCTCTAAGTTACTATACCTCTCGCCTAAATTACTGAAAGGCCTTCTAACTGGTTTTTCTGCTTCTACCCTTGCTCCAGTCTATTCTCAACACAAGAGCCACAGTGATTATTTTAATACATATGTTAAGTCAGATCATGTCACTTTCTTCAAAAGCGTCCAATAGGTTCCCATCTTACTTGTAAGAATAGCTGAACTTCTCACTCCGACCAAAAAAGACCTAATGATTGGGGCACCTTCCCATTTGTTTCCATTAACTGATCGCTAATCTCATTTTCTATCTCAGCCTCCAGGCACCTGGATTTCTTGATTATTCCTTAAATTCAACAAGAACCTCCAGTTTTAGGACTTGGCACAAGTCAATTCCTCTACCTGGGACTTTCTTCTTCAGATTCTACATGGCTCATTCACTCACCTCCTTCAAATATTTCCTCCAGTATGACCAGCTCAGTGAAGTCTTCTCTGACCACCCTATCTAAAACTGCAGGTTTCCTGCTCTACCTTTGCTCCCATACCTCCTTACTACTCCCTTTTCCCAAGGCTGCTGCACCTCTGAAATGACTGTGCCTCTTCCCCTTCTCTCCTTTATTTTTCTCTATAGTACTTTTTATCTTGTAATATTCCATATTTATTTTTTTATTGTCTGCCCATTCCACCCCTTTCTAATGTAAACTCCACAAGGCACAGATTTTTGTCTGCCTTGTCCACTGCTATATTCCCAGTACCATGAATAGAACAGAGTAGGTATTCAATAAATTGCATTAACAAAAAAAAAGAAAAGAAAAGAAAGAACTTAAAAGGAAAATTTTCATAAAGCTCAGGTGTGACCTCTTAAAGAAGAATGTTAAATGCATGTAAGAACTTGTGAATCAAATTACACCCTTTTGGTGAGGAAAAATGGCATGAGTCTGGGGATATAAAGTACAGCATAGGGAACATAGGCAATAATATTGTAATACCTACGTATGGTGCCAGGTGGGTACTGAAAAATATTAGGGGTAACACTTTGTAAAGTTTATGATTGTTTAATTACCTGAAATTAATATAAAACAATAATGAATGTCAACTGTAACTGAAAACTAAAATTAAAAAAAATGAAATGAGAATGAATAGAAAAATATTTTTGTTTTAAAGTCTGAATATTTATTTTTAAACATCTTGGGAACTGCCCTGTCCAGTACAGTAGCTACTGAATTTAAATTTAAAATTAAATAAAATTAATAATTCACTTCCTTGGTCACATAGCCACATTTTAAATGCTCATAACCACATGTGACTAGTGGCTGGCTACCATATTGGACAGCACTAATTTTAGAATATTCCTATTATCGTAGGAAGCTTTATTAGACAGCACTGATCTAGAGAGAAGGGTTCTAAAAGGCTTTTACAATGGAAATATTATGATTCCATTTCTGTGAAAGGAACAGCCTGAAAGCAAGGGAACAATAACTACTCACTAACATTCATAACCCCTTATAATATTTTGACACAAATTACTTTCAAATCACTGTAAAGAAAACCACATTTTACATTTGAAAATAGGTGAGGTCAAAGTCATTTATTTGGCTTACCTTCATAGAAATTTTTGATTTACATTCTACAAAAGAAAAAAAAATTACTAAGCTATCAACTGAAAATATACTAAAGCAGTCACAAAATATATTTTAAAATCAGCATGTTTTAAGATATTAAATAGAAATATTAACCCCAAAAGCATTAAGTGTTGTTTCACAGTGTGGATCAAGTATTTCTATTTAATTTTTATTTTCCAAGGTAAAATGATAAAGAAATCAGGGAAAAAGAAAATAATGTGAATGAGAAGACTACCAATTTTACTCCTAGTTTTAAAACTAATTCTAAAATAATAAAAGTAATACTAAAAATGACTTTAGCAACTGTAGTCTTACTATAAATTTAATTTCTCAAACAGTGCATTCTTTACATGTACAGAACATAATTATATTTTCACCTAGAGTATTCACAGGCAGTAAGGTTATTTGTTATATGCAAATATAATAAAGAGATATATAACACATGACATATATTGGAACACTAAATTTTATGAATACTGACAGTGGTAAGCAGTGATATAATCACTGGTAAAAATAAATTTGAGGAAGTTAGGGTAAACAGCTTTTTTCAAAGTGCCATTTAAATATCATTCTATCACAAGCAAAAAGTCTGTTAAACTAGTATGCATTTTATGCAGGAATTTAAGAAGTTAACATTTTAGATTCCAGTAACACAGCATACCATATGGAGACAATATTAGCTTGGTTTTTCCATCTAATAATTCAGTTTCTAGCTTTAAACCATCTCTGCAAAATAAAAGAAAGTCGTAAGAAACAGCAACATTTCAAATAGCCTGAAATGCTCACTTGAACCTAGAAAATAAATCTGTTCTTTTAAAATTATACAGGAATCTTGTAAATATTAAACCATTCTTATAATTAAAAACATTTTTCAATTCAAGATAAAACTAGAAACTACAGAGAGAACATTCTTGAAACTTTCCAATAACACAAAGATTTTGTTATCTTTAACCTGAAACTTCATTTGTTACTGGTAAACAACAAATTAATTCAATTATTGTACTATCATTTAAGTCTTATTAACCGTAGACTGGAAAAAATAATGCTGTTACCAATATTCCTCACTTAAGTTAAAGGCGCAAAACATATCTACCTACCATTTATCAATTTTACAGTGACCTCATTGCTAACACATTTTATAGCATGCTAGAGCATTATTTGAAAATGAGCTATAACATTGTCACCAGGATTATTCACAAATAGAGCTCCATTCTATTTTGAATATTTCAACTAATACATATTCACATTTATTGACACTTCTGCTACTACAACAAATTTACATATACTACGTTTGCTATACTTTTTTATTTGTGCATGTCAAATCAAAGAGCACAAAGTAACAGACACTGCCAATAAACTTGTACATCTGTTATGGTCCTAATAAAAACTCCTCTAAAAACAAGAATAGTCTACAAAGTCCACTAATTTTTTTTAAGGTGGGACAAAAGTGACTTCCAGAAGACAAAATTAAATCGAGCGGGCCAAAGAAGAGAGGTTGGGGAAGGTATGATTAGGAACATGAAATACGAGGTTTTGCTAAAGTAAGGAAAATCAAATTACCTCAATGTATTTATTAGGATAAAACACTGGGGAATAAATGGATTTTAAGGGTCTCCCTGTTGCTGGGAGTTTGTGTTTACGTTGATGAAACAAACAGAAAAATACCTTCAATTAACCAGCCACGTACGTCTGTTTAGTACTGCACTGTAGATTTCTTTGGGGCCGACTGTCTTATTTCTCTATCCCTAAACTCCAGAACATAAAATCTAATTGCTAAAGGATGTGCAGTAGTCTGAGCTTGGTGACTTTTCATCATCTTTTTTAAAGATTTTATTTATTTATTTTTAAAGAGGGGAAGCGGGGAGAAAGACACGGTGAGAAACATTAATGTGTGGTTGTCTCCCACCCCACCCCGCGCGCCCCCTACCAGGGACCTGGCCCACAACCCAGGCATGTGCCCTGACTGGGAACCGAACCAGCTACCCTTGACCAGCGCTCAATTCACTAAGCCACACCAGCCAGGGCATCATCATCTTAAAATATTAAACATCCCCGTAATGAAAACCCAGGCAGAATCCTTTTTATTTACTCAACCACTACTGAATGAGGGCCAGTAATGTGCCCGGCACTGGTAATACAGGGATTCCCTGTGAAGCCTCGGTTCCGCACGGCATACTTTAAACTCATCTAGGAGCCGGGACACAGCAGACCCCAAAGGGCAGGGTCACAAAGAGCCAGGGGCCTGGGCCAGGATTTCCCCCCGGAATACCACTAAGCTTCATCTCTCCACCTGCCCTCCCCCTTTATCTCCAGTCCTCCACGCTTTTCCTCCCTCTCCACCCAGAGGTAAAAGGGGGGCGGAAAGGAGGTAACCACAGTTTTAATTCTAGTTATAAAGTGGAAAACCGAGGGCAGTGCTGGGTGGTAAAGCCGACCCAGTCCCTTGACTCCTCCACCTCGGGGAGCCTGGCACTGCCACTTCGAGCGCCGTAGGCCCGGAAGGTTCTCGGCGAAACACAACCCAGAGCAGACCCAGCCTCACCCCCTCTCCGGTGACGCCCACCTTCCACGTTCCAGCTTACCCCAAGTTCATGGCCTGACCTCCCGATCTCTCAAGACTCTCAAACCCCTTGTGTGCGTTGGGTGCCGCCACGGTTCAACAAGCTTTATGCCAATTGGATAGAGGGATGCCGGTGAGATAGGAGAAAGGACCAATCAGAGTTGGGTTTGTTGATGGGCAAGCTCACGGTGGGCGGAGCTGCAGAGGTGACAAGCTTTTTCTACCAGGCTTGGTGTTGTTGGTCGGACATTTGGGTGGTGGAGATCTCTGTTCCTGGGAATTTATTCCCCACGTGTAGAAGCCTTCAGTGAAGTGTCTCAACTGTGACAAAAATAGGGAAAACAAAAAACATAAATGTTTTACATTTTCTACGTTTTATATTCAGAAGAGAGGCTTATTTTAGTATAAAATAGAGAACTACTGGGAAGAAACTAGTAGGGAGGGTACAGGTTATGTCTTGTTTCTTGTGACCTCAGCACGAAGCCTAGCACATAGTAACTCTTTTTAAATAGCAGCAACAACTACAAGCGCTCAATAAATTTAGCTCTTACGTGCCACACATGGATTAAGCGCTTTGTGTCTATATTTAAGTTTTACAACATTATTCATGAGGCGGAGAGAAGTTAAATAACTCACCCAAGGTCACAGGCTATCAAGCAATTTAACCCCAGAGACCGTGATCCAATGTGTTATGTGAATCTAACTCCTATTCATCCTTCAGTTCTCAATTTAAGCTCCTCTGGAACCCACTGGTGGGTAAATTAGGAATCCATGGTGACTGTCCTTTCAATAAGATCCTGTGTCAGAGTGAGCTTCAGAGAGGCAGTGTCTGCCACACTATAGCCACAGCACAAAGCGCTGAGCAGTATAGACAGCAAATATTTCTGCAATGAATGAACAGCAAAAATAAAAAATGCCAACAACTGAATTATATTTCATGAGGATGCCCCTGGGTTACGATATAGTTACTAAAACTTCACAGTTTTTTAATCTATCTTCTCTTAAATGATTTTTTTACAAGTTATGGTTGTAATAAGGCACGATTCTCTTGGTACATTCAGTGAGAACTCAAGAGATCTTTTAATATTCACTGTGTACCTGTCCAGTTGAGGATATGCTTTAAATAAATATCTGTTAACTTACTTGACAATAAATGAAGAGGTACCAATATACGTTTGACCCCATGTTGTTGTTGTTGTTGTTTGTAAGGAATACTTAACTATGCATAGAAAAAAAGGTTAAAAGGATTTAAAGCAACATGTTAACAGGAATATTTCTGGGAAGTAAAGTGATATGACTTTAAAATTTTTATTTTGTTTCTAACTGATTATAAAAGTGTTTAAATAAACAAAAATGACAGAACAGTACAATGAACACCTGTATATTCTCTATCTAGATTTGACAAGTGTTGATGTTTTGCTACATTTGCTTTCTCTCTTTTCGTCTCCCTTGCTACACAGGAGCAGGCAGGCACACCCATACACCCCCAACACACACACAATCTTTTTTGGCATCACTATTTGCAAGTAAGTTGTAGACATTATAACACATCATCTTTAAACATTAAAGCATATATCTCCTAAAAATAAGACATTCTTTTATATAACAATAGCATTATTATACCTAAGAAAGTTAGTAATTTTATGATAACATCAAATGTTCTGTCCCTATTTATGTTTCACTGCTATTTAACTTTCCCACTGGTTCTAAGAATATCTTATAGTTTTTTATTAGAAAGCAAGAGCCAATAGAGGATTACACATTGCTTTTGACTGTTAAGGATCCTTTCATCTCCCTCTACCACTATCTCCCTCTCTCTCTAGGAAAACATGGTATATTTAATAATAAATGCTTAACCTTTACATCTTTTTTTTACTACCCAAATATCTATAACATGATTTTCCATTTTAACCATTTTCTTTTTTTTTTTCAATCCTCACCTGAGGATATATTTATTGATTTTGGAAAGAAGGGATGGGGGATGGAAGAGTAACATTGATGTGAGAGAGAAACACTGATCGATTGCCCCCCTATACACCCCTACTGGGGATCAAACCCACAACCCAAGTGTGTGCCCTGACCAGGAATTGAACTCACAACCTTTTGGTGTACTGGATGACACTCCAACCAACTGAGCCACCTGGCCAGGGCCCATTTTAACTATTGTCAAGTGTATAATTCAGTGACACAATGTTGTGTAACCATCACCAGTGCCTATTTCCAAAACTTTTTCATTATCCCAAACAGAAACTCTATACTCTCTAAGAAATAACTCTCCAGTCCTTCTTTCCCCCAAGCCCCTGGTAACCTCTAATATCATTTCTGTCTCTTTAAGAATTAGTTTATTCTAGATATTTCATATAAGTAAAATCATATAATATTTGTCCTTTGGTGTCTGGCTTCTTTCATTTAGTATAATGTTTGGCATTCATTTGTGTTGTAGGATACATTAGAACTTCATTCTTTTTTATTGCCAAATAATATTCCATTATATATATTGGGTTGGCCAAAATGTTCATTTGGTTTTTCCCCTAAGTTGGCTCTAGTAGCACTTAGTTATCTTTAACTTCATTTGAAACAATTTTGTTAGATTGTATTGTGACAGCTGTCATATCAGCATGCATTAAAAATACATAAAAATTGGTGAATGTTTGTATAGCCATTTTAATGTTGAAGATGGAAGTGCTTGGTAGGATAGATAGTAAACCAAGGCAGGGAGGAGGAGAGAAGCATGTCCCACCCACTAACTCAGCAGTCCTGAGCCTGGTCCCATAAGATTGGCAAGTGTTCCGAACATCACAAGGAACTCCATGATAGCACAGGAGTAGGGGAGCCCTTGATGTTCTTATATATCATTTTCATTATCTGGGAAAGAAAGCCTTTGAAACTGTTTATTCATCCCATGGTCTAGAAAGGGGAAGAGGAAATGGTCCACAGTGCCCAAAGAAGAAGCCCATAAAACAGCCTTGGGCAATTGCCTGCCTCTTGTCACTATCTGTTTAACGAGGGGGTCCCTGGTGCTTACAGAAAGAGCACACAAATAACTTTGGGTAACTGCTTCAACTTTAATTAACTGACTTCTGTCATTTCTTTGTTTTACAAGATGAACAAACTTGGTCTGGAACAAGATAAGAATCTGTATTAACAACCCTCCACACATACTTTTAAGGAGTCACATAATCCCGGGGAAGCTGGCACCACCTTTACACACCAATCAATATGTAACTCTCTCATTTCATCCTGCCAACTATGTAACTCCTCAGGACAAAGGACCTGATGCTTTTTGTCACCCTTGCCTTGCTTTTACCTATGCCCTATGCCTTTCTCCCCCACCTCAGCAAGGCCCATTCTCTTCCATGAGGATGTATCACTAATAAACTTCGCTTGCAGATTAATAGACTTGCTGATCTATAATTTTTTACTGCTTTGGCAAGAAGAACTGAGTTTTTCCTGCAATAGAAGAAAATAAGCAACATTTTCAGCATATTATGCTTTATTATTTCAAGAAAGAAAAAAACACAGCTGAAACACACACACAAAAAAGATTCATCCAGTGTAAGGAGAAGGTGCTGTGACTGGTTTGAACAGGTCAAAAGTGGCTTGAGAAGTTTTGTGCTGGAGATTTCCCACTGGATGATGCTCCACTGTCTGGTAGACCAGTTGAAGTAGATAACTATGAAATTGAGACATTAATTGAGAACAATCATTATACCACGCGGGAGATAGCTATTGTACTCAAAATATCCAAATCAATAAAGTTATTGGTGAAAATGAAAAATGTGCCTTTTATTTTATGGAAAAAGCCACAGGAACTTTTCGGCCAACCGATAGGTGTACCACATTGGTTTTATCCATTCTTCTGTTTGTGGGCACTTGGGTTGTTTCCATGTTTTAGCTCTTGTGAATAATGCTGCAGTGAATGGTGATGTACAAGTATCTGTTTGAATCCCTGTGTGTTAGTCTTCTCTAGAGAAACAGAACCCTGTGTGTGTGTGTGTGTGTGTAGACAGAGAGAATGAGAGAGAGAGAGAGGGAGAGAGATATCTCAAAAAGAAATATTTTCTTTAAAATGACAGCAGGTTTTGAATTTTTTTCATTGAAGAAGGGAAGAGACCTTGTAACTCATTTGGTTGTCTGTGACTCTCTGACTTCAACGTTTAACTCAATTTTAAGGGCAGTGCAAGACACTCCTACGATAAAAAATGTATATGTCATGCTCATCCCAAAGTAAACAGACATAATTATAATTACTTGAGCTGTTTATATCATAAAAAGTATAAGAACAATCTCTTCATATGCTTTCATTTTTCTTAGCCATCTAAATCCCAAATGTGTAAATCATTTCTTCTTTAAATACTGTGTGTATTTCTTCTCTGTATGAGTAAACACTATTCTATTTGTCATGGAAACTACTGCTTTCATCAAGTGTCCAAGAAAGTAGCCTTATATTAAAATTATGTGTTTTGGTTTTGGTTTTGCTTCTGGAGGTTTGCATCAGCTTGGGTCCAATCAGGAGAAGGAAGTCACACCATAATTTGAAACAGGCAAAGTTTAAAAGTTTAATATAAGAATTGTTAACTGTAACAGGGGATTGGCATAATGAGAGATTGGCTAGTAAGAAATAAAGAGAACTCTAAAAAATATGGGAATAACAGATATAAGGAGTAGTTTAGATAGAGCACCGAAGGGAGAGCCCCCCTGTTCCCCAGGACTGAGATCCAGGCCTTACTGGAAACTGGTGCCCCTTACTGGAGGAGTCTATTCAAGGAGATGTCTCACCAGGAGCATTCCACTACAAAACTGTTGGAGGGGGCTGTTTTTGGGAACTGCAGGTGGCTGTGTGCTGCTGGACACTGTGCTCTACAGTAGTTGAATACTGGGGAGGCCTTGTCTGCTGAGGGCTGGACCTTGGAGAGGCTGCCCATGCTGCAGAAGCTGGGAACTGGGGCAATTCTCATTTGCTGAACAGCTGGATCCTGACGAGCCTGCCAAGTAAACACAATGGAGTTAGGAAGACGACTCTCTTCCTACAGTGTCTCTCTAGCTCCCTCTACTGAGAAAGCTTGACGTCCTGTCAGTTGCAAAGGAAAAATATTTAAAGGGCCCAGATCCATTTTTACAGAAAAGACATCAAGTATGAATTTGAGCTAAGCCAAAAAATTGATAACTGGGGAATTATATTTTTGATCTACCAAGGCTTTCATTAATACCATGAATTTCATACCAATGGAATAGTTTCTTAACAAAGAGCTACATCATAATAGTGAAGCTCATTCTATGTATGATCTGATGGACATTGAATACTAATTGATTTATAGGTATGAATATAGCATATTCTGCTTGAGAAGATTATATATTTCAGATGTTTTTATGTATTGGTGCCCATTTTAAAGTTTATTTGTTCAACAGCACTCGTTATAATATGCTATTTGTATAATCAATTTATATTCTTAATAAAACTGACTTTAAAAAATTCCATATAGTGCCCTGGCCAGTGTAGGTTCAATTCCTGGTCAGGGTACATACCTAGGTTGTGGTCTGATCCCTAGTCTGGCCACATGCAATCACTGGTCTGGGCATGGAAGGCAACCAATCAATGTTTCTCTCTCTCGCTTCCTCTCTCTCTAAAAGTATTGACAAAAATGTCCATGAGTGAGGATAAAATAATTATAAAAAAATGAAAGTAAATTACATATAGTAAAATGCACAGATCTTAAGCATACAATTCAAAGAGTTTTCATAAATTTATACACTCATTTAAATACCACTTCAATCACAATACAGAACATTTCTGTGACACCCCTGCCAAGTTCTCTTGTAACCCCTTCTATGAATCCCCATCCCTTTCTATAGCCAATCGCTGTTCTGATTTCTATCATTATAGATTACTTTAGCCTGTTCTAAAATGTCACAAAAATTGAACCATGCAAGTCTGGTCTCTTTCACTTAGCATAATATTTGTGAGTTTACCATGTTTTGCAAGTACAGGGGTATGTTCTGTCTTGCTGCCAAGTAGTGTTCCATTGTATGAATGTGTGACAATCTGTTGACTAGTTGAATCATTTCTAGTTTAGGGTTATTAGAAAAAAAAGCTCCTCTAAACACTTTTACACAAGTCTCTTTGTAGACATATGTTTTCATTTCTCATGGGAAAATACTTAAGAAGAGAATTGCTGAATCACAGGGCAGATGCGTTAAAATTTATGTGAGAAACTACCAGACTGTTTTTCAAAAATTTTTCATTATTCCACACTTTGAATGCTTTGAATGTGTGAAGATGAGGGGTCCAGTCAGTAGTTTCACATCTTCACCAACATTTGGTATTGTTGGTTTTTAATTTAAGCCATTCTAGTGGGTGTGCAATAGCATCTCATTGTGATTTTAATCTGCATTTCCCTGATGACTAATGATTTTGAATACATTCACTCAGTTTTTACAGAGTTTGCAAGGAGAGGCCCCACTGTTGCAGTCCACCGGCCTGCGGTGGACCGCAAACGTTGTAGATGGCTTTCGGGTGGCGAGAAAAACATACACACGGACTACCCAGTCCTGTGGAGGAATAGGGACGGCATGGCTACCCTCTCAAGGGGAGGGTGCCTCAGAGTGGCCTGGCCACTCTCTCAAAGGAGAGCGCCCCGAGCTGCCTCAATAGGCTTTTATTAGGTAGTATTGGGTAGGTGAACAGATACAGAATGTGGATTCATTGTCTAGCAGAAAAGATCAAACAGGTAGATAATTTACATAGGGTTCAAAAGTCTCACACTGGGTTTTGGGGCTGGTGTCACCTGACAGGTACATGATTAGTCTCATTTCCTGCCAGAGCCTACACATCCAAGAGCATCCTAGCAAGCAGGTCTCACAGGATTTTACATATCTTATGCCTCAGGTCCAATTCACCCCAGGTGTCCACTGACTCTAGTGTGAGCCTCACCGCCCCTGCTATTTCCGCAGGCCCTGAGTCAGGCCCTGAGTCGGAGGAGACAAAGGCGGCCAGGAGACTTGGATTTCTCACATCCAGAACAAGGACTCAGGCTATTTGCAAAGCCGAGGGGGCAGGGGTGATGTCGATCACTCCCTCACTTCCACAGCCCCTTGAGTCTCTTCCCTGATGGCTTATTCCCACGTGATTGTGTCTGTCTTAGGTCCATTCTTTCCAGAGAATGGTTGCCTGTCATTGACTATCCAACCAAGCTGAAGGGAATAGCAGAGCAGGCAGTGCCCATGTTCAGGGAAATAAGTTTTGTCTCCTTAGGCCTCCCAGTTCTGGGAGGTTTCTCACTCAGCCTTAGCCACGGGGGGTTACGGCTCCTGAAACCAGGCAGGGCGGACACCACACCCCACTACTGGGATCTTTCAGCCCTTTATATCTTCATAGGCAGTCCTGTCAAATTTTTGAATGATGGTATGACAATGCACCATTCAGGCTGAATTGATATTAGAATATTATTATAGTGCATATATCAAGCATCTGCCATTAGCCCAGGGTTGTTTGATTAAAGGTGAAAGCAAGTGGCTTCAGAACTGTAACTGTGAAGCCTGTTGCTCTCAGGAGTACCTAGAACCCTTTTTCACAGTCAATGCCTAAGGACCCCACTGTTGATGTCTACAGTTTTCTTTCTAGGAGGACTTTGGCAAACTCACTTTTATATTATGAAAAATAATTAAAACCTTGCCTTGGAAAGTTGTATCCTAGGCTGAATTCTGTCACTTTGCTTGAAACTGTTCAAAGATCTTTCAGAAATACATAACTGGGAGGACCTTCCTGCATATCCCATTTGTGGAATTCACTTTTCCTTTCATATACCATCGCTGTCCAGCAGTGTTTGTGATTCACTGGTGAGTGTTGCTCCGCAGAGCAAGTTAATTAGCAGCCTTCTGTGTCTGGAGTAGCAAGTGACACAAACCAAAGGACCCATACATTAGACAAAAAGCAAAACTAAATTAAATTGTTCAGGTGTGAAGAGATGATAGTCTTAATTGGGCAATTCTGAAATATGTCTTAAGAGATACTGAAAGAAAGCCTTGGCTGAATGGCTGAGTAACTCAGTTGGTTAGAGTATAATCTTGATATGCCAAGGTTGCAGGTTCAATTTGATGTTTGTCTTTCTCTCTAAAAATCAATTTTTAAAAAAAGGAGAAATACCAAAAGAGCAGAGAAAGAAGAGAGAAAACCACACAGGAGTAAGTCAATGAATGATCTCTGACCTCAGATTCCTCATATCAAATATCAGAGGAGCTGTCTAAGGTTCCTTTCAGTCTGTACATATATGATTCTACGTTATCCACAATCTCTCTCCACTCTCACTTGTCCACCTTAGGTAGCGCCTCTCTCATCTCTCCCCAGGAATATTCCAACCTCCTGTTCTGTAGTCAGAATGATTTCTAAAACATGTCTGCAAAAGTCACTCTCCTGCTTTAAATCTCTCAATAATTTAAAAATTCTATTAAAAACAAAGCAAAACAACAACAACAAAACTCCATTAATCCTGATGTAAAGTCCGAAGGATTTCACGAGTTGACTGGCTTCATCTTGATCTTTAAATTTCACATCTCACCACTGCTCCTCACACTCCAAACCTCCCTACACTCATCTCCTTTCACTTCTTTAAAGGTAGCCATTCTGGATCATATATCCCACCTTTATGTGGCCATTTAAACCACAGATTTTATTGAGTGCCTATTGTGTCTCAAGAATTGTTTTAGCACAAGGAATAAAGCAATAACCACATGGGCAAATCCCTACCCTACCAGAGCCATTTCTTATCACTGGAAAGCAATTCCTCAGAGCACCCCTTGACTCAGTAACTCATTTTACAGATTCTTGCTGAGATGTCACATCCTCCTGGGAGTGCTCCTCTTACTGCCCTCTCTCCCTCATCTCACCCTCTCCAGGGTACACCCTCTACTTCCTGCCATTCAGCATTTGTTATGCTGTGTAACATGGTTGTCTTTGCATCCCACTAGACTATAATATCATAGGAGCATGAACATGCTGTCCTTGTTCATCATTCCCCCACAAGGCCTGACACATGGCAAGTTCTAAAAAAATATTTGTTGCAAAAAAATACATTAAACTTATTACAAACCAATGACTACCTGCTTGAAAAGGAATCATGTAAAATGGAAAAATGCTACATCTAAATCTGTCATAGGACAATAAAGGCTCATAATTTACATATTTTCTTAGACATACCAAATAAAGGGGTACACCATAATAAGTGCAAGGTTCAACAGCAACTAAGGAGAGGTTAGCTAGGAAACTCTGAGTCTGAAGTTTGGGGAAAATCTCTTGTAAAAAGGGTGTAAGAATAGAGATCTCTCCACTAACTCTCCAAGATGAAATTGATAGTATGAAGACTTCTTCACCACCTAATCTTAGTAAAGCACACAGAAGTAAAAGGTGAACACATTTACCTATGTGGAAAATGAGTTATGCCACCAGTTAATTGTATTTATGACAGGTCATGTACACAGAAGCACATTGCGGTAAGCCCAATGATGCCTCATCCAACCCAGCCTGAAGGATGTCCTGATCTAATTCCCAGAATCTGTGATTACATAACCTCACATGACATAGGGGAATTAAGGTTGCAGATGGAGTTAAGGTTGCTAATCAGCTCATTATAAATAGGAAGATGATCCTGAATAATCTGGGTGGGCCCAATATAATCATAAGGGATCTTAAAAGTGGAATTGGGAGGCAGAAGAGGGTCAGAGAAAGAGATGTTACAATGGAAACAGGGTCAAAGAGAGTCTGTGTTGTCAGCTTTGAAGATGGAGGAAGGGAACATGAACCAAGGAAAGTGGGTAGACTCTAGATGCTGGGAAAAGCACAGAAATGAATTCTCCCCAGAACCTCCAAAGGAACACAGATCTGCCAACACCTTGATTTTAGTCCAGTGAGACCTAGATTAGACTTTTTACCTTATATTTCTGACATAACTGTAAGATAATAAATGTGTGTTGTTTTAAACCACTAAGCATGTGGCAATTTGTTAAAGTAAAAAAGCTAGTACATATCTTTGTCCCATAAAGCACATCTCCTTTCTAGTAAAGCACCCCAAAAGAGTTGAGCTCCACAGAATGATTGATATTTGAACACTGTTGTGATGAACAAATTGTAGAATTTGCTTTAGAGCTGTGAATGGCTTGGAGTCCCCTAGTTTTCCTCATCTCCCATTGCCCCTTCCCTGCCTCCCACCATCCCATGCATGCAAACAGAAAAACACCAACACACACCTGACTCAGAAAATGTGGTCTACCACAAATATGTCTTAAGATTCCTCTTTAGCGATAGCATCTAAAGAGATGACTTTCTCCTCCTTGTAACCTAGACACCGACAGACCCCTCCTTGGTGGTGGCTTCTATTTTCCTTCTAGTCAGTCTGATATTCTTCTAAACCAGTTTATTCTTACATAGAAGCATTGAAGGAGGTGGGGAAAGGGTTGCAGATGATATGATGTCTCAGGGTCAACATCCTTCCTCCTGGGATTGCCTCTATTCAGGTTCATGAGAAGAAAGACCCTTACAAGCTAAAACCAAAACAATGACAACAGAAAGAGGTCCAGTGACAGTCAGGTGCTGGGAAGAGTGTAGGAGGAGTGTTTTTATCATCCATATCATGATGTACTGCAGTATTTCATTACAGACCCCTCCGGTTTTATTTTCCAGTCCTGTGCCCCTGCTCCTCTCCTCGGTTCTTTGACTGCTCACCTCTTTCTCACCCTTTTCATGCTGTCACCTCTCTAAGGATGGCTCTGAAACCACCAGTCTTTACTTCTCTCCTTACCCACAGCCTCCCCAGTTGTTGGCTGCCGGTTCTGTCCTGGCCGTGTGGAATCACCTTGAACGCAGCAGAGGCCATGCTAGACGTCCCCTTTCCTCAATACAACTCTCTTTGGCTCAGTTGCCCTCCTTTTTGCTAAAGACACAGTGGCTTTCCGAGCCCCTGGTACTTGGTGTGCCAATGGTAGGTCAAGTCTTTTTATTTCCCCCAATCTCCTTATGCTGCAGCTGTGACAGTCTGTTTGTTCTTTCCCAAATATGCTTTTTATTCTCTCATTTGTGTCTTTTCTTTAGCTCTCCTTCTACCTAAAATGCCCTTCTCCCACATGAACTGTAATGGGACAACAGAAGTTTATAATGCATATATTATCTTAGACATACCAAAGAAAGGGAAGCACAATGATTGTTTAAGACTTAGCAACAACAAAGAATTTGCCCAGGTAGCTGAGTCTTAAAGTTGGGGAAAATACTTTGGGGAACAAGAATGTAAGAATAGAGCCCTCTATACTAATTCCATAGGATGAAGTGTGGTTAGTGTGGAGATGTCTTCACTGGTAAACCAAAGCACACAGAAGTAAAAGGTGAACACATTTACCTATTAAGTGTACACCTTTGCCTATTAAAACCTTTCCCAGTTAGGAACATGACATTAGAGAGTGATTTCCTTGGGGTGGCCATGAGAGGGGTAGAGAACGGGCCCGGGGCACGGAGCATCGTGGCATTAATAATATAGTAGTCCCTGCTTTGTCCTCATTTTGCTTTCCACAGTTTCAGTTGCAGTCCAAAAAAATCAAATGGAAAATTCCAGAAATAAACCATTCATAAGTTTTAAGTTTTGCACAATTCTGAGTAGCACGATGAAATCTCATACTATCCAGCTCCATTCTACTGCAGACGTGAATCATCTCTTTGTCCAGCATATCTATGCTGTATACACATTGTATACGTTCCCCTTCCCCTTCCCCTGTCTCTCTACCACCTTGTCAGCTAGTTAGTAGCCACCTCAGTTACCAGATTGACTAATTTATTTTATAGTTAGTTATTATGCTAATCTTACTATGTTTAATTTGTAAATTAAACTTTATCATAGGTATGTGTGTATAGGAAAAAACATAGTATATATAGGGTTCAATAGTGTCCACAGTTTCAGGCATCCACTGGGGGGTCTTGGAACAGAATCCCCACAGATAAGGGGACTACTGTATTCATTTTCTAAATATAGGTGGTGGGGACACAAGTTTTGTTACATTATTTTCTATTTTTTTCATGCTATTTGAAACACACACACACCCGATCTTTCCTTATGTTTCCAATATAATTTGAAATACCTTCTGCAAGCATATATTTTTCCCTACACTAATTTTCCACAAAGCAAAGTTATACAGGTTTTTCATATGTATATTTTGCATTCCTTAAGCCCAGTTAATGTGGGTGATTTTTCACCTAATCTTGACACAGCAGATGGCAGTATAGGTCCAGATTCTCATACAGTAATAACATAGAGACCTGTTCGCAGATAAAATGACTGTAGCTGAAAAATTGTGGTTTTAAATGGTTAACATAGAAAAGGTAAAATTATAATATTATTACTCTGCTCCTCAGAATTTAGAGACATATTTTCTAATAATTTTAAATTCATTAAAATAATTCATTAAAAAAGTGAAAGCAATTCTTAAGCTGAAATAGGAATTATCACCTCCAAAGAGATACTGAACAACCCTATTCTCACAAGACTTGAGTAATTAATTGTCTTGTATTTCTAGTTTGACTTTGGCAAATAAACCCTCTTGCATAAAATTACTTAAGAATATTCATGTTTTGTTACCATGGTGTAAGATTACATTTTTTGCATGGCTAAAAAAAATTAAACAGAGAGTTACATTAAATTGAGTTTTATTTTAAAACTGCAGATATGAGATTTTTCAAGTACATTTCATTTGCATTCCTCCACCCCCATTTCCCAGATTCTTTTGAACCTGCTGCTTTCCTCTCAGTAGCAAGAACTAGAAAGGCAGTCCAGCAAGATGGAGGGGAGTATGAGCGCTAATTCAACAGGACCAGATTCAAATTCCTCCTCACTGCCTGTGAGGGAAGTTAATTGGCCTCTGTGAGTTTCAGTTTCCTTCCCTGTAAAATGGAGATAATAGCAGAATTTAGCACTTAGGGTTATTGTGATAATATATTCACAATATTACCAGAGATGAGTGTTCTTGAGGACTGCCAGGTTCCACTCTCACTGTTACCCTCCTGCATATATTCTCTTTTGTCTCCCCTTTTACAGAATGTATAAAAATACCCATCACCTGACATCTTTCCCTCCCCGCCTTTGGAGCAATATGTCTCCAATATGCTGCCCTTCATTAGGCCCTGATTGTTTTTCTTTCTCTCTTCTCATTCTCTCTCCTATTCTGAAATTCCACTTCACTCTCATTTTGCTCAGCAATGTTCATCTTCATTTGCTCCTAATTCCCAAAGAAATTAGTGACAGACCTTGTTTGTTCCTTCCCTGCTGGGGACACAGCCATCTTCTCTTCAGGTCCACCCACCTTCCCCCAGGAAAGGCTCAGGAGAACTGGGAGCTCCTTACTTCAGCTAGAATTGACCAGATGGGCTTTTCTCCCAATGTTAGAAATATTTGAAAATGGGCCACTTTTGAAAGATACTTGAAAGTATTAAATTATTGTAGAATTTGCATTCTGTTGGACAGAATTTCGTGATAGTTTAATTTTGTATATTTTTTGAAAGTTTCATTAATTTTTCTAGAACACAAACTATATCACAGAAAAATTAGCTAACTTTATTTTACAAAGAATCACTGGATATGAACAAAAATTTTAATCACGATATTCTTCTTGAACACACAACAAAACAACCAATTGATTGATTTTTTCACACATAATATATTGAAATAAGCTTTCATTTATTGGATACTTATTATATATTAGACATATTACTAAGTGTGACCTTAATTTATTTATAAAAAAGAAAAACCCAACTGTAGATACTAGAATTATCTCCATATTGCAGATGATAAAACTGAGGTTTAGAGAAGTTACATGACTTCAGTAAGGTCAGACAGCAAGTAAGGGTAAAGCTAAATTAGTCTGACTCTGGAGCATAACCTCAATATTACTATTTTTTTATATTTGAGATGTAATTGATGTATAAATTATTTTAGTTTCAGGTGTACAACATAATGATTCTACATATGTGCGTATTACAAAATGATTACCACAATAAGTCTAGTTCACACCTGTTACCACATATAGTTACAATTTCTTATGCATAATTTTATGATCTGCTGTTCTAACAACTTTCAAATATGCAATACAGTATTATTAACTATCATCACTATGCTACCTATTACATCTCCAGGACTTATTTATTTTATAGCTGGAAGCTTGTGCATTTTGACCACCTTTACCCATTTTGCTCAGTGTTTACTATTCCCTGGTAACGAGTCTGTGTAAGGAAAATGTTCCTGGTAAAGTTGTCCAGTTAGCTTCTGAACCAAATCCATAGGTGCATCTTTTTTTTTTAATCCTCACCTGAGGACATGTTTATTGATTTTAGAAAGAAAGAAAGGGAGCGAGACAGAGAAACAGAGAGACAGAGAGAGAAACATTAATGTGAGAGAGAAACAGAGAATGGTTGCCTCCCATACATGTCCTGACTGCAGATTGAACCCGCAGCCTTTTGGTGTATGGGACGATGCTCCAACCAACTGAGCCACCTGGTCAGGATCATAGGTTCATCTTTTTAAAACTGGTTTCACCTGGCTGGTGTGACTCAGTGGACTGAGTGCCAGAATGTGCAGTAAAGGGTCGCCGGTACAATTCCCAGTCAGGGCACATGCCTGGGTTGTAGGCCAGGTCCCCAGGAGAGGGCACATGAGAGGCAGCCACACATTAACATTTCTCTGCCTTTCTTTCTCCCCCCTTCCCCTCTTTCTAAAAGTAAATAAAAATATTAAAAAAAAACAAAAACAAAAACTAATTTTCAATTGTCAAGAAGCTTATTCATACATGAATTTATTAGGCATCTATCATATAAAAGTCATCCTTTTTCTCCTTTTTCCTTCTTGCCCCCAAGAAATCCACATATGAACCCTATTCACTTTATCTTAGAAATGTGTCTCAAGTGGATCCAATTATCTCCTTCTTCTCCCCCCTCACCCTATTTCATATTAATATCATCCCTGTTCCCTGGGTGATGGTAACAGCATTCTAACTTATTCTGATCTGTAAATATGATATACTTTTCTACATTTATTAACCACCTCTTTCATCACCATGTTAAATCCATGAGGGCAAGGACACTGTCTCGTTCAACCTTGTATCTCCAGGACATAGATAGTGCCCGGACATGGTGAAGAGCTTACTAAATAGTTACTGGTTGGATGAATTTAACAATGGGTATGTAAAGAAAGTACATTCTGCCCTTGCTGGTGTGGCTCAGTGGATTGAGCCCTGGACTGCAAATCAAAGGGTCTCTGTTTCGATTCCCAGCCAGGGCACATGCCTGGGTTGCAGGCCAGGTCCCCAGTAGGGGGTGCATGAGAGGCAACTACACATTGATGTTTCTCTCCCTCTTTTTCTCCCTCCTTTCCCTTCTCTCAAAATAAATAAATGAAATATTAAAAAAATAAAGTGCATTTTTTACCCTCTTAGAATGTTCTATATATTAGTGGAAACAGACACATAAACAAACATATAATACAGAGTGCTAAGTGCTATAAAAGGAATATACACAATATTTAGTTCATAGTGGTGCAATAAGTCAGGAAAGCAATTCTATACTTGGTGGAAAAAGTATATGCATGCTTAGAAAGATCTTCTAGGTTAAAGAAGAGTTTACCAGGTGGAAGATGAGAAAAAATATTCCAGGTAGAAGAAACAATGTGTGCAAAAAGAGGGAGGCAGGTGCTGATTATTGGGATGGAGAAGATGACTATAAATATCTTGAATTGGTCAGAGCCAATGGAACATATGGGGAAATGGCTGGGGTAGGGATGGTAGAAGGATAGGAAGGGGCCTTATCGGAAACACATAAAATATGCCATGCTAAGCAGTTCACACTTTATTCTACAAATAATTGGGATGCTATAAAAGAACTTGAAGCAGAGGAATAAGAGATTAATATTTTAAGAAAAATAAGAATAGTGAAGTGAGAAGAATAGATTCCAAAAGTTTGAGATAAGCTGATCTATTAGATTTCATTGCAAGACTTCCTTTTCTGGTCAGTATGAAATAACAAGCCTGGCTTTACCCTCCAGACTGAAGCAAAGAACAATGATATTTATAAAATAATGGCTTGGAAAAGCACTGGACATCAGACAACAAAGGACAGAGATCCCTGTGAAACATGAAACAGATGAGTTGAGCCCTATGACTGATTGCCCCAGGTTATGACCTTGAGAAAGTTTCCAAACTGTGCAGCAGGAAGGGGAACCAGGCTGGCCTCAGAGGCCTCCCTGGCTGAGAAGACAGAACTGATTCTGGGGATTTTGGACAGCTGAGTTCATAGGACAGAGAGGAGAGAGCTAACAGAGAGGGAGAGCCTGGAGATCTGCAGAGACTCCCTCTCCCTCCAGTATTCATCAGAATGCTGACTGATCAGCACAGGTGTGAGGCCAGAGAAAGAACCATTCTAAGGATTAGAGAGAACAGGACCTAATACTCTTGCAGTATCTCTTCCCACCAACTGGACTAGAAAAACTAATAATTCGTGCATTGGACAGATCAAACAGGAAGGTTTTGTCTCAGTATTGCAGAATAATTATCCCTAGAATGAACACTGCTTGAGACCTGCCTAACTTATCAAAAAAAACTAGACCTGAAGGCATAAAACTGTTTCATGTTACATAACTGCATGCCAGAGCAAAGCTCAATAAGACTTATAGAAATATAAAAATACTCAGTATGCAACAGGTAAAATTTACAATGGCTGGCATCCAAGTAAAGATTTCCAGACATGCAAAGAAGTAGGAAAACATGGTCCATAATAGGAGGAATAATCAATCAATTGAAACTGACTGAGAACCCACACAAGTGTTAGAATTAGCAAAGAATGGCATTAAAAGTTATGATTATTGCCTATATTTAAAAAATGAAGTAGAGATGCAGAAGATATTTTTTAAAAGATCAGAATTAAACTACAAATGAAAAATACTACCTGGATTTTCTGACCATTGGATGAGAGTGTGGAGGCAGAAAGGGAGAGAGAGATTGGGTGGCATGTACTGCTTTAACAAGAACAAAAAATAAGGAAGGAAAGATGTGAATGGGATGGGGGAAATTGAATTTAGGATTTACTAACTTTGAGGTACTTACTCCATGATAGAACTCTGAGGAACTCCAATATTTAAGGGGCCAACAGAAAAAAAGAAAACCCTGTAAAATGATTGAGAAATTGTGGTCCTGGAAGGAGAGGAAGAGCAGGGGTAAGAGACTTCATGAAAACCAAGACAGCCCAAATTTCAAGGAGGAAGTGGTTGACATGACTACTACTGCAGAGATTAAGTAGGGGAAAAGCTGAGAAGTAGCCAAAGTGGCTCCTGGACCTGGCAGGTAGGAGCTGATCTCGCCTATGTGATCGAAGGGACCCTATCTGTTTGCTCACTGCTGTATAACCAGTTTCTGGAACAGAGTGAGTGTTCAAACCCATCTGGGGAATGGATGAATGAATTCAATAAGGAGCTGTGACATACCCTGTGCCTGGCAGAACCTTTTTGTGATTAGAATTGCAGCAGTTTAGTGGGATCAGAAGTGTGGAAGCTAGACTACAGTGGATTCGGTGAAGACTGGAAATAAAGAAAAAGGCCACAGGAAGATGCAGGATCAAGAAAAACTTTTATTTGGTGGGCGGAAGGCAATGGAACAAAAGCTGACAGCCTACCTCCACAGAGCCTCATACTTCCAGTTGACTACCCACCACACTTCCAATTGTTTGTTTTCCTGCATAATCACTTGAAGATTAAAATTCCAGAACAGGTCTGATTGATTTGCCTCAAGGCATATGGTCACAATCAGATGGCTTTCTGAATATGTAACTTTATTTATTTATTTTTAAATTTGTAGCAGTACTTAGTGTCCAACAGAAGCTACCCCATCTGTTAAACAATATCTCAACTGCAAAGCTTCTCTTAGTGTTGGTGAATAGATAATGACACAGGACAGCCATCGTCACTGTGACAACAGTGCCCAGGAACTATCAAAGGAGAATTGCACATGAACAGCAGGTTCTCAAGCAGTCATGACTCAGCTTCCTCTGCAGTATGTTTTTTCTGCAAATTTGGTGAGCTCTAGAGTAATGAAAATGTAACTTTAATCACCCCCATTCACTTTTCGTAAAGTTGGCTGGACTTGAAGAAGGATAACTGTAGGAAAGTAATCTAGTATGTTTTTCTTTTCTTTCTTTCCATCTTCGGTGAGTACTTTATGTGTTTGCTATGTGCCAGGCACTCATTAGGAGAAAGATATAGGTAATAAGGAGCTAAACCAGACATGGGTTCTGCTTCCCTGGAGGGTAGGACTGAGGGCAGGCCTGAGATGACCTCTGAAAATGAATTACTATTCATTTGACCCAGAAAATCAGACACAGGCTCTCTTCCCCTATATAGGACTGTGGTTTGCAATTGTATAATCATTAATTTAAATGATCTGAAGGAAATGAATGCCTGTAGGAGGTGTACAGCAAAATAGTCTGATCTGAGTCGTGGTTAAGGACTTTCTGCTGGAAAAGATGCCAGAACTGAGGTCTGAGGGGTGAATGAAGACCAACGGCTAACAGTGCTACCAGTGTGTGCAAAGGGCCCATGGCTGCAGGGAGCCTGAGTTATACACTAATAGCAACTCATTCTGAAAATGTGACTTCTTCTCTCTCAGCATCTGTCAAGTTTGACATAAGTACAGGTTTATAGATGACTCCGCCTGTTCCTATTTTGATGTCAGTATACTTCAGTTAATGAAAGAAAAATTAAAATGTGGGTTAATTAGGTTGCCTACTTTTCTGAGAACACAAATGATTACTTCTTTTTGGATATTAGCTGATATATACCTAGAGGTTGAATATGAATTTTGCAGTAAAAGTTAAGTCAAATTTTATCAAGTTGTGGTTTCCTATGGTATGATATTTAGGACAATGTTATGTAACTCACAATAAGGTAAAAACATACTTTAAAGCAAGTTTAAGAAGTTTATCTTAGGGACTTCCGGCCAAGATGGAGGCATAGGTAGACGCACTGTGCCTCCTCGCACAACCAAGATATGGACAACAACAATATAGAAACAAAATAACAACCAGAACTGACAGAAAATTGAAGTGTATGGAAGTCGGACACCCAAGGATTTAAAAGTAGACACATACATCCAGACCAGTAGGAGGGGTGGAGTGGGGCCAGGCCACGGACGTGGAGCAGAGAGCTGAGCAACCGGGGCGGTGTGCATGTCCGCAGCAGGCAGACCCTGGGCATACAAGCAGCAGTGCCCTGGCCAGGGGGTGGCCACCTGCAGACCCAGCGAGGCGGCCATTGTGAAACAAGGCACTGCCTGCAACTCAGGGTCCCAGCACCGGGAAATAGAGCTTTGGGTCATGGACTGAAAAGGAAGGTCCTGTTGGGTGCACAGGCCCACCCACACTGTAATTGGTGCCAGAGGGGCCCAGTTAGCTCGTGGAAGGCGGCAGAAGGGTCTGAGGTTCTACAGAGAGCAGAGCAAGCGCCATTGTTCCTTCTTGGACCCCACCCCTCCATACAAAGTCACAAGCCAGCAACTGGATTGCCCCGCCCTGGTGAACTCCTAAGGCCCCACCCCTCACTACAGGAGCTCGACAAGACCAAAAAACAAAACAAAACAAAAAGCAGCAAAAAGATGGCTCAAACAGAAGAAGAATGGAAAGCCCCAGAACCCATCCTTTTAAGCGACCAAGAGATAGCCAACCTATCAGATGCACAGTTCAAAGCACTGGTTATCAAGATACTCACAGAATTGGCTGATTTTGGTCACAAACTAGCTGAAAAAATGCAGGCTACAGTAAAT
>CM052544.1:45066688-45093596 GCA_028533065.1 Trachops cirrhosus | reverse complement strand
ACACTTCCCTTCTCCACTGAAATTCCCATGAAATTCCCTCCCCTCTTCCCTCTGGTCACTGACAACCTGTCCTCTATTTCAGTGTCTTTTGTTATATTTTGCTTGTTTCTTTGTTTTGTTGTTTAGGTTCCTGTTAAAGGTGAGATCATATGGTATTTGTCTTTCAATGCCTGGCTTATTTCGCTTAGCATAATGCTTTCCAGCTCCATCCATGCTGTTGCAAAGGGTAGGAGCTCTTTCTTTCTTTCAGCTGCATAGTATTCCATTGTGTAAATGTACCATAGTTTTTTGATCCATTCATTTACTGATGGGCACCTAGGTTGCTTCCACCACTTAGCTGTTGTAAATTGTGCTGCTATGAACATTGGGGTGCAAAGGGTCTTTTGGATTGGTGTTTCAGGGTTCTTAGGATATAGTCCCAGCAGTGGGATTGCTGGATCAAAGGGCAGGTCCATTTTTAGTTTTCTGAGGAAGTTCCATATTGTTTTCCACAGTGGTCTTACCAGACTGTAATCCCACCAACAGTGCACTAGGGTCACTTTTTCTCCACAACCTCTCCAACACTTGTTGTCTGTTGTTTTATTTATAATGGCCATTCTGACTGGTGTGAAGTGGTATCTCATTGTGGCTTTAATTTGCATCTCTCTGAAAGCTAGTGATATTGAGCATCTTTTCATGTGTTTCTGGATCCTCTGCGTGTCCTCCTTGGAGAAGTGTCTGTTCAAGCCCTTTGCCCATTTTTTAATTGGGTTTCTTGTCCTCTTCAAGTGGAGTTGTGTAAGTTCTTTATATATTTTGGAGATTAAGGATCCTCACTTTCATTCTGAGGCTGATGAGAATTTTTGTTGCAAGTGTTAAATTTGATCAAATATTTTTATCTGAACCTATTGAGTTGATCACATGATTTTTCCCTTTAATCTATGTATTAAGTACATTTGAATTTTCTTCTAATGTTAGACAAATTTTCCATTTCTTGGATAAACCCAATTTGGTTATAATGATAGTATATCATTTAGTTTACCAATATTTTGAAGATTCTTGTTTTGATGTATATGAATGTAATTGGCATGGAATTTTCTTTTCTTGTATATTTCTTATTTTGTTTTGATATCAAAGTTATATTAAGTTTAAGTTATGATGTGGAACTTATTCTTTGTTTTTTAATTCCCTGGAATAATTTATTAACATTTTAATATATACACCATGTTTATCTTACCTATAACCTTTAGATTTAAGTGTAGAAACACAGGTATATGGAGAATGACAGTTGCAAAACTGAATAATAAATCATGATTGAAATATTTAGTGTTAACAACTTAGCCTTCCTACTGTATTCACAACATGTAACTAACCAGGGAGAAAACAGAAAGCAATGACCAATTGTGAGAGTCTTCTCTAAGCCTAATGCTTCCTTCATGAGTATTTATGTTGATAGGAAAGACAAAAAAGGAAAAGCTTGGAACTTGAATTGAAAGAAAGAGAATCCTGATTTACAGAAGGCAAATTGATGCTGATTGCTACCTTTCTCCTGACATACATCTAGCTCCCCTCTTTTTCCATTAGGTAGTACATATTGAAGCGCACTGCCATTCCTTAGAATGATGTGTTGCCATAGACACTGGTCCAATTCTCAAGTCCTCTTCATGTCACATATTTCTGTCACAAAAGAAGTACTGATTGAGTTCAAACAAATTTATGCCAAAGAAATGCACATAGAGAGGGAAACAAAATTAGAATCTAACTGAGAATCTTCCTTTACTAAACCTCACCTCCAGATTCTTTTCTTAGTTAATGTAAAGAGCAGCTTGCTTAATGGCAAAAAAATACATTTTGCTAGTTCTTCTAAACTCATTCCATAATTCTTGAAGTAAAGCTAAGATGAAAAAGTAAAAGCCACATAAAAATTATTTGAGAAGTTTTATCAAATTTATTATTTAATTTGACAAGAGAAAAATTCTGAGATGTCCTAAATTAAAGTATGGTGAGAGAGACAAGAGTATTTAATCAGTTCATTGCTGTGGGCCAACTAACAGTAGGTTGCTCACATTTCTGAATGCATGTTACAACTTTGAGTGAACTTCTGTAGTGACCACAGATGCCACAGCACCCTGCATGTGCATGAGCTTGCAGAACTGTTGCGTGTAACCGATCAAAAGAAGTAAATATTTCTTACTTAGACTATGTACTTGGCCTAGAATATCCCCTGCTTCACTTGTTTCTAATTCCTTATCTGTAGCCAATGTAAATTCTTTTAAAACAACTTACATCTTTTCTCCCCAAAACATAATATATAAAAGCGTCCATCATTGACCGTGGGACAATGGAAATAGTTGTCTTTTTTTACCTAGCCCTGCTAGTGGTGGTACAGACTGCATGCCCCAGAACCTGGTCCTTTTTTAGCTAGCCTTTGGATCAACAAACACTTTCTTTAAGAAAAGCTTTCATTCATGAAAGTTTTTTGTCTAACATGTCACATCACCCACCATTTGTTACACTGGACGGCACTACTAATAGTTTCACCGTGTATTGATGTTGTGTTTCATAAATTAGAACTACAGTTATATGTTATTTCAAAGTCTTTCCAATGCTATCTAGTGATATAGACAAGATGGATATCATTCCTACTTTACAAATTGGAAATCAGGTCAGAAAAGTCATGTATTTCCCAATGGGAATAAATCTCTATGTCTTCTAATATTCATCTGGTTAAATCTACAATGTATCATGTATTCTGAAAGGGTATTAAAATTATCCAGAACTTGATTAGGATTCCTTCATTGATAACTAGGCCTTGCTTAGCAAAAATTAGATTCTTAGAAAGTAAAGGCATCTTTATGCTATTTAAAATCGTTATGTTTTTCTTTTGGCTACAGAAGCAAAATGAGAAAAATCTCATGAAACTGTCTTTGTCAATGGTAAGGTTGAGTCTACTTTAATACTGCACTGTTATTTGAAACTTTTGTAATCTGTTTAGGCCAGTTTAGGTACTGCCTGTTATGAGGTGAATTGCACTTTTCCCAAACTCATATGTTGAAACCTTACCACCTAGTACCTCGGTATTCAAACTGTATTTGGAGACTGGGCCTTTGAAGAAGTGAATAAATAAAAATGAGGCTGTTGGGGTGAGCCCTAATCTTTTATGACTGGTGCCCTCATAAGAAAAGGAAATTTGGAGATACTGAGAAACACCAGGGATGTGTGCACAGGAAAAAGATCATATGAGGACACAAGAAGGTGCCATCTACAAGCCAAAGAGAGATGCCTCAAGGGAAACCAAAACTGCTGATCCTTGATTTTGGACCTCTAACCTCCAGAACTGTGAGGAAATTAATTTTTGTTGTATTCTGTTATGGTTGCTCGAGCTAAGTATTATATTGGCCTAAAAACATAGGATCTGAGAGGAGGAAGGATCAGTCATCAATGAATAGCATCCTTAGGCTCCTTTAGTTACTCAAGTCACAAACTGGGGCTTTAAAAAGGAGTCTTTCCATAAACTAAGAAACAAAGATTAGCTTTAACTGTGAATACACAATGAATCATTTCAGAAATAACATCCTCTATTTTGGAAAAGTGGCATCCAATGAACTCTCATCACCAAACACCTGACTGATCCATATTATGCAAAAGCATTCACTGCAAGGCTTCAGCAGCATTTCCAATTTAACAGTGAATTATAAACAGCTCTATATTCTTTTTCTGGGCCTTTCTCCAGAAAGAATTATTTAATTTGGAATTAATAAAGTGTTTTTTTAATTTATTGATTTGAGAGAGACAGAGAGACATCAATTTGTTTCATTCATTGGTTGCTTCTTGTAAGTGCCCTGACCAGAGATGGAACCCACAACCTTGACTTACTGGGATGATGCCCTAACCAACTGAATTACCTGGCCAGGACTAAAGTGTTTTGTTTTCTTTTTGAAAAAGCACATTCACAGGAAAAAATACATTTGGGATGCTATGTTTTAAAAAAATTTATTGAGGTGAACTTAGCATAACATAAAATTGACCAGTTTAAAATAAATCCTGGGGTGTAACTCTGGGAACTTGTAGAGGTTCTTAGTGTCTAGACATCCCATTCCTAATGATCTATCCTACAGAGAAATTCACGAACAGAATATTTTATCTCAAAGTATTTCATTGTTGTTCTTTTATTCATCCTCTCAGCATCCCAAGTCAAATTACCCTCTTTGGGGCATGTCAGAAACATATAACAGGATTAGTAGTGTTGGAATTTTTTTCAAGATAGCTGACTTGAGATGCAGTTTCCAATTTTGCTTTATTTGGAAGTCATAAGACAGGATGGTAGTGCTATTCATTTCAGAGGTGTGGGAACTGTTTTAAGTTATTGCCACTTATTATATACAATTGCCAGTCTTTTATAAACATTTAAAGAGGCACAGTGAAGGGGGGAGCTCTGATCTGGCTCACTTCTTAAAAATTTATACAAAGTAACCTTTTCCTAGAGCTGCCTTTTAGAGGCATTGGGGCTGGCATTTTGTATTCATTTCCTCCAACAGGTATTTATCAAGTACTGCAGGGTGCTGGGTGCTCAGTGGTGGGGGAACTGACAATCTGCTGGGAGGACAGCCAATTAAACGAGCCATATTGTGACTACAGGGTCCAGCAAAAATAATGCCCCTTTTTATTACAAAATATTTTATTAAAAAATCATAAGCATGTAATTCTGTAAAATAACAATATCACACTCAAGCATACCATGTGACATTTTAGGTGAAATGTTCAAATTAAAACTATAAACAATTATACCCATGTTATTACCCTACCAACCACATTCAAGCAGGCATTACTTCTGCCAGACCCTGTCTGTATAAAGTGTAATAAAAACCTCAACAGTGGAAACCCGTGCCGTAAGTGCCCTACTCCACTAGAGAAGCAGAAGACATTTTGCTTACCATCTAGTTCAGGTGTAGAAACTGAGTGCATAGAAGGGGAGTGATTCACTTTTTATTAGTAACTGAACCAGTACTAAAACTCTTGTTTCTTATTTCTCAAATCAGCATTTAAAAAATATCTCTGCTATGCTTTCTTTCTTAGTTGGAAAACCTGATCTCTGCTTTCAATTTCTTTTTTACTCTAGAAGTTAGTTTTTTTAAAAAAAAATTCTTAGCCAAGGATATGTTTAGTGATTTTAGAGAGAGGGGGAGAAACACCAGTGTGAGAGACAGACATTGATCAGTTGCCTCCATCCCTCACCCAAACCAGGGATCAAACCCACAGCCCATGTATGTGCCCTGACTGAGGATCAAACCCATAACATATCTGGTGTATGGTGCGACGTTCCAACCAACTGAGCCATCCAGCAAGGTTTTGTTTTTCAAAAACCAGAGACAGTACTGGCAATTGTGTAGGCTATTGCCGTGCTGGCTTCCCATGGCCTTCTCAGGGCATGTCAGCTCTCACTGGACAGGACTGTCCTCACCTCAGTCAGTTCCTGGGATGAAGTCTGGAGTGGTTTAAAGATGCACAGTGCTTCCAGCAGGCCCTGGGGTGCCTTCAGCTTCACTCCTTCCTTCTCAGACCAACCTTAAACCCGACACCTTCAGATTCACTTATGAACTCAGCCTCTTTCTAAACCACAACTTCCTTTAAAGTCTGGCAACTTTTTATTGCTTAACTGTTGGTTATGTGATGACATAAAGAAAACCATGCTTAGTTTTCATCATGCATTGGGTCCAGACCACATAGCAATTTGTAGTTCCTTGGATTTTTATTTCATGTGACTTAAGCAGGGCAAGCAGAGACATGGCTGGTTTTACGTGTAAACAAAGTGGGCAGCCACCAGCAGAACAGGGCTTGAGGGATCTCGAAAGATCTTACTTGGAGGTCATCAGGACTTACAGAATTTCAGGGTCAAAGGGGACCTGAAAAGGATCACCCAGTTCAACAAAACAGCCTTTTAACTTTTGAATTTTCTTTACTATTTATTTGTTGTGTGGATATTCAGCTAGACTGGTGTCCATCCTAAACTGTTCCATTAAAACTGCTCTCAGTTCACCAATGACTTTCATTTTAATCAACAACTCTGAGGCATTTGTCATTGTTAATTACTATGTAAGCCTTTGGCTTCTGTGACATAATTTGCTTCCAGTTTTCCCTCTACACCTCTCAACAGTGGTTTTCAGTTAGGCATGATCTTTTTTCAGTTAGGGGTAGACATTTAAGAATGTTTGGAGACACTTGGTTGTCACAGCAGATGACGGTGCTACTGGCAGGTGAGAGGTAGAGGCTAAGGGTGTTGTCAGACAAATGCACAGGGCAGCACCCTGCGACAATGAATGATCAGGCCCCAAATGTCTCTCACATTGACATTCAGAAATTTTGATCTTTACCATTTTTTCTGTCTTTTTATGGGACCCTTCTCATCTTATTACCTCTTAAATTTTGGAATTGTCCAGTTTCCCTCCTTAGCCTTTTTAATTTGCTCTCCTGATGCATTGTCCCCAAGGCACACCATCCATTTCCATGGCTTGTTTGCCTTTCTATACCATGTCTTCAGCTCTAACATTCCTCTTGAACACCAACCTATTAAGAAACTTTCAAGTAGGCAGCTCTGTCTCAACATTCCATAGACACGACAGAGTAAGCAATGCACCAAACAAACAGATCATCTTTCCCTCATGAGCTCTGTCATTCCTTTTCCTCTGTGTAGGGTATATTCTTCTAATAGACCTTTAGGTCCAAGATCTTTAAAGTTGGTTCTGAGGGTTTTTGCCTCATGTTTGGAATTTGGGTGTGCCTCTTGGAGGCTTGAGGACTTCCCCAAGTCACTGCCCACGATGCTGTTTGCTACAGAATTTGCTGCTCCTTTCAGAACCAGAGACCTGGAATCATCTCTTAGTGAAACCTGTCCAGTTGGAAAAGATGCCAGAGTGGCCATATACACTTGTTCTTCATGTTGTTCTTACTCCTACTACTGCCACCAAAGCTAACACTTAGTATGCCTCTCTGCAGTTGAAAGACATATGTCTTGAGTTGAGCTGCTGGCCTATTGGTTTCAGTTGCTGCTGTTGCTGTAGACCCCAAGCCAGGCCTCAAAATCTCCTCAGAAGAGGACATGCTTTCCACTTAGGGAGCATGCTTTTTGCTGGGCTGGTGAGTCCCAGGGTTATAGAGCTCTACAGGTTCTCTCACACTGCCAGTCCACCACTAGGAGAGACGGATGCATGGGATTCCGGTTTGGGCTGCCTCTTGGACCTACACTGAAGGTTTCTCTGTGTTCACCTGATTCCTGGTGCGGAGGTCAGCACACATGGCTCTTCCCATCTTCCCAATATTTCCTCTTTTGAGTGTTGTTGTCCCATCTTCTTATCTCTATGGCCTTGATGAGAACTATCTCTGAACTAGGCCAGGTCATAAAGGTGCACTGAACTTGGATCCTAGAGAAAGGAGTGACTCAAACTTGGTTTAAAATTGTCTTCTCCTTGTTGTGTCACTGAGCCAGCAAGTACTCAGTGCAAAGGACACACATGCAGGACCCAGTGAGTGGACACAGCTTCTCAATGCCTCCTCCATCCAATATAGGTGCCCCTTAAAAGTGGGGATCTTAACATATTGTAAGGAGTGAGAAGTCTAGTGGAAAGAACTGTAATCTCTGGGTTCACTGTCTTTTATCATTGGGCTCAGAATGGGGCCATGTCAGCTGTGGAATGTCCACCCTTACCATACAGGGTGAGGCAAAAGTAGGTCTATAGTTGTGAATATGTGAAAAAGGTTTATTTTTGTATTACTATTTGTTAATTATAATATTATTTTTCATACGAACAACTGTAAACCTACTTATTCCCTACCTGTATGAGGAAATAACTTTTGTATTGGTTATATGCATCTTTATCCTATTTCTTATCATGCCAGTGGGCCCACAGTAGGTCTAACCATGCCTTCTTTTAACCCCAGGCTATCAGATAAGTTTCAAAAACTTTGAACTCAAAAGGGTAGGGGCCTTAGTGCCAGGAGAGTTTGGTTGCAAGCAACAAAACAACCGATTCTGGCCAATTTAAGCAAAACACAAAACAAAAACAAATCAGGACTTAGTGGAAGTTTTCTGGTTTTTTTTCTGTAAGATGGCTCTAGTAGCACTTAGTTGTCTTTAACTTCATTTGAAACAATTTTGTTAGATCGTATGGTAACAGCTGTCATACCAGTGAGCATTATAAAATAGTATCAAAATTTTTGAATTTTTGTGTAGCTATTTTAATATTGATGATGGAAGAAAATAAGTGACATTTTTGGCATATTATGCTCTATTATTTCAAGAAAGGCAAAAATGCAACCGAAATGAAAAAAAGAAAAAGATTTGTGCAGTGTATGGAGAAAGTTCTGTGACTGATTGAACATGTCAAAAGGGGATTGCGACGTTTTATGCTAGAGATTTCTTGCTGGACAATGCTCCAGTCAGGTAGACCAGTTAAAGTTGATAGTGATGAAACAAGAGACATTAATTGAGAACAGTCAATGTTATACCATAGGGGAAATAGCTGACATACTCAAAATATCCAAATCAATAAAGTTATTGGTGAAAATGAAAAATGTATCTTATCTTTTATTTTATGGAAAAAAACACATGAACTTTTTTTGCCAACCAAATAGCTTGAAGGATAGGAATCTAGACAGGACCTGGAATGCAGCCTAGGAATTAGGAACCAGTGAACATGAGGAGGTGCTGTTGAAATGGTTATCTTACAAAACAGACCCGGGGGCGGGGTGAATGATATACTATTACTGAATGGACCCACCCTTGTGTTCTGGGGGTCCCCCACCCCATACTAGGTTTTCCTTGCCTGCCACCAGGGAAAGATGTTTCTCAATGTCAGAAATTGGTGAAAAGGAAAGGGATTATTTATTTGAAGAGTTATACAAATTTAAGAGTAATAACTTAATGTCCTCATTGAGATCCCGAAGTCCTTCAGAATACCCACAAACACACAGTCCTTCCTTCGCCCTCTGCCCAGTCCATGGTACCATATCTCAGAAAAAGAAATAGACGGCCATGGTTCTTTTCTGCCCAAGCCAAGTTGTCCCGAAAAGACACCGCATGGCTGCCACACCCGGGTTTAAATCCCAGCGCCAATCTTCCTCTCCTGCACCATATCCGTCTCCTCCCATAATTGGTCACAGATGCCAGCATTTCCGTATTTTTCCAGCTTTACTGGGCTGCCAGTAAGTCCAGGCAAGTGTGGCCCTGTGGTATGGAGCCAATCATCTTCAACCTCTCATGCAGGCACTGTAACCAGGGGGAGTTGCCTCCCAGTTACATCTTGGGTGGAAGTAATTCCCATTCCCCTGGCTCAAAGAATGGCCACAACTATTTAACATATCCATGAAACCAGTTAAAGGTTATAGGTATGTTAAATGACCATTCTAGAGATTATCTGCAAAAGTGTTACTATTCAAAACAACTCTTAATGGCCCTGCTCCATGCATCCCATCCCCCAGCTCAGACTTGTGCGAGTGAGGACATCATATATATATGATGTCAAATATATATATTTTATATATATACATCAAATATAATATATATTTCAAATATTTTCTGGACAATGAGTTCTGGACCCCATTACAAATCCCTATTTGGGGCCCCCCTTGGCTACACCCTGTTACAGTTTTGCTTCAGCTCTCTTTTCCTGCACTGTTTTTGAGTTCTTGCTTCAGATTCTAAAGAGGTCATGGGATTGGGCTTTCTGAAATCACGTGACCATACCTTGGCTAGGTGGGACTGTGGTTGACAGTCTGCCAGGACTGCTTTCAATGGGTTCTGCAATTTCAAAGGAAAATCAGAGTACTGTTACCTTACAGAGCAAGAATGCTCATTAGGCAACAACACCAGATGTCCACATGGTTCCTTTCTTTTCAAGAGGCTGTGAGTGTAAAAGGATGAGCAGGTCAAGGGGTTTGGTACAATTTCCTCCTTTGCTCTGAAGACCATTATATGGGGACAGGTGGCTGGAATCCATCTGCCTTTATGGCTGGAGCTCAAGGTTTGGTAAAATATCCTGTTTATTATATTCTTTTAGATAACACTACATTTTATAAACTCAGTCCTTTATTTATAGCAGGTCTGAAATGTAAAGCCAATATACTGAAAATTTTTTTCACAGTTATAGCTCCCTTCAAAGTGGCAGATTTTTTTTTTGAGATCAGAACAGTAGAATATCTCAGGAAGGAAATAACCTAAGCTCAGTAATACCTAGAGAAATGGTTTGCACACAATGTATTAAAGAAAGCACTGGAGCAATTTTGTTTTATTTTATTTTTCCTTTTTATTGAATTTATTGGGGTGACACTGGTTAACAAACTGCTACAGATTTCAGGTACACAGTTCTATGACACATCATCTGTACACTGTATTGTGTGTTCATCACCCCCAGTCAAGTCTCTGTCCATCACCATTTAGTCCCTCTATACCCTCCTCTGCAATCCCCACCCACTCCCAATCACCACACTGGGTCTGTGTCCATGAGTTTTTTTCTTTTTTTTTCTCTTTTGCTCAGTCCCTCCGTCTGTCCCCTAACAGCTGTCAGCCAGCTCTCTATCTATGAGTCTGTCAAATGAAAAATGGAGCAATACAATTTTGAATCAGATGCAAAGGCAAAATGGAAATGGCAATGATAGAAAGTAGAATTTAGTAATTATAATTCACCAGGATCCTAGTCAGTTGTCTGCTTGTTCATTTATTCTTAATTATTTATCAAGTGTCTACCCTCTGCCAGGTGTTATGCTGGGTGCTGCATTCTGGGTGCGAGGGATGGAGACAATCCCTGACCACATGGAGTTTGCACTGTAGCAGGGATCACATTCCAGTTTTAGGTTAACTTAGAAAATGTATAGCTTGACTATTTAAATATTTCAAATATCCAAGTTGTAAAACTATGACTTGGTCTAAAGTTTGCAGGAGAGTCCAAAAGAATTCATATTTTACATTTGGGAATTAATATACAGTATCTATTTCTCTTTTTTCTACCTTTAACTTGTATGCTCATTATCTCTAATTTCATTTTTTTATCTTTAAAATAAACTGGAGAAATTAGGGAAAGAGTCTTCAAACTTTGGGATATGGGTCTGTTATCCTCAAGTAATAGTGAATAATTCTTTCAAGAAATTACTACATTGGAGCACTCCATGAAAAAAAGCAACTTTCCCTGATACTTGAAAGACCAAAGTTTGCTTAGGGGTTGTTTGTTTGTTTGTTTTGATATGTAAAGTTGGCTGTTAAATGCTCCATGTACTTCAAATAGAAGTATCAGGAACTTCTGGAGCTATTTACAGCAGTACCTACAACAAGCAAGATCAGAGGTTAGTAGGCCTTCTGTCCCTTCCTGGTGCTCCAGGGCCCTCTGAACTGCACACAGGTGTGTCTGTTGCCCAGGGGAGCACAACTAGGAGGACAGACTTCCCCTCTATCCTGATCTCATTTGCATCTCCAGCACTGGGCACTGGCCAGGAGAATTGGCACTCAGTAAGTATTTGATACATGAATGAATAAACATAGAAAACATTCTTTGAAGAGAGCAGGAAATTTAATCCCCCTCCATTTCTAATCAGATTATTTTTATAGCTCCTTTGATTGATTGGGAATTGTGTTTGAAATGTTAAAAAACTCAAAGCCCAATTAAAGCAGACAAGGACTTTGGGTTTCCAGAGACCTCAGTTTTCTAGAAACTAGCACCAGGTACTTCTATGATTACACTGAAAGTAAACATCAATGCTTATTTGGCCAGTGCTCTGATTTAATTACAAATTCTTCTCGATTATGGGTTACATTTTGATTTACAGAAGAAAATTTGAACTCCAGATGTATGTACTTGGAAGTTAATTTCTTTTTGGATAATTTTTGGTACTTCAGACATTTTACTAATTAAGAAAGATTTCTGCATCTAATAAATTTAAAGGAGGTTTACCTCTATCAGTGATGGCAGGTGAATTTCATCTCTTGCCAATTTTGATTGATTGGTTTGCCTGAAATGTCAGACTGAGCAGGATTCTGAGGCCAGCCCTGAACCCTGTGGGGAAGGCTACCACACATGATTATCATTGTCTTCTTTAGCTGACAGAGTTGTGGGGGGAGCTGTCAGGGGACAGCACATGTCTCACATAATATCCACTTTTGCTCTAGGAACTATATTGCAAGATCAGAAGTACCTCTTTAATGACTAGAGACTGAATACAATGAAGGTCTGCAAACCAGGGAAACGATTAGTAAATACATCAACATTGTTCCATTTTGAGTGTCATTTGTTATCTTGCTGGCAAATGGCCTGAAATGAAATTATTGAGAGAGTCTGACTCCTTGCTAGAAAGATGAAGATCTAAACACAATATTATGAAGTCCAAGAAGTCACTGATGAGTCTGCTGAAGCTGGAAAAAATGGTTAATAAACTTGGTGGGGGTAAAAAGAACCCAGGAAGTGGTGTCAAATAACCAGTTTAGCAGCTAGTCATCAGCTGTGTGTCTTTGGGTAATGCAGCATGTTTGGGACTGGTCCTCATCTCTAAGGTATGAATAATAACACTGGGTCTGCAGATGATAAGTATATATTTTAAAATGGGCCTGCCACAGAGAACTAAAAAAATTGCTTTTTTGGGGCCACAGAAGAGTAAATTACTGGATTTCTTGGAAAAAAATTTTTTTTTTGCTTTTGACTGATTTTATTATTTTACTTATAACCATTTAGTCCCCTTCTACCTGGTCCCTACCCCCAGCAATCACCACATTGTTGTCCATGTCCATGGGACCTTTTTCCTTTTTGTTCAATCCCTCTATCCTCTAACTCCCCTACCCCAAGTTGTCATCCTGCTATCTATGAGTCTGTTCCCATTTTCCTTGTTCATTCAGCTTGTTCATTAGATTTCACATGTGAGTGAAATCATATGGTATTTTTCTTTCTCTGATTTGCTTATCTCACTTAGCATAATGTTCTTCAGGTCCATCTATGCCGTCACAGAGGATAAAATTTTCTTCTTTTTTATGACCAAGTAGTATTGCACTGTGTAAATGTCCCATAGTTGTTTATCTGCTCATCTACTGATGGACACTTGAGATGCTTCCATATCTTGGTGATTATAAATAATGCTACAATGAACATAGGGGTGCTTATGTTCTTTCGAAGTAGTGTTTTGGGTTCCTTCAGACATATTCCCAGAAGTGGGATCCCTGGGTTAAAAGGCAGATCCATTTTTAATCTTTTGAGGTATCTACATACTGCTTTCCACAGTGGTTACACCAATCTGCATTCCCACCAACAGTGCAAAAGCATTCTCCTTTCTCTATATCCTTGCCATCAGTTGTTTGTTGATTTATTGATGATGGCCATCTTGACAGGCATGAGATGGTATCTCATTGTGGTTTTAATTTGCATTTCACTGATAATTAGTGACATTAAGTATCTTTTCATATGTCTATTGGCCATCTGTATGTCCTCTTTGGAGGAGTGTCTATTCTGGTCCTTTGCCCATTTTTTAATTGGGTTGTTTGTTTTTTTGGTGTTGAGTTTTGCAAGTACTTTATAATTTTTTTCTTTTTTCTTTTTCTTTTTTAAAAATTATTTTATTGTTGTTCAATTACAGTCATCTGCATTTTCTCCCCACCCCTCCCTCCACAGCATCCAAACCCACCTCCCTCTTTATAAATTTTTGATATTTACCCCTTATCAGATGTATTGGTGAACATTGTCTCCTGTGGGTTGTCTTTTTATTTTGTTGATGTTTTCCTTTGCTGTGCAAAAACTTTTTAGTTGAATGTAGTCCCATTTATTTATTTTTTCTTTTGTTTCCCTTGCCTGGGGAGATATATCTGATAAAATATTGATATTGAGCAATATCCAAGATTTTGCTGCCTATGTTTTCTTCTATGATTTTTATGGTTTCAGGTCTAACATTTAAGTCTTTGATCCATTTTGAATTTATTTTTGTGTGTGGTGTAAGAAGGTGGTCTAGTTTCATTTTTCTTCATGTATCTGTTCAATTTTTCCATCACCATTTATGGAATAAACTACCTTGAGCCTATTGCTTGTGCTTGCTTCCTCTGTCAAATATTAATTTAATATAGATTTCTGGCCAAGGTGGAGGAATAGGTAAATACACTGTGCCTCCTCACACAATCAAAAGAAGGACAACAACAATTTAAAAACAAAAAACAACCAGAACCAACAGAAAATAGAACTGTATAGAAGTCCAACAACCAAGGAGTTAAAGAAGACATATTCATCCAGACTGGTAGGAGGGGTGGAGTCAGACAGCAGGGGCAGGCAGGACTCACAGCAAGGTGGCGGCTAGCGGACCCAGCGAGGCGGCAGATTGTAGAACAGGGTGCACAAGGCTGCAGCTGGCTGGCAAGGTAGCAGCAGACCAGGTGGTCCCACATTCGTGTTCAGATAAACCAGGTGAAATAAAGGGGGAGCAGGAACTCCCAGCCTCACAGGAAAGTTTGTTAGGGAGATGCATAGGGTCCTAGAATGTATACAAACCCACCCTCATGGGAATCAGCACCAGAAGGGCCCAATTTGCTCGTGGGAAATGGGGGAAGTGCATGAAATCTGGCAGAGAACAGAGCAAGTGCCATTGATCCCTCTTGGACTCCTCCCCCACAGATAGTGTCATAACCCAGCTACACAGGTTACCTCGCCCTAGTGAACACCTAAGGCTTTGCCCCTCACTATGATGTAACAGGCACCTCAAGACAAAAAAAAAGGCTCAAACAAAAGAACAGATCAAAGATCCAGAAAAAATACAGCTAAGCAACAAAGAGGTAGCCAACCTATCAGATGCACAGTTCAAAGCACTGGTAATCAGAATGCTCACAGAATTGGTTCACTTTGGTCACAAATTAGATGAAAAAATGAAGGCTATGCTAAGTGAAATAAAGGAAAATGTTCAGGGAACCAATAGTGATGGCAAGGAAACTGGGACTCAAACCAACAGTGTGGACCAGAAAAAAGAAAGAAACATCCAACCAGAACAGAATGAAGAAACAAGGATTTAAAAAAACGAGGAGAAGCTTAGGAACCTCCAGGACATCTTTAAATGTTCCAACGTCTGAATTATAGGGGTACCAGAGGAGAAGAGGAAGAGCAACAAGTGGAAAAGTTATTTGAACAAATAATAAAGGAGAACTTCCCCAATCTGGCAAAGGAAATAGACTTCCAGGAAGTCCAGGAAGCTCAGAGAGTCCCAAAGAAGTTGGACCCAAGGAGGAACACACCAAGCACATCATAATTACAGTAGCCAAGGTAAAAATGAAGGAGAGAATCCTAGAAGCAGCAAGAGAAAAGGGGACAGTCACCTACAAAGGAGTTCCCATCAGACTGCCAGCTGATTCCTCAAGAGAGACCTTGCAGGCAAGAAGGGGCTGGAAAGAAGTATTCCAAGTCATGAAAGACAAGGACCTACATCCCAGATTGCTCTATCCAGCAAAAACTTTCATTTAGAATGGAAGGGCAGATCAAGTGCCTCTCAGATAAGGTCAAGTTAAAGGAGTTCATCATCACCAAGCCCTTATTATATGAAATGTTAAAGGGATTTATCTAAGAAAAAGAAGACAAAAATATGAATAGTAAAATGACAGCAAACTCACAATTACTAACAACCACACCTAAAACAAAAACAAAAGCAAACTAAGCAAACAACGAGAACAGGAACAGAACCACAGAAATGGAGATCACATGGAGGGTTAGCAACAGGGGAGTGGGACAGGGAGAGAAGGGTAAAAGGTACAGAGAATAAGTAGCATAGATGGTAGGTAGAAAATAGACAGGGAGCAGGTAAGAATAATATGGGAAAAGTAGAAGCCACAGAACTTATATGTATGACACATGAACATGAACTAAAGAGGAGGGATGTGGGTGGGAGGGTGTGCGTAGGGTGGAGGGGAGTGAAGGGGGAAAATGGGACAACTCTAATAGCATAATCAATAAAATATGTTAAAAAAGAAAACAAATAAAAATAAAACTAAAAAAGTAAAAAAAAAATTAATTGAATATAAAGGTGTGGGTTTGTTTCTGGGCTTTCTTTTCTGTTCCATTGATTTATGGGTCTGTTTTTATGCCAGTACCATGCTATTTTGATTACTGCCATCTAATAGTGTACTTTTATATTAGGCAGTGTGATTCCTTCAACTTTGTTCTTCTTTCTCAGGATCTCTGTTCCTATGCAGGGTTATTTGTGACTCCATACAAATTTTTGAAATATTTGTTCTAGTTCTGTGAAATACATTATTGGAATCTTGATAGGAATTGCATTGAATCTATAGATTGCTTTGGGTAGTATGGACATTTTAATGATGTTAATTCTTCCAGTCTATGAACATGGTATGTGCTTCCACTTATTTGTATCTTCAATTTCTTTCTTCAGGGTCTCATAATTTTGTGAGTACAGGTCTTTTACATCTTTGGTTAAGTTTATTCATAGGTATTTTATTATTTTTTATAGTGATTGTGAATGGGATTATTTTCTTAATTTCCATTTCTGTCAGTTCATTATTGGCATATAAAAATGCAACTGAGCCCTGGCTGGTGTGGCTCAGTGGATTGAGTCCTGGCTTGCCAACCAAAAGGTTGCTGGTTTGATTTCTGGTCAGGGCACATGTCTGGGGTGCAGGCTAGGTCCTCTGTTGGGGGTGTATGAGAAGTAACCCATTGATGTATCTCTCACACACTGATGTACCTCTTCCTCTCTTTCTCCTTCCCTTCCTCTCTCTCTTTCTCCCTCCCTTCCCCTCTCTCTAAAAATAAATAAATAAAATCTTTTAAAAAATGCAACTGATTTCTGGATATTAATTTTGTACCCTGGTACTTTGCTGAATTCATTGATCAGTCCTAGTAGTTTCTTGGTGGAATTTTTGGTGTTCTCTAAGTACAGTATCATGTCATCTGCAAGTAATGACAGTTTTACTTCTTCCTTTCCAATTTGGATGCCTTTTATTTCTTCTTGTCTTGTGAGTAGACTTCCAGTACTCTGTTGAATAAGAGAGGTAAAAGTGGACATCTCTGTCTTGTTACTGATCTTGAGGGGAATGCGTGTAGTTTTTGCCCATTGAGTATGATGCTGGCAGTGGCCTTTATTATGTTATGTATTATGTGGCCTCTAATCCCATTTTGCTGAGAGTTTTCATCATAAATGGGTGCTGGATTTTATCACATGCTTTTTTTCTGCCTCTATTGATATGATCATTTGGTTTTTATCCTTCATTTTGTTTATGTGGTCAATTGAATTAATTGATTTACAAATGTTGTACCAACCTTGCGTTTCTGGTATAAATCCCACTTGATCTTGGATATGATCTTTTTCATGCATTGCTGTATTTGTTTTGCTAATAGATTTTGAGGATTTTAGTGTCTATGTTAATTAGAGGTATTGGCCTATAATTTTCTTTGTTTTGTCTTTTCTTTGTGGTGTCTTTATCTGGTTTTAGAATTAGGATAATGCTGGCCTTATAAAATGAGTTTGGGAGCCTCCCTCCTTTTGAATTTTATGAAATAGTTTGAGGAGAGGTGTTAGCTCTTCTTGGAATATTCGGTAAAATTCATCTGTGAAGCCATCTGGTCCAGGGCTTTTGTTTGTTGGGGTTTTTTTGATTGCTGCTTCAGTTTCACTAAGTGTAATCTCTCCATTCAGATACTCTGATTCTTCCTGATTTAGTTTTGGAAGATTGTATGTTTCTAGGAATTTATCTATTTTGTCCAGGTGTACAGTTTGTTGGTATGTAATTGTTCATAATATTTTCTTACTATCCTTTGTATTTCTTTGGTGTCAGTTGTGTTTTCTCCTCTTTCATTTCTGATTTTATTTATTTGGGTCCTCTCTCTTCTTTTCTTGATGAGTTTGGTTAGAAGTTTTTGATCTTGTTTACCTTTTCCAAGAACCAGCTCTTGGACTCATGGATCTTTTATATCATTTTTTAAAATATGCTTTATTGATTGTGCTATTACAGTTGTCCCATTTTTTCTCCCCTTATTCCTCTCTGCCCTGCACCCCTCCACTAGCATTTCCCCACTTTAGTTTCTGTCCATGGGTCATATATATAAGTTCTTTGGCTTCTCCATTTCTCATACTATTTTTAACCTCCCCCTGTCTATTTTGTACCTACCATTTATGCTTCTTATTCCCTGCACCTTTTCCCCCGTTCTTCCCCCTCCCTCTCCCTGCTAATAATACTCTATGTGATCTCTATCTGTGATTCTGTTCCTGTTCTAGTTGTTTGCTTAGTTTCTTTTTGTTTTTGTTTCTTTTTTTAAGGTTCAGTTGTTGATATGGAGGTGTAGGTAGGTACACTTTGCCTTCTTGCATAACCAAAAGAAGGACAACAACACATTTAAAAACAAAATAACCAGAACTGCCAGAAAATGTAACTGTATGGAAGTCTGACAACCAAGGAGTTAAAGAAGAAATATTCATCCCTTCAGACTGGTAGGAAGGGCGGAAATGGGCAGCTAGGGCAGAGAGGACTTGTGGCAAGGCAGCAGCTGGAGTATGGGGTGGTCCCACATTTGCACGGATAAACCAGGAGGAACAATTGGAGAGCGAGACAGACTGAGCAACCCAGGGTTCCAGTGTGGGGAAAGAATGTCTCAAAACCTCTGACTGAGAAAACCTGTGGGGGTTTTGGGGGCAGGAGAAACTCCTGGCCTCACAGGAGAGACCCACAGGGTTCTAGAACATACACAACCCTCCCACCCCAGGAATCAACAGCAGAAGAGTCCAATTTGCCTGTGGGTAGTGGGGGAAGTGACTGAAAGTCAGCTGAGATGAGCAAAGGGCATTGTTCCCTCTTGGACAACTCCTCCACATGCTCCACATACATCGCAGCAATGTGGGTTGCCCACCTTGCAGAATACCTAAGGCTCCACCCATTACTACTTAACAGTCTCATTGAGACAAAAACAATATAGCCCAAATGAAAGAACAGATCAAAGCTCAAAAAATGGAACTAAGCGATGAAGAGATAACCAACCTATGAGAGGCAGAGTTCAAAACACTGGCAATCAGGACGCTCACAGAAATGGTTTTGTATCATTTTTTAAGACTCTATTTTGTTTATTTCTGCTTTGATCTTTATTATTTCCTTCCTTCTACTCACTTTGGGCTTTATTTGTTGTTCTTTTTCAAGTTCCCTTAAGTGTAAATTTGGATTGTTTATTTGAGCTTTTTCTTGTTTTTTTCTTTTTCTTTTTTTTTAGGTCAGCCTGTAATGCTATGAATTCCGTCTTAGGATTGCTTTCCCAGTGTCCTACAGATTTTGGATTGTTGTGTCTTCATTTTTATTTGTTTCAAGATATCTTTTGATTTCTTTCTTGACCTCATTGACACATTCTTTTTTTAACATGTTATTTACTTCCACGTCTTTGTGTGTTCTTCTTGTGATTGTTTTGTAGTTTCATAGCAGTGTGGTCAGAGAAGATGCTTGATATGATTTCAATCTTCTTAAATATATTGAGACTTGTTTTGTGTCTTTATATGTGGTCTGTCCTAGAAAATGTTCCATGTATACTTGAAATATATGTATATTCCACTGCTTTGAGATAAAATGCTCTGAAGATATCAATTATATCCATTTCATCTAATGTGTTTAAGGTTGCTATCTCCTGTTGATTTTCTGTCTGGAATATATTTCCATTCAATTCAATGGGGTGTTAAAATCTCCAACTATGACTGTATTTCTGTTGATTTCTCTGTTTATGTCCCTCAAAATTTGCTTCCCATACTTAGGTGCTCCTATTTTAGGTATGTAAATGTTTACTAGGGTTACATCCTCTTATTGTAATGTTCTCTTTATCATTGTGTACTGTCCTTCTTTGTCTCTTATTACAGTCTTGATTTTAAAGTCCATTTTGTCAGGTGTAAGAACTGCTACCCCAGCTTTTTCTCCCTTTCTATTTGCTTGAAATATCTTTTTTCCATCCCTTTACTTTTAGTCTGTGTGTGTCTTTCAATCTGAGATGGGTCTCCTGGAGCCAGTATATATGTGGGTCGTGTTTTCTTATCCATTCAGCTACCCTATGTCTTTTGCTTGGAGCATTTGAACCATTACAATTACAATGATTATTGATAGATATTATTTAGTGCCATTTTACTGTTAGACTATTTTTCTCTGCTTTTTTTCTTTCTCTTTTTCTCCTATATTAGTTTCTGTGTATTAGGTAGATCTGCAAAGACTCTGGCATATTCTTTTGTCAGACACTGCTTGTGACTGGCCCTAGTTAACATGTTTGGAGAGATCAGCAATCCACAACATGTAGCTCCCTCTGTTGGGCCTGTTTGTGTGCAGTCAAAAAACAAAGCAAAAATTTTTAAAGTACTTTAACATATTTGTTTTAAGCATGTTTATGGGAAAGTTTCTATTCTAAAAGATCAATGAATATATCAGCTATTGATTCCCTTGTGAATACTTGAATAAAGCAACATAACTCCCATGCAATAGCTGACATGCATTTTATCTGGCAACTCAGTGTAAGCCTGCATTAAGATAAATTACCAATTAATCTGAATCTAGTTATTGTTATCCTGTAGACTTGACACAAGCTGCCCATTGATGCTTGCACTGCCCAGTTAAACCAACTTACCACCTCCTTAGTGGTTACATGAGTAGAGTACACAGAGCAGAAGATATTGAGAATAGATGTATAACTCAGAAAATAGGCAAATTCTGGATTCAGGAAAAGATGTTTTTGGAAATCTTTTGTATGACTCCTATAATTTTGGCTGCTCTTAGAAACAGATCTCTTTAAGTGGAAGTTGCTTTTTAAGTTCGGTTTAGACTTAGACTGATCTCCAGAGACGTCTTAACAAGGAGAACCATGCAAACATTGTTTAGTGAGTGGAACTGTTTTCTAGCTCCCTTTTGAATCTCAAAAAGGAAAAGTAGGAAAATATTCAGGTAGGAAATGATCAGTATCAAAATGTTATATCTACAAAGAGATTTCATCTGTATTTACTTGCCTGTAGGAAAGCAGTGTAAATATCTGCCTCTGACTAGCTGGGAGGGAAAGTTAGGCAGCAAATAAAACTTTTATCACTTGCCCTTAGTTTTAAATTTAAAAAAAATCCAGCTGGTCCCAAAAGGTAAAAACTGCTGTTAAAAAAGTCCATTTGGATGCAGGAAAATCTAAAGGACAGAATAGGTCTGTTGTGTTTTGAGTTATTTAGACAACCTAAAAAAGATTTATTATGGAGAAAGTAAAAAGAAAACACACAAATACACACACACTGCTGATTAATGAGAAATGGTGTACATGTACATCTGGGGAAAAAAACTTACCTAGAAAGATGAGATTTAAAAATTTTAAGAATCATTTAATAGCATTAAGCAGGCTTGGGAGATAGTAGATTTCAGTGGTGATGAAACTGGACTCTATAAGCTAACAGACCTGGGTGCAAATCCTAAGAAGCTCCCAACTGTCTGACCTTGGACAAGGTAGTTCACTCTGTGTGTTCCAGGTTCACCATCTGTAAATCCACAATAATGCTGCCACCATCTCACTGTTGCAGTGAAAATAGAGACACTATTTGTAAAGTGCTTGGTATGAGGCTTGGTACAAAAAAGAGGAGTCAGTTATGTTAGCTTTGGTTATTTTTTAAATTCTGCGGCTGGTGCAATTGACAGGAGACACAGAGCTGTCACTGAGCAGAAGCATCAGCACTTCCCAGGTTGTTCCTGCATTAGAGGTGGTGGCAGGAAGGGGTGTCATTCTTCTGATTGAAAAGTTCCCTTTTCACTGGTAACTTTAAGGTACTGTTTAAGGAATACAGGTTTGTTTTATTATTCTTAAAATATAAAAATTACATGTGGCCTTGTATGTATACCGTTTATAATTTTTCAGAAGTAGCTCTTTTCTTCATGTACTACATTTTAATACAATACTTGCTTTAATAATTATACATATACTCAGACACCCATAGATCATATGTATAATATTTTTATAAATGAAATTAACAACAGATTCAAATAGTATTTCATATGATCTGTTTGGATAGTGAAACCTTTTTATTTTTCTTGAGATTTATAGGAGACTAGTATTTGTCCCTTGTTTTTGTCATATGTCTTTCTGTGTTCAAATTTAACTTGATAAAATTTTAAAAGATTTTTATTTACTTATTTTTTAGAGAGAGGGGAAAGGAGGAATAAAGAGAAGGGGAGAAAAAGAAGGAGGTAAACATTAATGTGCAAGAGAAACATCGATCAATTGCCTCTCACACTCTCCCAACCAGGCACCTGGCCCAAAACCCAGGCATGTGCCCTGACTGGCATTTAAACTGACAACCTTTCTGTTTGCAGGATGATGCCCAACCCACTGAGCTACACCAGTCAGGGCTAACTAGGTAAATTTTGAAATATACATATCAGTCTAACCTAAAAGAATATATCAGACTGGAAGAAAACTTTTCCTCTACTTATGTTGCAAAGGGTTATGTAATCAAGAGGCATCAGAAAACTCTGGAACAATGAATGGATATCCTTGATATATGGTGATGGTTGTACAACTTTATATGCTTGGTAAAAATCATTGAATTATATACTTACAATGGATGAATTTTATGATATAAAATATATCTCCATAAAACTATAAAAAATCCTGATATATAAAGTACTACAAAACAATCAGGAAAACAACAACTCAATAGCAAAATGTAAAAGAAATATAAGAAGAAAGTTCACAGAAAAATAAGTATAGATGACCAATAAAGATAAAAATAAGCTTGATTTCACCAGCAATTAGAAAATTGTACTCTAAAGGAGCAACAAAAATATTTTTCATCTGTAATTTGGAAAATGTCTATATTTTAATTCAAATTGTATGAGTTATTTGAGTAGGTAGTACATTTAAAAAGTTCAAAGATAAAAATGAAAAAAGCTCTAAAAATGTTCAGGGAAAATTCCTTTTCCGTCTTTTTTTTTCCAGATGTCTAATTTTCTTTCCCCCAATGTGGCCAGTGTTTCAGGATTTTCTGCATTTTCCAGAGACATTTAATGCACATACGGGAAATGTGTATATTTACCACCACCACTATAGGAACAAGTGGCCAGGAATTGTATGACTGCTCTGCACATTGTGTTGTTCTCTTCTATGTTCAAGAGCTTCCTCTGTGAGTACCTAGAGAGCTTCCTCATTATTTTCTATAGCTACCTAGCATTTCATTGTGCAGACATACTACAGTCTATTAATCTTTCCCTATAGGTAGAAAAAATATTTTTTCTGTATTTTTCCTACTAAACATCACTGTATAGACATCACTTCACATATGTGTGAGTATGTCTTTGGAGTAGATTCCTAGGTGTACTTTTGGTACATACAGCAAAACTTTTAAAGGTTGATTGCAAGTAGCATCAGTGAGGGTTTGGGAAAATGTGTAGCTCATACACTGTTTGGGGGAGGACTCTTACCGTATGGCAAAATTAGAAATATGCATATCTATGACTCAGAAATTTTATTCCTAGGAATCTCCCTTACAGAAATTCTAACAAAGGAACATAAAATTTTATATTCCAACATTCTTTTAAATGGAAAAACTTTGGAATCAACCTAAATATACAGCAATTTTGGTAAAACTAAAAGTATGGCACATCCATACTATGAAATATTGTGGATAGGTAAAAAGACAGAGGTAGATCTTTAGGAATTGACATGGAAAGATGTGTTAATAAGAAAAGCATGTTACATGAGTGGTATGGCCCAACATAGGGCAGATGGGTAGGACAGACCCACAGATCTAGATACCATATAGCCCTCTCCCTCTTTACCTCCCTCCCTTCCTTTATGTGCATAGAAAAAGATCTTGATGTATAGTACACATTAACATTTAGTATTAATTAACTAAGGAGAAAAGAAAAAAGATGGAAGAATAATAAAAGAGGAATTTCTACTTTTATTTTTGTACTGTTGGAGTTTTTACAATGAGCACATGTTCACATATAACTTCTGTAATTAAGAAAATGACATTTGTAAGTACCAATAAAAATGCTAACAAAAGGTAGCATTTTTGTTTACCTTGGAATGGTATCAACTACCACTCTAAGACATTTTCTTTCATTCCCACCCTGTTTTTTTATTAATCATGAAAAATTTCTATGTGAAGTAAGACATAAAATTCAGAAAGTAATATAACAGACATTCAAGGACACACCATCCAAATTTAACAGATGTTAACATTTTGCCAAATTTGCTTCAGACTTTGCTTTAGAAAAGAAAGAAAATGCTACTGCTATAGTTATAGCCCTGTGCTTTACACCCTCAAGGTGGACATTTTCTTAACATTAGGCATCATTTATAATTTTTTAGAATAGAAATCAGGTGCCCTTAGATGACTTAAAAGAAAAAAGGTTAAAATGTTTAAAAAGTTAGGCTTAGCTTTTTAACCTTTTGTAGAAAAACTTCGTAATAGAGGGATTACAGATTGCATTTTTCTTTCTTCTTTTTTGATCTACTTGAAGATTTTGCCATTTCCTGTTCATCTCCCTTCTCTGATCTTACTCCTATATCCCTGAATAAGCATCCTCTCCTTGGGCTCTCCGTTTCCATTCTTCTCACACTGTTTCTTCCTGGTAGCTACTGCCAGACTATCTTCCTGAACCAGGGTTCTCAACTCCAGCATTACTGATGTTTGGGGCTGAACAATTCTTTGTAGTGGGGGGTTGTCCTTTACATTTTACATGTTTAGCAGCATCCCTGGCCTCTGCCCACTAGATGCAGCAGCATCTTTCCCAGGTATGACAACCAAAAATGCCTCTGGACTTTGCCACATGTACCATGGAGGACACATTCATCCTGGCTGAGGACCACTGTCCTAGCTGTGGCATTTGATATGGCTTCCATACTCAAGTAGCTTCTCATTTGACGATCACAAATTCAAACCCTCCCCTCACCATCTCTCACCCCAACTCCGTGTCAAGGCCTTGCATAATTCCCCCCTACTTCTTACTCATTCCTCACTTCTTCTCATCAGTCAGGTAGATTCTCTCCTCTGGGCCTGTACACAGTCCTTTCCTGCATCTTATGGTGTCTGATCTGTTACTTGCTGCCCATCCAACTCCTATTTGTACTTCAAGGTGAGACTTAAGTCCTATTCTTCATATAACATTTCCTGATGTCTTTGGCTTCAACTATGTTCTTTGGAGACAGTAAAGTCTAGTGGTTCACAGATGGGCTTCAGAATCAGATGAATGTGGGGACAGCCCTGATGCTTGCACATAAAAGCTGCATGACTTGGGTGAATTATTTAGCCTCTCTGTGCCTAGTGTCCTTGCTAATATAATGCGGACAACAATCTCTACCTTTAGCAGAGTAGTTGAGAGGATTAAATTAGATTTTGGGCCTCACTTGGTATTTGCGTATATATGCTAATTTATAGCTTTTGAGTTGTTTCATGTGTGTTTGTCTTAATTGCCTAACAAATTAAGAAGAGGGGGATTATGTGTTAAACTTTTGTTCTATCTCTTTAGTGATCCTTTGTAGATGCCTAATAGATATTGACTGCAAGGAAAAAATAATACTGTACAAATGTACCAATTACAACATTGCTACTGTACTTACTTACAGTCTAGCCCATGTAACCTGCTTCCTTGACTGTCTATTCCTTTCAAATGAATTTCAGAAATATTAGGTTTATCACCTCAATTACTTTTAAAATAAATGTACACCACCTGTTGGTTGCTGCTCTGTTGAAATGGTGAAATGATGTATTGTTCCAAAGATCAGTGAGGATGACTTGTTTCATGGTACTCCTGGAAACAAAGTTGGAAATCATGGCACCCAAAGGATCCAGTTCTATGGCTTTTCTTTGGGATCATCATCTGTTAAGGTGCTGGATGTTGCTAGTAGTTTGAGTTTCTTCTGCATAGGGTCATAGACAAGAGTACAAGTTTAGAGTTCAGATCATGATTTAATCCAATTTGCTGCATACTAGCCGTGTGACTTTGGTAAAATTTTAAAACCTCTCTAAGCCTCAGTTTCTTTATCTGTAAAATGGAGGAAATAATAGCACCTTCTTTATGTGACTGTGATGAGAGAATGTTTATACAGATATTTTTTGCTGTTGTATATTTATTTACTTGTATTCTTTTTAAAAAATATTTTATTGATTATGCTATTACAGCTGTCACATTGACCCCCCTCCATCCCCCTCCACCCTGCACACCCTCCCCCACCCACATTCTCCCCCTTTAGTTCATGTCCATGTGTCATGTCCATGTGTCATTTCCCATACTATTCTTGCCTTCCCCCTGTCTATTTTCTACCTACCTTCATTGCTACTTATTCTCTGTATCTTTTACCCCTCTCTCCTCCTCCAACTGTCCTGTTGCTAACCCTCCATGTGTTCTCCATTTCTGTGGTTCTGTTTCTGTTCTAGTTGTTTGCTTAGTTTGCTTTTGTTTTTGTTTTAGGTGTGGTTGTTAATAATTGTGAGTTTGCTGTCATTTTACTATGCATGTTTTTTATCTTCTTTTTCTTAGATAAGTCCCTAACATTTCATATAATAAGGACTTTGTGATGATGAACTCCTTTAACTTGACCCTTCCATTCTAAATGAAAGCTTTGCTGGATAGAGCAATCTGGGATGTAGGTCCTTGCCTTTCTTGACTTGGAATACTTCTTTCCAGCCCCTTCTTGCCTGCAAGGTCTCTCTTGAGAAATCAGCTGATAGTCTGATGGGAACTCCTTTGTAGGTGACTGTCCCCTTTTCTCTTGCTGCTTCTAGGATTCTCTCCTTCATTTTTACCTTGGCTACTGTAATTATGATGTGCTTGGTGTGTTCCTCCTTGGGTCCAACTTCTTTGGGACTCTCTGAGCTTCCTAGACTTCCTGGAAGTCTATTTCCTTTGCCAGATTGGGGGAGTTCTCCTTTATTATTTGTTCAAATAACTTTTCCACTTGTTGCTCTTCCTCTTCTCCTCTGGTATCCCTAT
>CM052544.1:45035456-45066188 GCA_028533065.1 Trachops cirrhosus | reverse complement strand
ATTTGTTCAAATAACTTTTCCACTTGTTGCTCTTCCTCTTCTCCTCTGGTATCCCTATAATTCGGATGTTGGAATGTTTAAAGATGTCCCGGAGGTTCCTAAGCCTCTCCTAATTTTTTGAATTCTTATTTCTTCATTCTTTTCTGTGTGGTTGTTTCTTTCTTCCTTCTGGTCCACTCCATTGATGTGAGACCCAGCTTTCTTTCCATCACTGTTGGTTCCCTGTGTATTTTTCTTCATTTCACTTATTGTAGCCTTCATTTTTTCATCTAATTTATGACCAAAATCAACCAATTCTGTGAGCTTCCTGGTCACCAATGTTTTGAATTGTGCATCTGATAGGTTGGCTATCTCTTGGTCGCTTAAAAGGATGGGTTCTGGGGCTTTCAATTCTTCTTCTGTTTGAGCCATCACTTTGCTGTTTTTTTTTTTTTTTTTTTGGTCTTGTCACGCCTGTTACATATGAGGGGCGCAGCCTTAGGAGTTCTCCAGGGCAGGGCACCCAAGTTGCTGGGTTGTGATGCTGTACATGGGGGAGGGGTCCAAGAAGGAAAAACGGCACTTGCTCCGCTCTCTGTCGGATCTCAGTCCCTTCCACCTCTTCCCCTGAGCAAACTGGGCCCCTCTGGTGCCAATTCCCATGTGGGTGGGCTTGTGCACCCTGTGGGACTTTCCAACAACCTCTCTTGTGATGCTGGGAGTCTCTCCATGTGCCTCAACCCCTACAGGTGTTTTCAATCAGTGCCCCGAGGCTCTATTTCCCAGTGCTGGGATCCTGGGTTGTGCACAGTGCCTTACCTCACAATCGCAGCTTCACTGGATCTGGTGGTTGCCATACCTCGGCCGGGGTTTGCCAGCCACTGCTTGAGTGTCCAGGGTCTTCCCACTGCGGTCTTACATGCCCAGTCCCAATGTTTTTTGTGCTGCGCGATCCCTCTCTACCTGGCTGCCCGAGTCCACCCCCCTACCGGTCTGGATGAACATGTCTATTTTAACTCCTTGGTTGTCCGACTTCCATACAATTCAATTTTCTGTCAGTTCTGGTTGTTATTCTGTTTCTAAATTGTTGTTGTCCCTATCTTGGTTGTGCGAGGAGGCACAGTGTGTCTACCTATGCCTCCATCTTGGCCAGAAGTCCCTGTTTATACAGATCTTAACACAGTGTGTGGAACATGTCAACTATACAGTAAATGTTCACTACTCAATCATCCTTTTTTCTCTCCACAAGTATTCATCAAGCACCAGTGTCCTCCAGGCAGTGAGGAGGGGAGGAGGGGGGAAATGATCTTGCCGTCATGGAGCTTACAGTCTAGCTTTTATTATTTTGAATGTGGTAGATAGCGTGGAAGGGACATTTGATTATGTGAAGGTAAAAGTCCTATTGGAAAAAATTACTGACCAAAAATTCAAATAAGAGACGTGAAAAATTAATAAATGTTATTTTATTGTCATTTTAGTGCTGAGAAATAATTCCGATATGGTTGCAGAGTCTTAATTTTCTAGAAAGTCTCTTACATCAAATAACCATTTTTTATTGCTACAACTGAATGTAGTCAGTGGGCTTGGCAGTGACCCATGAGGGAACCTGTGCACAGCACCACAGAGCCAGAGCCAGAGACAGAGCCAGAGCCAGGGCCAGGGACTTACATTACCCCAGGCTCTGCCCCATGTACTATCTCACCCAGTCTGCTGCTCATGTTACATCCTGGGTTTGGGAGACACCTTCAGTGGGGATGTGTGTATACGTTGTTTTCTATTTTGACTTAGAAACCAATTTACAAAAGCGTATTTTCAGTTTTACTTCAGAGTGATAGATAGAGATTTCCAAAACATTTGTGTTTATTGCTCATAAGTATTGGGGGGATTTTGTGACTGATCTGGGTAGCATGACATCCTTTGCTTCCTGGCCTCTAAAACACACATCTTTGTACATGTTTCCCCAAATTGATTATAAAGGAACACATGAAGTGAAAGAATAAATGACAGATAACTCACTCTCTGGGATCAAAAAGAATCCTGCGGTGCAGAGAAGTGGCTCCTGGGCCTTCTCTGCCTTCTCTGTTTCTCTACTCCATGATGGAGGTGTCTTATGGTGACATGACAACTATAAGGCCAACGGCTTCCTAACTCAGCAATTTAGGACAGATTAACTGGGAAATTCCACTTCTAGGAATTGGTCTTTAAAATTCTTTAAGATAATTAAAAGTTATAATTGTTAACACAGTAATTGTATTAGCAATTATATTATTAGTTATGATATTAAAATATAATTTATAATTATAAGTTGTTCATACTTCCCTTAATAATGACAGGAATGCAACATATTCTAGCTGTAAACATGTTCATTGCAGTGTTGTTTATAATAGAAAGTGGAAACCCCATAAGTATGCAGCAGCACAAGATTAGGTAAGTAAACAGAGATAAATCCATATAGAATAATACTCTGCAGCTGTTAAATAAAAGAGAAGACATGGAAAGATGTTCAAGATACAGTAAGACCAAAAAAGCACACTTCAAAGCAGTAGGCACAGTACAATGACATTTCAACAAGAAAGTATCTCTGTGTTAGGTGCATATACATAAAAATGACTAGCAGGATATATAGAGCGGGTCCCTGTGGATAGTGTAATTATGTGTAATTTGGATTTCTTTCTTTTTGATTCTCTGTATACTCTACAAATAACTAGTGGAAGTCATTGTTGGTACCTCTTATGGACTGAATTGTGTCCTGCTCAAAATTCATATGCTGCAATTCTGACTTCCAGTACTTCAGAATGTGATTGCATCTGGAAATAGGGTCTTTAAAGAGATAATTAAATTAAAATGAGGTGGTTGAATTTGGGCCTTAATCCCGTATGACTGGTGTCATTATAAGAAGAGGAAACTTGGACACAGACATGTACAGAGGATAGCCCATGTGATGACCTAGGGAGGAGATGGCCATCTACAAGGCAAGGAGAGAGGCTGCAGAAGAAAATGACCCTGCCAGCACCCTGATCTTGGACTGGTAGCTTCTAGCACTTGAGAAAAGAAATTTATGTTGTTTAAGCCACCCAGTCTGTGGTATTTTGTTATGGCAGCCCTAACAAAGTAATCTAGTACCCAGCCCCCAATAATCTTCATGCTCTTCCTCCTCTCTAATAGAACTCCAACTTGGTTTAGGGGTCCACCTTCCTTTGTGAGAAATGGGTCTTATTCATACCCATGAAAATGGTAATAAGTCCATTCCCTTGACAGTTATTGATTTTGATATGCACATGTGACTCAGTTCTGGCTAACAGAAGTGAAAAATCCGGAGGGTCTCCAAGTTTTCCTAGATGGTGAGACATACCCTAAGGCACAGTTCCCTACTTGGTTTATATTTTTGCTGGATATTATTATATCTGTAATGATGCCTAGAACTGTGGCAGGCATCTTCGGATAGTTAGAGAAGCTAGCCTGAGGAGCTCCCCTGCATTGCTCAAGATAGAAAACCAGAAAAATAGAAAGAATATGAATTCTTTTTTAAAAACTATATTTTATTGATTATGCTATTACAGATGTCTCATCCCCCCCTTTATACCCCTCTGCTCTGCACACTCCCTCCCACCCACATTTCCTCACTTTAGTTCATGTCCGTGGGTCATATCTATAAGTTCTTTGACTTCTACATTTCCTATATTATTCTTAACCTCCCCCTGTCTATTTTCTACCTACCAATTATGCTACTTATTCTCTGTACCTTCTCCCCACCACTACCCTACTGATAACCCTCCATGTGATCTCCATTTCTGTGGTCCTGTTCCTGTTCTAGTTGTTTGCTTAGTTTGCTTTTGTTTTAGGTGTGGTTGTTAATAATTGTGAGTCTGCTGTCATTTTACTGTACATTTTTTATCTTCTTTTTCTCAGATAAATCCCTTTAACGTTTCATATAATAAGGGCTTGGTGATGATGAACTCCTTTAACTTGACCTTATCTGAGAGGCACTTGATCTGCCCTTCCATTCTAAATGAAAGCTTTGCTGGATGGAACAATCTGGGATGTAGGTCCTTGCCTTTCATGACTTGGAATACTTCTTTCCAGCCCCTTCTTGCCTGCAAGGTTTCTTTTGAGAAATCAGATGTTAGTCTAATGGGAACTCCTTTGTAGGTAACTGTCTCCTTTTCTCCTGCTGCTTTTAAGATTCTCTCCTTCATTTTTACCTTGGCTACTGTAATTATGATGTGCCTTGGTGTGTTCCTCCTTGGGTCCAACTTCTTTGGGACTCTCTGAGCTTCCTGGACTTCGGGAAGTCTATTTCCTTTGCCAGATTGGGGAAGTTCTCCTTTATTATTTGTTCAAATAACTTTTCCACTTGTTGCTCTTCCTTTTCTCCTCTGGTACCCCTATAATTCGGATGTTGGAATATTTAAAGATGTCCCGGAGGTTCCTCAGCCTCTCCTCATTTTTTTGAATTCTTGTTTCTTCATTCTGTTCTGGTTTAATGTGTCTTTCTTCCTTCTACTCCAAACCATTGATTTGAATTCTGTTCTCCTTCCCATCACTGTTTCTTTTCTGGATTTTTCTTTACTTCACATAATGCAAACTTCATTGCTGCCTAGGTCTTTTTTATGCTGTTGAAGTACCCAGTGAGTTCCTGGAGCATCTTGAAAACCAGTGTTTTGAACTGTACGTCTGATAGGTTGGCCATCTCTTCATTGCTTAGTTGTATTTTTTCTGGAGCTCTGACCTGCTCTTTCATTTGGGCCTTTTTTTCTCTTTTTTTTCCTTTTTTTTGTCTCAGTGTACCTGCTGTGTATGAGGGGCAGAGCCTTAGGTGTTCACCAGTGTGGAGCAGCCCACATTGCTGCCTTGTGATACTGTATGTGGGGGAGGGGCCCAAGAGGGAACAGTGCCACTGGCTGAGCTCTCTGCCAGTTTTCAGTAACTTCCCTGGGTACCCATAATCAAATTGGGCCCTTCTGGTGCTGATTCTTGGGTGGGTGGGTTTGTGTATATCTGGGAACCCTGTGGGTGTCTCCAACGAGGCTGGAAGTTTCTCCCACTGCTGCCTCAACCCCTACAGGAGTTTTCAGTGAGAGGCTTTGAAGCTTTATTTCCTTGTACTGGACCCTGGGTTGTGTGTGGTCTGTCTTGCTCCCTAATTGTTCCTCATGGTTTATCTGTATGGAAATGTGGGACTGCCCAGTCTGCAAGCCACTCCCTCACCCAGTCTGCCAGCCACTGCCTTGCCCAGAGTCATCTCTATCTGGCTGCCTGTCTCCTCCCCTCCTACTGATCTGGATGAATATTTCTTCTTTAGCTCCTTGATTGCTGGACTTCTATACAGTTCAATTTTCTGTCAGTTCTGGTTGTTTTTTGTTTTTAAATTTGTTGTTGTCCTTTTGGTTGTGCAAGGAGGCACAGTGTGTCTACCTTTGCCTCCATCGTGGTCGGAAGTTAGAATGTGGATTCTTAATAATGCCTTTTAAATCATCCTGGAGTCAACCACCTCTAGACTTGTTTAATGAGATTATGCAGTTTATCTTTAAGCCAGTTGAAGTTTGGTTTTCTCCTAGTTGCAGCCAAAAGCATCCTAATTGGTACAATTGAAACCTAGAACAAAACAATGGAGAAAAATAGGTCATATAAACCTTTGGATGCCTTTAGGCCTGTACCTAAAGCCTGAACTCCTACATCTAATAAACTGCTCCAACATGAAATAGTTTTTCTTTTGACTACAGCCCAAAGTCCTAGTGAAGGATTCATTTTGTTCAGAATACTGGCACCCATAGAATATATATTTGAATGCCTCACCTTTCATGTTTACATGTCACTGAATAGAGTGAGTACACATGGCCAAGGGGCATTTGCATAGCAACCTCAAAGGATTATTTAACTGGAACAGCAGTCACACCCCAACCAGTTAATGTTGAGTGCTCATGAAATGCACAGCTCTGAACCCTGTTCTGGTGAGAAGATGGGGGGACTGTGAAGCATAAGGAATTTAGTCCTGCCTGCAAAATGATTATGTTCATGGTAAGTTAACACAGAGAATGAAAATTCCAAGATAAATAAAGACCATGTATGGGTAAGTAGGAAGGATACAGGGTGGGTACAATGTTTACTTTCATTGGAAGAGGAGAGGAAAGAACCAGAAAGCCAAGATTGTTTCCTGGTCCCACATATTTACAAACCATTTACTATGTTTAGCCTTTTACTTTATTCAGATCACTTTTGCTGATGTCATTTCTTTTAGATGCGGTAGTCTTTGCTAATTACCCCATCTAAAGTAGGGTGCCCTACCTGTTATTCCCCCAGTCTGCTGGGTGCTTTCTCATCACTTTGTTTTTCTTCATAGCACTCATCTCTACAGTGACATAAATCTCTAGAGAGGAGTCTCCAATCTCTCTTTCTCTCCCAGCAGCATTGTGCAAGTCAACCAATGATGTGGACTCTAGGAGACTTTGGAAATTGACTGAAAAGTTTTTCACTTACTTGCTGGGAATAGATCTTAAAGAATTACTTTTACATAGGCATAAAGACATATATACTACAGTGTTCATTACAGTGTTGTCTGCAATAGAGGAAAACTAGAAAACAACAGAAAGTGCATCAATAAAGGAGCCTAAACATAGTTTATGGTATATCTATACTATAGAATTCTATGTACCAGTTACTCTGTAACTAATATTAATAATAGAAGCTAAGAGCTGTTGATTATTATCTATATTTTATTATTTATTTACCCTCTGAGGTATAAAATGTTATTAGAAGTTAAGTGATTTGGCCAAGGTCAGACTATTAGGAAGTGGCAGAGTTAGGATTCATGGCCTAACTACGACTAGCACACACACTTTCAATTTCTCTTTCATGCTGTTTTCCAGGAATTAGGATATATGTGCTTTTAGATTTTTAATAATTCCTAAGAATTTTATTAGCTGAAAATAAAAGCAAAACGGGCCTAGAATAAATCAGTTCACAAAACAAAAGATGTTGATAAGTAAGTATATGGGTGTAGTGTATTATCAGTGCTCACTTGTGAGGAGGGTGAGTGGAGAAGGTAACAGAAACTTTCATATTTACCCTTTATATTCTTAAGATGCTTGGATCTTTTAAAACAATAATGTATTTATGTATATTACCCAAGTAATTAAAAGACAGTTGTGCAACAACTAAAGCTACCACTAGAGGGCTCAACAGCTGCTTGCCACAATCTCCCCCTAGAGCTGGCGCTGAGAGAGCTGTCCAGGTGCTGAAGTGTGTAGGGTGAGTAGTTCACCAGAGTGAAACACTGCGACCTGGAAAGACTCTTGGAGCTCCCACTGCCAAGCCTTACTGACAGGAATCAGTTGAAGTAGGGAACTGAACTGAATTCTTTCATTCTGTCTGTTATTCCAGCACGGATCAGCTCTAGCATGTCAGGGAAGGGTAGACAAGTGATAATATTTTATTATGCTTCTCACCCAAGAAAAGAGATAACATTTTGTCATTAGGAATCTGGTGATATTGGAAGCTTTGGAACTTGGGGTAGAAAATTCAGCTAACAAGACAGACCAGAAATTTCTACCTTATTCTCAACAATTGGGAAAGAGTATGTCCTAGGAAAAGAAGATACTTTTTAAAAAAATGTTTTATTACAGTGAATTAACTTAAAGAACCTAAACTTTAAACTCCTTGGTAACATAGTTTATAAACAATGGCCAGGCCCCTCACTTTACTATTTTATAAGAGGTTATAAATGTAAATATGGAAGTAAGAACTTCAAAAAATGAAAACTGTCTATAGTGTTCAAAGTTAGTTAAGGATTAAAGAAATAAATATGGATGTATAATGTTCCTGAGAGTTTAAACAGCCACAACCCTTTAGAGAGCAATTTGGCAGAATTTACCAAAGTATCAAGTAGTATCCTTTTGGCCCAATAATTCCACATTAAGAATTTAATCTAGAGAAATATATTAATAAGTATGTAATATCTTTTTATTACAATCATGCTAATGTTTTTATTTAATTATAGATTTTTAGAGAGAGGGGAAGGAAGGGAGAAAGAGAGGGAAATACCAATATGCAAAAGATACATCAATCTGTTGCCTTTCGCACAACCCCCGCTGGGGACGTGGTCCACACCCCAGGCATGCGCCCTGACCGGGAATCAGACTGGTGACTTTTCAGTTCTTAGACCAGTACTCAATCCACTGAGCCACACCAGCCATGGCACAATCATGCTAATATTATATCATTGTTTATTTTGGTGAAAAACTAGAACCAATCTAAGTATTATTGGCAGTAGGTATTAAATTGTGGTTCAACAATTAGTAAAGAGACAATAAGAAGGCTGACTTAAATGAATAGGCAAAGAAAGAAATCCATACCATTTTGTTGGATTAAAAAACACAGGGTGGAGAACAGTATGCATAGTATAATCTACTAAGATAAAGAAATTTGGATATGTTTGGGTAGAAGAACCTAGAAGGCCATACACTAAAATATTAATGGGAAGTGTATTTAGAGAATGGGATGTCATGGAAAAGGTGAAGGCTTTTTCACTTGCTTTTTGATACACATTTGTATTATTATTCATACATAAAATGAACATGTGCCATTTTATGCTTTAAAAAAGATAAAAAGGAGTTATGTAAACCAAGATATTGAGTTCAGATATGTTACTACTCTCTGTGTCTTCATCCTTTTAAAATTTTTATTCCTTTCAGTTATATGATTAATGACAGTATGAAATTTGATTTTCTTTAGTTTTGTTTCCCAGTTGGTCTCCAGCAAGGGACTTTATGAGAAGGCTTTTTAAAAAGTAAGATGAATTTTACCCTAGAAATTTCTCACTAAGAATCAAATCAAAAAAGTTTCTTGGCAACTCAGTAGGTCAGCTCAAATGTTCATTCTGCAAGAGCTACTGTAAAAGCTAAGAAAGTAAAAGTCACTCACTAAAGCTTCTTGGCTGTGAGGTTTCAGGTACTGCTCTGCCAAATCCAAGGCTCTGAGAAATCATGGATTGGTTCTGGGCTAATTTATGAGTTATTTTAAAATTTCCTTCTGTCAAGTTCAATTAGTATTGATTAAATTCTTGACTTTAGGAGCGGAAGTGAATTTTGGGGGAGTGGGAAGTCTGTTAGCATGGGAAAGAGTCCCGAGCCAGCCATAGAAAGGATCCTTTGTGAAGAGTCTAAATTCTAGGGTGAATATTGCAACAAATTCTTTTGTAGCAGATTTATCAATGTTTGTAAATTGTAAAAACACAGGATAATTTTCTGATGTGTCAGTATGTGTGTGTAGGAGGACTGGTGAATCATCACAAAGGCTAAAATCCTGTGACAGGTCACACTCCCTTCTACATGTGGGGAATGAGAAGTTTCCTAATAATATGTTAATATGACTAAGTTGTCCTTCTTTACAATCTGTTCATAATCATGTTTGCAACATTGAAAAATTTTAAAGAGGTAACATAAAGCAAAAAACAGGGCCTTCACATCTGGGAACTGGTAGTCTAGATTTTAATATTTCTTTATTCTCACATTTTATATGTTTAGTAAATAAAGCATATTGTTATGCAAGCCTCTTTGGCTGCATTGAATTGCTACTCAATCCATACTCAATTGCTACTCAGACTGAAATGGAACAACTAAGAGGACTAGAAAATGTTAATGAGCCAAGCCGTATTCCATTCTACAGTGCCAGTGGAGAGAAGAGAATCAGGGTTCTGTTATTTATTTCTTCCAACCAGTAAAATTCTGTTGGGCTCATCTCAAAACAAAAAAAAGTGCCAGACAAGATTATATATATATTTCTTTGTCTACTGGACAGATGAATCTGCAGTGATTTTGTGCCTTCTGTGTGAGATCGTTTCCCTTTTGGCAGATGTGGCTTCATTAGAACAAAGTAATAATGATAATTGTTCTGTTGTTTTATTGGGGCACTTACTATGTGCCAAGCAGTTTTGTCTCATTTAGTCCTCACTACAATCTCAGATAAATTTTACTTAAGAGATAAAATCTTTCCTCTTTTACAGATGTGAAAACTGAGAATTAATTTATCCAAAGTTATACAACTTGCAACTAGCAGGAGAAGCTTATTTAAGTAATTTAGATTTATTGAAGTCTTTACCTTCTTTCTAGACACTTTAGAATAAAAGAGGCTTGCATAACCTAATTTTCTCCTAGTTCATACTGTGCTTTGGGAGATAAGTCACATACTGATGAAGTAATGATGAAGTAATTTAATACTCCCTATAAAGAAGGGAGTATTAAATAGAATAGACTTAAATCTGATACAAAGATGGAAAATAAGACAATGTAAACTACCAAAGAGGCAGGCAAAGTAGGTAGAAGGCCAAAAAACTCTAGAGGGAAGTGCCTTAGCCTGCTCAGGTTGCTATAACAAAATTTATAAGATTGGGTGGCTTAAGCAACAGAAATTTATTTTTTCACAGTACTGGGGTCTGGAAGTCCAAGATCAAGGTGCTGGCAGGGGTTGATTCTCCTGAGGCCTCTCTTCTTGGCTTGTAGATGGATATCTTCTTTCTGTGTTCTTACATGGCCTTTCCTCTGTGCACCACACTCCTGGTGTTTCCTCCTCTTCTTTCAAGTACACAAATTCTATTGATTTAGGGCCCCATCCTTATGATCTCATTTAACCTTAATTACCTCTGTAAAGGCCCTGTCTCCAAATACAGTCACATTGGAAGTTAGAGGGTCAACATATGAATTAAGGGGAGGGGTACAATTCAGTCCTGAACCAGGTCAGTGTGAACTGGTACAGTCAGTAAAAGCTTTATAGCAGAAGAGGACTGTGAAAGATCGATAAAGTGTGGGCAGGGAATATAATGTGGAAGGCATTTAAGGAATGGGTGATGAAGCAAGTAAAGGGCTAATGAGAGAGCATTTGAAGTGCAACAGGTGGCCTCAATAGTCAGCAACCCAGGAAAGAAAGCTTTGTTATTTCAGTCACATGAAGGGATCTTCATGCAGAGATGCTAATGCCAAAGACACATGAGATGTACCAAAAAATTCTTGATGGGCACACCTTTCCCCCCTTTTATTTCCAACCCCAAATCTTTCCAATAACCTCAACCCACATCCTCTGCTTGAATTGCACACAAAACTCCATGTCTGTGCCCCCATTTTCCTGTACTCCCAAGATTATGTAAAAAATATTCTTTCTTCATCATGTCTCTTTCTTGGCTGGGCTGAATTCTCATATTTATATGCCTTTATTGACTTAATGTCAAACATAAAAAACAGTTCTAAACGTGAAAGTTAATCATAACTTTCTGCTTACAGAATCTCTTTCAAGTCTAATTTTCATCAATATCACTTGATTAAAGAATTTTACTCAATATATTAATATATTATATTAATACATTAATATATTTTGCTTCCTGATTATTAGCTTCCATCAGTGTGATACAAGAGGGACAAGGGAAGTGATCTAGAATCAGGGTTTGAGCCTTTGGGGAAGCAGAGGTAAAGAGAAATGACCTACTCAACAAGTAATGCTTATTGAGACACTTTATATGCTGGCCACAGTGGTAGAGACTGGAGATCAGAAGACAAGGGACACCATATTGGTTTTCAAGAAGTTTACTATCAGTGGAAAGGAAACAGATGAGTACAGTTTACTTCCAGCAAGATTTACCATATAATAGATAGAGGTGGCATGGAGAGGGCAGCAGGAGTTCAGGCTTGAGACCATTTCTACTTGTCATGTCTTTGCCACTTTCTAGCTTTGTGATCTTGAACAAGTTATTGCAGAATAAGTTTATCCCATTTCCTATCTGAAATATGGGAATAATCATACCTATTATGCAAGAGACACTGCAGTGCCTTGTGCATGGTAGGTGTCCAGGAAGTTGCAATTATTATTATGTTATTTACAATGATAGCATTTGTAATTTACAAAGTGTTGTTGGGAGGATCAGTGAATTCTGACCAAGGTCAGGGGAAGCTTGCTAAGGGAGACAGTTTCTAGAGTTCTGCATCTGCAAACCATCTGGCAGGAATTTCAGGGAGGAAGCTCTACACTAAGAAAGTGTTTAATAAGTTGACCTCCAAAAGCCCATTCACATGTAAGTTTTTATGAATATTAGTTCAGAGAATTCTCCAGCTGGCTGAGACCTTCTGGGAAGAGTGCTTGGTAACCACTGTAGACAATGTGGTATGAACTGATGAAGCTAAATTTGTCCTCGATGTGCATGAATAAAGAATTCCTTTCCCCCTTTTGTACAGATAGTATAGAATACAAGCTTCTCTTACTTTCTAGAATTTCTATAATGCAGGTAAAGATTTTGTTTTCTTAGATTAGTATATGTATGCCTTCACTAGCGGGGCATCCATTTTCAATTGGCTCTGATTTTAAACTTTTGAAACATTGGAACACAAGATATATGAGAAGTGCCTAGCAATCTAATATGGGCTTAGCAAATATTATATAATCTATGCTAATAACAATGATCCCCTTTCTCAAAACATTTCCCATTTTAGTAACTATAAAAATTAAAAATGTAACATTATGCCTTCTGGATGTAAAACATCATATTTTTTTACGTAAAAATTCAGATGATTCCAAGCATGTTGAGTGTCCCCAAGATAAGCCCTCCAGCTGTGCAGGGAATTGTTCAGTGATTATCAGGCATGCAGACTCCTGGGTACAAATATGGCCCTTATACAATCTCTTCCATTTCCTACTCAATTGTAATTCCTAAAGAGGCTGGCCTGGTGGAATGTTTTTCTTTGGCCTTGGATTTCTTGAGGTAATGTGCATTAAAGTGAAAAGTCGATATCTGGAGTTCAAGGGCAAAAGAGACCATAAGGTACTGAGAAAATTAGAGTTCTGCAACCCAAGAAGGCTGCTGTGTTGTGCTGGCATATCAGGCCACAGCAGCGGAGTAAGCCAATTCTTGAGGCAAAAGCCACAGGGAAGGAATTAAAGCATCTCCAAAGCTCTTAGTCAGCACATGCTGTTATTCATGCAGAAGCGGGGATACCAGTAAGACTCAACTTGCTGACTTAGCATCAGCCTACAATTCATACTATGAATAGAGAAATCTTGAAATGGCTAACTCCTAAGAGATGAAACACCCGTATTAGTTTGGGTGAGCACACTCAGATATGATTTTTGCTGTGGGCAATGGAAAAGTGATTTGCCCAACCAAGGGCACAGCTGGGATTGAGGGTAAGACTTTTACTTGCAAATGGTACACAAGCTGTGGAGCCCTTGAGAGTACTGTTGCTGGAGGCAAATGCCTTCTGACTGTGCCCTCAGCAAAGGGTTTACCTTCTCTCTGCCTCCCTTAGTTTACTGACCTTTAAAATGGGGAATAATTTGGAGGGATGGGGAATGTTGTTTTGTAGGTGGCTTGAGGATTAAATGACAGATGTGCCTAGAAGCCTGAACATTTCATGAGTACTCAATAAATGTTCATAGTAATGAGAATAGTACCTCCTGGTACCTTGTTTCCATTGGAAACAGTAAGCATTACAAGTTTCTCTTAAGCAACTAGACATTGCTCCCTATATTTACACTTTTATAAAGATTACTATTAAAATAGAGAGAAAAGTAGAAAACTTATTTAGGAAGCAGAACAGGAAATTCTCATTACTATTTGTAAAAAGTGATCAATATTACTCTGGGATTTTAAAGTCAGAATCTAACTTGTGATTCTATTGATGATAATTGTGGATACATTGAAGTGCTATGTGACAGTTACCATGCTAAGGACTTCCCTAGAGTATTTCATTTAAGTTTCAAAATAACCATGTGAAATACATTATCCCTATTTCACAGATTAAGAGACTGAGGCTTTGAGAGAGTACGTAAATTTCCAAAGAACTGATAGTATACTAGTTATCTATTGCTGCATAACAAATTATACCAACACTTTGTGTCTTAAAACAACAAACAGGTCAAGATGGCAGTGTAGGCAGACATGACTTGCCTCTTCACACAACCATGTCAAAATTTTAACTAAAATATAGAACATCCATCACTCAGAATTATCAGAAATCAAATTGAGTAGAAGTCTGACAACTACAGAATTAGAGAAACCATATCCACATGTGGTGGATAAACTTTGGGAGGGATATCTCGAGAGTAAGGCATCCCAGCCCCACACCAGGCCCCCACCACCCCAGGGTTTAAGTGCCCTGAGAGTAAGTCCCCACAATTTTTGGCTACAAATATCAGCAATGATTGAGTCAATGGAAGAAACTTCTGGAGCCCCAAACAGTTCCTCTTCAAGAACCCACACATGGGCTCATCTACTCAAACTTACTCCCTCTGAACTCTGGTACCAGGGTGGTAGGCAGCTTGGAAGTCACCAGTGGTGTGTTGGGAGAGACTGAGCTATCTGGCATCAAGGTGAGGAGAGGCCATTGTCTTATTTCTTGCCCCCCCCCCCACCCCTGCCCACAACAGGGCCATGGAGCCAGCAAGCTGGTGCAATATCTGAGGCTCCATCAACCTGACTAACACTGTTTGAGCCACCTTGGAGATCCTGAGAATCCTCTACACCCAGCTTATGGGCCTACCACCCAAGCTGCTTTTCCATATAAATGGCTCATTTTGGCTTATGCTTTACAACACAGGTGGCAAACACAAGGTCTACAGGCAGAATCCAGCCCTCCCCCTTGTTTTATCTGGCCCAGCACCTTGTTTCTACCTGGTGTTAGTGCTGAGCTCCTTGCCCCTAGTTAAGGAGTAGTTACATTTATACAGTCCTAAAATTACATTTGGCCCTTTCAAGGCAACTGCAAGGCTGATATGGCCCTCAGTGAAAATGAGTTTGACACCCCTGCTTTAGAACTTCCTAATCCTCTCAAACAAGCAACAGCTGGCCTCAGTGAGCCCCAGGCTGGGCATTAGCAGCAACTAACCTATATTCACAACTTGGCTTCACCTGGGAATCTCCAAGCCCAACACAAGTAGCAGCCATCTCAGATTGATTTATGGCTCAGGCAGGGTGGCCCTGGGCAAAACACAGGTTGGGGCTGACCTTGGCCTGCACCACCCAGGAAACCCTAGGGCCAATGCATTCAGTGGACAGCTACAAACCACGTAGGAGTACCAACACCCTGCTCCAGCACAGCTGATCCCCCACTGAGGGCAGAGGTTGAAGGTAAGTGGTCATAGCCAATCCTTGCAGCTCACTGACCTTGGTAAATCCCTCCCATTGATCTGCCAACAGCAACCAAGGTTCAACTACAAGAGGAGGGTGTACTGAACCCACACAAAGGGCACACCTTGAGTACCCAGCTTCGGTGATAGGGGAGACTGCACCACTGGACCACACATGACACCTACTACATTAGGCCACAGTACCAGGACATGGAGTCAAAGCAGCTCTACCTAAGACATAGGAAAAAAAAAAACACAGGGAGGCTGCCAAAATGAGGAGACAAAGAAATATGGCCCAAATAAAAGAATATATCAAAACTCCAGAAAAAGAGCTAAATGAAATGGAGAGAAGCAACCTATCAGATGCCAAGTTCAAAACAATGGTTATAAGGATGCTCAAGGAACTTAGTGAGGACCTCAGCAGCATAAAAATGATCCAGTCAGAAATGAAGGATACACAAATTGAAATAGATAATACTTTACAGGGAAATAGTAGAGTGGATGAAGCTGAGATTCAAATCAATAATTTGGAATATAAGGATGCAAAAAACAACTAATCACAAAAACAAGAAGAAAAAAGAATCTAAAAACATGAGGATAATATAAGCAGCCTTTGAGACAACTTTAAGAGATCCAACATTCACATCATAGAGGTACCAAAAGGAGAAGAGAAAGAGCAAGAAATTGGGAATCTATCTGAACACAATAGTGAAAGAAAACTGCCCTAATTTGGTGAAGGAAATAGACAAGCAAGCCCAGGAAGAACAGAGAGTCCCAATTATGATGGATGAAAAGGGGCCCAGTCTAAGACACATCATAACTAATATGCCAAAGTTTAAAGATAAAGAGATAATCTTAAAAGCAGCAAGAGAAAAGCAGAGAATTATTTACAAGGAAGTTCCCATAAGGCCATCAATTGATTTCTCAAAAGAAACTTTGCAGGCTAGGAGGTATTGGCAAGACATGTTCAAAGTCATGAAAAGCAGAGACCTACAGCCAACATTGCTCTACCCAGCAAAGATATCATTTAGAATCAAAGGGCAGATAAAGAGCTTCCCATAAAAGAAAAAGTTAAGGAGTTCATCATCACTGAACCAGTATTATATGAAATGTTAATGGGACTTATTTAAGAAAAAGAAGATCAAAACTATGAACAATAAAATGGCAAAAATGCATATCTATCAACAAGTGAATCTAGAAAAACAAACTAAGCAAATGAGAAGAACAGAGACAGAATCATGGATATGGAGAGCATTTTGATGGTTGCCAGATGGGGGAGGGGTGTGGAGGAATGGGTGAAGAGGTGAGAGGATTAAGAAGTACAAATAGGAAGTTACAGAATAGCCATGGGAATATAAAATACAGTACAGGAAATGGAGCAGCTAAAGAATTTATACGGATGATCCACGGACATAAACAATGATGGAGGGAATGCCTGAGGGAGTAGAGGGTGCTTGGGTGGAAGTGGGCAAAATGGGAAAAACCAGGACAACTGTAATAGCATAATCAATAATGTATAATTAAAAAAATAAAACAACAAACATTTGTTGAGTGAGATATAGGCCTTTGTTACAGAAGTTAAGGGTACGCCAAAAAACTTAGTAATAAAAACAAATAATATTTTAAAAATCAAAATTGATGCAAAAAAATCCATGATGAACAAAATACCAAGATTTTAAATAAAGACAGAACCAGTATTACTGATTTTTCCAAAACCAGTATTACTGATTTTGCTTGAGGTGCCAATTTGGCTGTCCATGACATTAGTAGTGATCCTGTCTTGTTTGTTTCCTCATCTTTCAAATCACCACATGTTCTCCAAGATCTAACCCCTAACCCCAGATTTGTCTGCTTATCTCCATCCCTAAAGCCACTATGCTAGTCCAAGCTATCTTCTTTCACCTGTGCTGTTGACATAGTCTCCCTCCCCTATATTCTTATCCCTGCAACCCCCACCTATCAATGTCCTTCCCCTGTGCTCTAGGAGGAGTAAGGAAGGCAGGATTGAGCATATGGAGAAGTTAAGCCATGATGTAGTCACAACAAAGGTCTCAGCTGATCCCACAGAAAGTTCTGGAGTTGTCTAGAATCACTGTGGCAAGGAACTGGGCCATTATACCAACATCTGCTTCCCTTTCCAGATATACATGTAGACATTTTTCCTATTATTTTATGTATTTATTTTTCAATTACAATTGACACTCAATATTATATTAGTTTCTGGTGTACAGCATAGTGATTAGACATTTATATAATTAATGAAGTGATCTCCCCATAAGTCTAGTACCTACCTGGAACCATACACAGTTTTTACAATATTGTTGACTCTATTTCCTATGCTGTACTTCACATCCTCATAACTATTTGTAACTATCAATTTGTACTTCTTCATTCCTTCACCTTTTTATAATCAGCCCCATAATCCCCTTCCCATTTGGCATACAAGCTGCCCCTCAGGAAGGCCCATGACCTTAGGTTAGGCAGCTCTCTTCAGCCAAAGTGAATTCCCAGAGAGGGATTGGCTGAGTGTTGTCAGTCGTCACTGGCTGCAGAAGCCCAGGGATTCTGGGTTTCAGTCTTGAAGGGAGGCAATCTCGGGATGGCTTGTCACAGGATCTATGACACAGCGTGTTCCAATCTTTCCCTTCCTGTTGGGCCTTCCCTTCAGTTATTGGAGAAGCCGATAGTGGCCCACCCTGGGGCAGGACACTATCATTCTTGGTCTGGAATTCTCTTCCTACTCTGCCTTTTGCCTTCCTAGCTCCTACTTATTTTTCACCCTAAATACAGTTTCTCCCAGAGCTCTTGCATGATCCCCTATTGCTTTTGCTTCATATCAAAGCACCACAAAACTCAGTGGCTTAAAACAACAAGTAAGTATCATTTTCCATAATTCTGTGAATTGGCTGAATGGTTCTTCTCATCTTGCCTGGGCTCATTCACTCGTGTAGTGGCAGTCAGCTGGCAGGTTTACCTGGGGTTGAACTCAGCTGGGATAGGTCTCTCTCTCTTCACATGATTTTCACCCCAATTCTTCATGGTAAGGTAGTTTCAGGTTTCTAAGAGGATAAGAATGGAAGGTGAAGGCTTCTTGATGCCTAGACTCTTGAACATGCATAATAGCACTTCTGCCATATTCTGTTGGGCAAAGCCAGTCACAAGGGCAGCTCAGATTCAAAGGCTAGGAAAATTGACTCTGTCTCTTGTTGGGAAAAGCTACATGACTCTGTGGCCATATTTAATCTATCAGACAAGCTAAACTAAATATTCATGGTAATTAATCTCTCCCCATCAATGCCCTGCTTTTCCTTCATATTCTCATCATAACTTACAATCATCTTTATTTGTTTTTCATTTTTCTTCACTATATCATGATTTGTGAAAAGATAGATATCTCCCCAGTGTTTCTCCATGTCTCCAAACTTCCTACCTCAGTGTCTCACAAATTGTTGGTGCTCAATAAACATTGGCTGAATAAATGAATGGAAGTTCTGTTTCACATCTAATATTCTTTGACTGGTATGGATGTTGAAAGCCCAGAGTTATTATATTACCAAAACAGCCTGAAAGTTGGTAAAAAATGAGTCTAATACTGCATATATCAAAATAGTGGTTTTCAAAGTATTGTCCCTAAATAAGCAACATCTGCAGTACCTGGAAACTAGTTAGAAATGCAAATTCTTGGGTCCTATCCCAGATCTACTGGATCAGAAACTCTGGGCGCCTGGCTGAGAAATCTGTCTTATCAAGGTCTCCAAGGGATTCTAATGAACATGTCAGTTTGAGAACCATTTTTCCAAAGTGTATTCCTTGGAACTCTAGCTTTATGTGATTTAAATGAGTGTTAAAGGACAAAAGGATTCCATATACCAATACCTGGGAAACACTTGGTTAAATACAGATGGATTTCTATACTGCAGGACTTCATTTGCTCAGAACCTTTAATTTGCTAATTTGCATTGGGAATCTCTGAGAGAGGTTTATGGTATCCAATTCCTCATATGGGAGCATCTCATGGGACTAGTATTTCATGGAATGCACTTTAACTCTTGGGAAAAACACTGCTCTAAATTAGAAGCAGAGAGTTTAAACTAACAAAAAATTACAATAGAGAATTATCTATTAAAAAGAATTTTATAGCTGATTCAGTCCTCAAAGAACTTTTAGGTTAAAGTCACAGTTTTGTGTGACATTGTATCAATTAATCTGTTGGTAGAACCTTATTGCAATGTTACTTCCAAAGGTACATTACTTCTAAACTAAATCTGGGTTTTCTGTTGTTATAACCAACATGCAGATGAGGAAATCAAGGCTCAGAGAGGGCCAGAACTTGCCCAAGGTCATGTAGATAATGGGTGTGAAAATGGGATCTCAAACCCATGCAAGATACATGGCTACAGAGAAATTAACATTAACCAAACCTTGATGTACTGGGATGTAGGCATGAAGAATTTTCTGTCTGGCTTCCTGAAGAGTATCAGTAAGTTCTGGGAGTTCACAACACTTCCATTGGCACTGAACCCTGACAGGGAGCCAGTCAGCAGCAACTGCTGCTCTTTCTTCCTACAGTGAGGATACCCAGATACTTGGACTGCTATCTATTACCAGTATTCCTCACCTAAAACAAGAAAGGCCATTCACCATACATACATAATTGGATGTCAGTTGGTGGATATTCTAATATCATTTTTGTGGCCTGCATGGCCCTTACCTGGTGTATCTGCATTGCTGGTTTTGCAACAGGGAAGAGCTAATAAGTCACATCTTTCTACCTGCTGCTGGTGCTGTTCTGGCTTTTTATTTTCTAAGCAGAATCAACCATCACTCTATAATGACTTCAAAACCCCTTCAACCAAAGTTACAAACATAAGCTTCCAGAAAGTAAACATCAACAAATCACTCATCAATGGTAAATAGTTATTGGCAAAGTAGAAAACAAAAAGTTATGATCTGAAGTCAGAATATTTTGCTTATTATAATTGTATCTCTTTATTTATTTTAGCTATATCACTAAACTACTATGATGTTATAGCAACTGTCTTTCATTTAGTGCCCACTATTTAATAAGAGCTGTGCTAAGCTTTATATATAATATTTATAAAATATTATATTATATATAACATAATTGAATTTTCACAACAGGGGGTGGGATAATATTATCTCCATTTTACTGGTGAGGAAACTGAAGCTTAGAAAGGTTCTCCTGCTCCAAAGCCAGCCAGACTGTCTCACCACCCCACCATGCTATGTATAGCACTGGCAACTGTAGAACTAATTTAAATATCTCTTAAAAACACTTGCCTGACTTTTCTTTTTGGCATGCAAAATCTTAAGCTGATATACTTTTATGACTCAGACCACTGAGTTACTTTTAAGAAATGCCTTTCCTTCCCCAATCCATCAATTATAGAGGGGAGCATAGTGTTTTGGTGAGCAGTAATGGCTTTGGTGTAAGAAATGCCCAGATTTGGGGAGAGTTACTTTCTGGGATATGGTGTCTCATCTTGCAAACTAGGAAAACTACATCCTGTCGCCCAGGATTGTGGTGGGTGCCAAATGAGGAAATATATGTATGTCAAGCTCTTGGCCCAGTGCCTTGTACACAGCAAGTGTTCAGTAAGTAGAGGCTGGTTCTAATATAGTTAGGTGAATCCTTCAAGTTTAGCTCAAGAATTCTCTCATATTTAATCTTCCCCATCTTAGACTCATCTCCATTTATGTCTTCTGCTTTCAAAGAGTGTTAAACACAGAAGCTTTAAGCCCTTTGTACAAATACGGTTGGTTGTGAATTTATTGGAGAGGTCAGAGGTCATAATTCTAGTCCCAGCCATGTAAAAGTAGGCAAGCCTCATGCCTCCATCTCCTTATTTGTCAATGAGGGTAAAATTAACACTCTATTCCTCAAATGGTTGTTAGGGGTATGATAAATCCAACAAATGGCAGGCTAAAATGTGCTACCAGCAGTCATTAGTGTCAACTTCTAGTGGGTTGTAAATGACACAAAGGACACGTTCTGCAATAGGGAACAGACTCAGACCATAATGAGACCCAGTGACAGAATAAAGCCTTATTTGTTTATCTTTGGATCTTCCTCTGTGGATGGCCACTTTGTGAGTGTTGCTTATCCTGTTTTCTCCCTTTAATGAACTCCCTGTGGTACAATTACTTATCTAAGGTCACAGGTCAAAGGGAAGTCTTGAAGGCACAGATGAACCAGAAATTTCATTGTGCCCTCTGGTTTACTCCTGACATGGAAGTGCTTCAGTCCCTTCAGGTGAAGGTGCTGGGAAGGGTGACTTTTAATTATGCATTTTTTTAAATCAATGGATTGAGACAAAGAACAGCCATAGAGATGCTGCAAATATCAGCATATTGTAGTCATATGTGATAATCTGGGAAAAGTTTCCACTGCCCGGGAGCAGAGGTTGGTTTGTCATTTTATGTTTTAGAAGGGTGTCTCAGGGAAGAAATGTGTTCTTTAGCCTTCGCTCCCACTGGAGACTACATCTGCTCCCCACCCCCTGCCTTTAAGTGTTTTGCAGCACTTGCTTTGACAGACTGCCAGCTGTCTTTTTGAAACAAAGTAGATTGCATGGCCAGAACCACTTGAGCATTGTTTTTGACAATTAAAATTAGAACACCTAACCACAGTCCACTTTGAGGAGGTTGGTACAAATTTATATCCTGTGGCAGAACGCAATGAAGAGGCAGTTGCTTATTTGAAAGCTGGGATGAACATTCTGGAGCGGTCTTGAATGTATCAGATGGGGAGAGTCTCAGTCATCTTGTGGTTGGCCAGGGGCTTGGACTTGGGCTGCAGATGACTTAGAGTCCAACCTTATTAGATGTGTGAATTTGGGCCAGTCACCTCATTTTCTCTTATAGCTGCCCTTTTCTCTTATAGCATGGCTGGAATGGAAGCTGTTTCAGAGGGCTGCTATGATGGTTTAACGAAATTAAGCCTGCAAAGCATTTTGACTGGTGCCAGGTAGTAAACACTCAATTGATATCGGCTATTATATATAAATTGCATGTAAGTTGCTTGGCATGAGTATGTGTATTAAGGGTGGCTTCTCTTACCATTATTATTATCAGTGTCTCTTGTCATTTGGAACTTGAATCAGTTCATGGCTCCATCACTTCTGACTTAGAGGCTCTCTCTGCACAGAACTCAGACATGAATTTCTGGGGCAGAGAGTAGGGACTATCCCAAGTGTCTGAAACAGACTACAAGCTGTCTCACCCATCTCAGTTTTTCCCCAAGACTAGTGTAACTCTCTTCCTCTCATTCTCAACAACCACCCATCAAATGACCCAAAATTGTTGTGCACATCAGGAAGTTCCTTAGGCAAAATTCATTCTTCATCCTTCTGAAACATGTAAGTGATTTGCTTCTAGAGCTCAGTCTCAAATAGCAGGTGTCCCTCTCTCAATCTTGGTCAGTGTTTGGATCAAAACTGAATTAGTGGTTCTCAACCCTGGCTACACTTTAGATTTATCTGGTGCAGTGGGGGGTGCTTCTGGAACATATAAACACCACTGACAATCAAATCAGTCTGTGGGATGGTCTTAGATATATGTGTAGCTAACACTTTTGAGTATTTACTTTGTCCCAGGCACTGTGCCAAGAGCTTTCTATGAATTAGCTCATAGAGTCCTCGTAACAACCAGAAAAGACATTATTCCCTTTCTACTGAGTGGTTAAGTAAGCTGTCCAGGATCACCTACCTGGCTGAGTTAGAGATAGAATCTGCATGAAATTCGGCAGTCTCTTTGTCTCCAAAGCCACAGTATTCTAAATACTAAGCTACTTATCCCCATATCTGTTTCAACTAGGACTCAATATCTGAGCTTCTCTAATATTCTCACACTTGTTGGGAAGAGCTTCCAGTGCCACCAATATTAGTGGGTGCCTGATTTCTACTGTAAGGTTAGAGGAGGAGATGGTGTTGAGGTGATACCCACCATTTTTACACCTCCACCCACTCTTCATCTGCAGTCATTGCAACAGGAGGCAAGTGTTAGCCATGTTCCCGGAGACCTAGGACATAGTGGGCATTTATCCTAATTAGAAGCATTAAAGAATTACTCCTTGTCGTGTATTTCTCTTGCTCAAAGAAGAAGGGTTTTAGGCTTTGGTAAAGAAGACAAAACACTTATCTCTTTTTTTATCTCTTGTCTTATATTAAAAATGATCTATGGGTTTAGTCCATAATTAAGTTTACTTTATTTAAGTGTTTTGGTTTTTAATGGCTTTGAGAGTTTACAAAGAGTGTTATAAAAAATAACTACAGTGGATAACTCCAGAATCTTTTAAATCCATTACCACCTGTTGATGTGGCAAAATATATTATATTTACAAACATATACATGCACATGCATATACACACTCACATACATTTACACTTGCTCACAATTAACACACAGAATGAGGAAACTTAAAGGTTTGTTATGTTTTGAAGTAGAGCAGTAAGCCTCATTTTGGTTTCAGAAATAGTAAATATTAATTTATTCACATATCCATTCATTCTGGTTTCGATGAGTAGAATTAGAGTCAGATATGCTTTTGCCTGAATGTGTTAGGAAGAAACTACCTAACCCTTTGAACCATTCAAAATAGAATGGACTGCTTTGTGGTATAAGTGAACCCTCTCTCACGGAGAGGATCCAGCAGAGGCTTAGCTGGCTTTCGAAGGAGAAGCTATCTCAGAATTTTCTTCTATCCAACATAGTGCTAAAACCTAATGTTGCAGGTGCTTTGAGAAGGTGAGCTTCACCAGAACCCTCACTTTCAAGTGGGTCTGTGAGGGAGGTAAATCTCCCTTTATCTTAGTTTCTTTTCAATTCCTTTTTGGATCTAGCCAGTTCTACATCCACTTAGTGCTAATTGTTATAATTATTACTTTCTTTCCTGAAACCAATGACCTATTAATTTCATAGAATGCAGATGATATGACATCAAATGCCTTTTTTGTTACATGGATTAGAAATGTTCTTCTGACCTTCATAAAGAAAACTTCTTATTAGCAAATTAGCTACTCTTAAGAGTTCCCATTCTGAATGAAATTCATAGAATAAAAGTTTTCTCAATTTTTCAACAGGTATCTATTTATCATGAGACTGGGCCTGACAGTGGGGTCAACACAATAGAAGTGGCCCTATTCCTGATGAAACTGGAGCATACAGGTGAGAGGAAAGCTCTGAAACCATCAATAAAACAGTTACTTCCTTATAGTTACAATAAGAGCCATGAAAGAGAAGTGCAGAAGGCAATGAAATCTGATAGAATGGGCACCTAACAGAGGGCTCAGGGAGAGCTTTTGGAGGAGATGCCATCTGAGTTGAGGCTGAAGCTAAATAGACATTAACTAGGTGGAGTGGTGGGAGAGGAGGGTGTTAAGCAGCAGAAATGGCAAGGAGCACATTTTTTTTGAAAGTTGCAGTATTTCTCCCTATGGATTTTCTATGAATATTAGCTTGAATTCCTGAGGTCTCAAAGGCCCTTGAATTCTATTTCACAACTATTTGCCTTAAGGCTCTAAGAAATTAGCCTTTTTCTACCTGTTTGTATTTTACAGAACATAATCCAGAGCAAGCCTGAGTGCCCCGGATGTTGTAGTCAAACATAGAACACTTCTTTCCTCTTCAGCCTGAAACACCCGCTAGAAAAAAAATCCGTATGTGCAGCATATGTTCAATATGTCCTGAGAAGGGCACACGCCACTCTAAACACCATCTGACATGCATCATACTCCAATAAATTTCATTTTTGAAAAAGGTCACAAAACAGTAATTTTGATTTTACTCACGGTATAATTTTGCTCTTAAAGAGAAATTCAATGTGTAAGAAGTTGTGCATCCCCCTAGGTTTAGAACTGTTTAGCTTTCAAATGTGTCTTGGTACCAAGCTTTCTATGTGTGTTCTGAAACTTCAGAGAGAACAGTTTTGAAAATCACACTGGTAGTTGGGAAACTTGGAAAGTGGAAACAGCACACAGCCCTGACAACTGAATTTGCTGCGTATCATGAAGGAGATGATATTAGTTAGCTTCCATTTATTGACCATTTATTATGGGCCCAGAACAGTCACAGGAAATTTTTATGCAATTTCTTATTTAATTCTCTCAAATAACCTATGAGCTAGGTACTACTAATCACCTCTATTTTTTTTTTCTTTTCTGGTGAGGGAATAGGCTTAGAAGAGTTAAGTAAATTGACCAAGACCACACAGCTCATAAATAATGGAAAGACTGGGACTCGACTCCATTATTGTGTTGTTACCATAGGTAATTAATTAGTTATTTAAAAAAATGTTATTTATTTATTTTTAGAGAGAGGGGAAGGGAAAGGGAAAGAAAGGGAGAGAAACATTATATGTGGTTGCCTCTTGTGTGCCCCCTACTGGGGGACCTGGCCTGCAACCCAGGCATGTGTCCTGACTGGGAATGGAACTGGCAACCCTTTGGTTCTCAGGCTGGCACTCCATCCACTGAGCCACACCAGCCAGGGCTAGTTAACTAGTTACTAATAAGAAAGAGAGCAAAGGATATTAGAGCATGAGCCTGTTTATTTCACCAGAAAGCTATAGCTTCACATCCCAAGGGGATCATGGCTTTGCTCTGCTAAGGGGATTAACACTCCTCCCCTTGCACCTCAGGTACCAGATATGTGTGTGGGATTTGGGATGGGGGATTGGGGGGTTGGCAAGCAGATGCACAGTAGAAGTCAAAATGGTACAAAAGGAGGTGCTTTACCATAGAGTCCTTTCAGTCTAGCCTGGGGAACAATGGATTGGCTAGGGGGTGGACCCATCAGAAATCCACAAAAGCTTGGAAAGTTGATAGGTTATTTTGAAAAAGCTTCTGGTTGAAACCCAGGTGAAACAAAGAGCTCTCTCTGTCTCTTGCTCTTGACTCACACTTGCCCCATGTACTTGTCTGTCCTCTCTCCATAGCCATGTGGCCCTAGCAGCCACATGGCCAATTGCTGCGCAGACTCCACATGCATGCTCCAAGGGGGAGCCCAAATATCTCAGCACAGCAATGGATTGCAGCTGGAACACAAGCTAAAGTAGTCAGGTGCTAGACTGGACCAAGCTTCAGTATGGCATAGGATAGCGGGATACTGACTTTATTTCTGGCCCTGATTTTCAATGGCAGGACAGATAGAGAACAGACATTGGAGGGGCATCCTTTTGATTTTGCTTCCTGAGTAAATCTTACCACCAGACTTCATTCTGTATTATGGGTTCCTGAAAATGTTACCTGGCAAGGACCCCACTTCTACCAGCAACATTGTGATTACAAAGCCAAAGTGCAACTCTTTATTACAGTTGCTCCATGTCTTGGAAACTGCATGGCAGAAACTTTGGGTATCAGAGCTCTAGACAGATTCAAAATCAGTAGTAATTGTACTTATTGTTCCAGGCCTTAACAACTAATGCAAAGGTAGCATCCTCTCAACTTCATTCAAAATTTTCCTCTAACAAACCTTCAGAGGTTTAAAGACCATTTGAACAAATGAATGAGCTCAAGTTTACTACTGGTAGATTTGGTGGGGAAACTGAGATTCGCAAAGCATAGTCTTTAGTCATCTTGCAGAGATGATAATATATGCCACAAATTACTCTCCCTAAGGCAGGTATGATGAGTACTGCATGGGTGGTTGGGGAGGAAGTGCTATTTATTAATATACTTCATCAGGTTTGTGTAACAATTATCACCACTCCTGTGTGGTTTCAGCTCTTCAATCTGAATATAATTTCCTATGCTTATCTCTTTAAAAACTTCCTTGTGTTCCTGGCTCTAGAAAAAAGGTCATAAACATTCATACATACAATGGACAATTATTTAGCCATTGAAAAGGAAGAGGGAGATGTGCACTGACATGGAAATTGTCCACAATGTACACAGTTTTAGCTGAATAAAATAAGATAGCAGGGAAATATGTACATTAGGATACATATTTTGGCTGCAAGTGGCAGACAACCACAGGGAATAGCTTCAGTGAAAAATAAAACTTGCTGTGGGTCTAGCACAGTCACACACGGGAAGGAGGCTGGAATAGCTCAGAGAATTGAAGACAGTGCTGCACAAAGCAGCTTTGGGGATGACAGGAAAGTAGGGTTCTCAGCAATGGAATCAGGGACCTGAATTTCCTCAGGGCCAAGATTATCTTCCTCTTACCTCTGCTTTTCAATGTTTGCAGGTTTTCCATGAAAGTAGAGCCACGGTGGCCACCAACTCTATTATTATACTCTTAGAACTCCTGGATTGGAGAAGAACAGAGCTCCAGTTGAAAAATTCCAGAAGAGGATTCTGTTGGGGCTGGCTGTGGTCCATCACTGTGGCCATAGACAGAAGGTGAGGTGACAACTTCTGAAGCCAGAGGGAAATGTCTAAAGCTGGAAGGAGGAGGTAAGGTATACTCAAAGATAACCACCATAACTGGGCCCTATTTTTGTTAAAATATACATTCAAAATATCCAAGAGAATATACACACCCGGCGGTTGAAAGTGGCTGGTTTTCTTTGAGGGTAGATTTTCACTTTTTTGTGGAATGTTTGATTTTTTTAAATATATTTTATTGATTGTGCTATTACAGTTGTCCTATTATCCCCCCTTCATTCCCCTCCACCCTGAACACCCTCTCCCACCCACATTCCCCCACTTTAGTTCATGTCCATGTGTCATAAGTTCTTTAGCTTCTACATTTCCCATACTATTCTTGCCCTCCTCCTGTCTATTTTCTACCTGCCATCCATGCTACTTATTCTCTGTACCTTTTACCCCTCTCTCCTCCTCCCACTCCCCTGTTGCTAACCCTCCATGTGATCTCCATTTCTGTGGTTCTGTTCCTGTTCTAGTTGTTTGCTTAGTTTGCTTTTGTTTTAGATGTGGTTTTTAATAATTGTGAGTTTGCTGTCATTGGAATGTTTGAATTTTATTTTACAAACCACTTCTCTTATTTTATAAGCTAAAAAAATTTTAAAGATTTTTTATTAAAAGTTTAAGTGAAAAAGATCCTAAACCTGTAAGCTCTTTGTTCAGTTGATAATATATATCATTAACCAAACCCAGAAGGAATCATTCTAAAGCTGTTGCCAATTTGGTACATATATTATTTTATCATTTGAAGTGACTTGTTTTTTCATTATTCTCTTCTTCCAAGCAAATTAATTTGTTTTCATTTAATTGTACAGTTAAGGCTGTGGTTTGGGGGAAAAAAACTGTTTGTCGGACCTGATCTAAGGCTATTTCAAGAAATGGATGAATCCTGAAACACCAATTCAAAAGAACTTATGCACCCCTATGTTCATAGCAGTGCTATTTACAATAGCCAGGTGCTGAAAACAGCCTAAGTGCCCATCATTGAATGAGTGAATCAAAAAACATTTACACAATGTAATGCAACAGAAATGCAACAGAAAGAAAGAAGGAACTCCCACCTTTTGCAATGGTATGGCACTGGAGAATATTATGCTAAGTGAACTAAGCCAGTCAGTGAAAAACAAATACCACATGATCTCACTTATAAGAGGAATCTAATGAACAAAACAAACTAATGAGCAAAATAGAACCAGAGACATGGAAACATGGAACAGACTGACAGCTGCCAGAGGTGAGGAGGCAGGTGGATAATGGTGGAAAGAAGGGGAAGGGACTAGTTAAGGAACATGTATGAATGACCCATGGACATGGACAATGGTGTGGGGATTGACTGTGGGAGTTGGGGGTGGGCTGGGTGGAGGATGGCAAAGGGGGGAAATTGGGACAACTGTAATAGAATAATAATAACAAATGATAAATACCATTGGCTCATACTTATATGTGGAATCTAATAAAACAAACCAATAAACTGAGCTCATGGATTTACAGAAGAGATCGATAGTTGCCTGAGGGAAGTGAAGGTGGGCAAAATGGGTAAAGGGTGTCAAAAGGTACAAATTCCAGTTATATAATTAGTAAGTTGTGGGGATGTGATATACAGTGTGGTGACTATAGTTAATAATACTGTATCACATAATTGAAAGTAGCTAGAAGAGTGAAACTTGAAAGTTCTCATCACCAGAAAATAATTTTTTGTAACTATGTATGGTGATGGGTAAAAACTGGACCTATTGTAGTGATCATTTTGTATATATACAAATAAATATCAAATCATTACATTGTATACCTGAAACATATAATGTTATATCAATACTTCAATAAAATTAATTTTTAAAAAAGAAAAAAAAGAAATGGGTGCATTTTTTGGCAACCTAAGTTATGAATCTTTGTATTGTCTCTAAGAATTGCTCGGTGGTGGAAACTTCAGTAATCTGAGCCACTTTTGTAGGTGGTAGGATGCATACCTAAGCATGGAAGGAAAACCAGCACCCTCTCCTGCTTTCGAATGCTCCACTCTACCATTATCTAGCATTAGCCTTGTCCTCAAGGCAGGCTGATTAATGGGCCTATCATTTATATCATTCCAGGTCAACTGCAGATTCCATTCTTCAAATTATATTAATGATTCTCCTATGATTAAAAAATAGCTCATATTTATGGAGTACCCAGAGAGTATTCAGACATTTATCTCAGTGATTTTTCAAATACGTAAGCTAAAGCTAGTATTTTGTGCACCTTGGGTCCTTGGTTAAGTTGGGTAAACAAGTCTATTTTGGCCCCAGGTTACATTTCTGGGTGGCTTGTTACCCTTTCTCTCACAACAGTAACCCACCGTAAGGGCAGGTGTTTCTCTCCTGCCCAGAGAGACTTCATTCAGACTGTAAAGATAATGGATTAATGCAGGCTTTCTCAGCATCTTCCAGCACAACATCAGGAAGTTGGCTGTTTAGCAAACAGCCCTAGTATAAGAAATTCTTGTTTGGAACCTCAGGGTGTAGACACCCTACTGAAGCTCTGGCTCTTTTTCAATTTATTTTCTTTGTTTCTCAGAAGTTCCAATAAAGCTTTATTTATAAAAACAAGCAGCCAGCCTCTGGGCTGTGGTTTGCAAGTTTGTTTTTCAAAAATATTATATTAAGATATGATTTATCTTGATTACTGAAATTTTGGTTCCTCCTTACATTTTGCACCCAAGGCTAGTGTCTTACCTATCTCACCCTTGTCCTGGCCATTTAACAAGTTTCTATTAGATTTGTTTAAACTTCCTGAAAACATTAAATGTAAACATTACATGTAAATTTTACTCTTTTTCCTAACATGACCAGCGTTTTGGGTTCAGAAGCCACCATTCCTTGAATGATCTAAGGACTTTACCTACATTGTTTTATTTTATCCTTATCATAGCCACATTAAGAAGAAACAGTGAACTCCTCTTTTCCAGAAAGGGAAACGAAAGACACACAACTATTAAGTGCCAAACTTTTGCTACCAGGGAAAAATTGAAAAAGGTTGGTTTAGCTGTCTTATGGTATTTCAAACATCTTTCATGTTTCAACACCCTCTTTCCAATTTTATTTTTCTCTCATGTATGAATCCCATTATTAGCTCACTTTAGTTTTGTAATCCTAGAAGCAGCAAGAGATAAGGAGACAGTTACCTACAAAGGAGTTCCCATAAGACTATCAGCTGATTTCTCAAAAAAGACCTTGCAGGCAAGAAGGGGCTGGAAAGAAGTATTCCAAGTCATGAAAGACAAGGACCT
>CM052544.1:45005531-45034956 GCA_028533065.1 Trachops cirrhosus | reverse complement strand
TATGACACATGGACATGAACTAAAGGGGGGGAATGTGGGTGGGAGAGGGTGTTCAGGGTGGAGGGGAATGAAGGGGGGTAATGGGACAACTGTGATAGCATAATCAATAAAATACATTAATTAAAAAAAGTTTTGTCAGATCCTTTCAGCATCTACATGGATGGAAATGCAGATGAATTCAAGGTAAGAACTCTTCATAGGTTTCTAAAATAGCTATAGAGAGCTAAGCTAACTCTCTGTAATGCCTTTAGCTTTTTAGAAGGAAAACATGTTGGTATTCACATGCAACTGCTTTAGTAGAAAAAAGCACAAGTCTAATGCAGCCAGGGTCTGGGTGAAGCCAAAAGAATATATTAGCCAGCAGAATTTCAAAGGTTTTAAAGTCTGCATCTACAGTTCTTCCTCTTCATGAGGCCTTCCAAGGGGCCTTTTCCACCTTGAGCTTGTTCTTAAAAAGTGGGCATGGTAAAAAGTTCCTTTTAATTTTACAGCTTTTAGGATAATTTAAAATGTGCTAATGACCTACCTTTAAATAGTGAAGCCAGGGAACTGAAAGGAAGAGGAGGCCTTAGGGATGGGCAGTAGCTCATGGAAAATACCACACAGACACATCCCAGGCTCAGGGCTCAACGTGGCCATCTGCCACATATTTCCGGGAGCAGAGCAAGGAATCCCTAATGACTGCAACAATATCTGCTTATGAAGTTTTCCCCTATAATTTTTTTCCTTTGGGGAATCTGGTCACTGGGCCAGATTCTGCCATTGGATTCTAGCGGATTGGAATGAAGGACTTTGTGTCAGCATAAGGATGTTGGCTTTCCAATTCAGGGAATACTTACGGCTCTGAGGAAGAGACTCTTGCTCAAGCTACCCAAGGCAGAAAAGTGAAAGGTATGCTATCTTTTGGAAGGGCACAGGGACCTCTCATGGAACCCAAGGACAGCAAGAGTGACCAGACTTCATAAGTGGCCAGAATCATGGATATGGAAAGTTATTAAAAACCAAGGAACTGAATAAATTGATGTAATTTTAGGTTATATGAACATTTAATCAACAGTTTTACAAGCCCTGAGAGACTTGCATGCCTTGAGATTACAGATTTACAGAAAACTGTAAATGTTTAATTGTAAATATCTGCAAGACATAATATTAAGGTTTTTCATATTTACAAACATTTCCTTCCATTTGAAAACAATTATAGGTTGAATTTTCTTCTCTCCTCACAATAATTCTTGTGTATACTTAATGATTATGGACAAATCATAGCCATGGGTAAATAAAACAGAGTATTTAAATAATTTAAAAGGGAATGTTATAAAAACTTTCAAAAATTTCTACAGAAAAAAAAATATATTTTGATGATGCTGAATGTTGACATGCTTACTATGATGCTTAGGGCTACAAAGGTCTTAAAACATTCCTGGCAAAGAGAATTGGCTCAGGTTGGCTTCCTAAGGACGAGGCAGTGGTGGTGCTAGTGGGTCAGTTATTTGGGCCTTTTTTTCTTTCATGGTATCCCAATGACATTTCTCTTGAACTCAAATCTATGCTGTTAAGAGACATGTACAAATAATTTTATGCCTAAGAAGAACAGATAATTTTTTCTTTTAGGGATTTCCCCCCTCATCTAACTATATTCTTCCCATGGCTAATGACTATTCTAGGTTACTCAGCCATGACCATGGCTCTAATTACCAAATGTGATGACTCCCATACACTGTCTTTATCATATATCTCTCATCTGACCTCAAAGAAGGTGATATTGAGAATGTCACCTTCTGGATGAGGTCCCTGGAACCTCAAATGTAAAATGACCAAACTGAACCCATAAGTTGTTCATAACTTTTCCATAAACCTGTATCTCCCCCCACCCCCTTTATTTCCAGTATTAGCAAATGGCACATTATCCATTTAGTTTCCCAAATTAGACACTGGGGAGCATTCTTAGCTCCTCCGATTCTTCACCAAATTCAGTTAATTTTGCCTTGTTGATTTTGGGGCCAGACTACCTGTTGTTGGAGGAGGTAATTGAGAGGACAGTGACTGCCAGTTACCCAGGAGCTAGACCTGGGTAGCTGGGGGCTCCTCACTTCCTTCTTTGTCCTTGGAATGTATGTTCTGCCCAAGGACATAGCCTTGGGAGAATCAGGCCTCTAAACTTTTTAGATTCTGGCGGGCTGATGTAGATAGTAAACAGAGTTTTTGTTAGAGTAGTTGAGAAGATGTAATTGCAGCAAATAGGAGGTATTCAATAAACACTGGTCATATTTCAAAACATAGAATTTTAGGACTTCTCAAATGACTCTTGACAAGGCATTTTAAATATATAATATGGCTTTTCAGCTGCGGTTGTTAAGGATGTACATGGGAAACTAAATGCAATAGTGTAGCTTGGTTTTGCCCAGGGAGCATCCAGGACGACAGAGTGAGTGCCAATTTCTTGGTGACTAAAAGAGGAGGGTTAGGGCAAAGACACCTCTGGGACCATGAATCTGTGAAAAACCTTCAATACCAAAAATGTAAAAGGGAGGCTTACGGAACAGGGCATATGGCCTAGAACAGGAAGGCATCCTCCTCTTTCAGCATCCACTTCCTTCATTTAATATTTGAATTCCCATCAGGAAGGGAAGAGGAATCATCCCTAGTCTCTGTGCTGATTCCATACCTCTGCTCACCCAGTCATCCCATGGCCAAATTTGCTTCATTTGTCTGATTTTCCCATCAGGAGATATTTCTACCTCATTACTGAAATTGCTGGAAGTAGACTCATTGGGAATGGAAGGAAATTACTGCTCTAATCCTGCAAATGGACTCTCAGTGAGAGACTAAATCTGGATACACCTATGACATTTCGAATTCCCTGGCTAATATAAAATGGTAGCTGCTGGGGCTCCAGACTTGTCGGGTGGAAGCTTTTTCCAATGAAAAACTTCTCCAGCTCATCCTGCACCTCACCTTGAGATATGCATGTGTATGTGTGAATGAACTACCTTAAATGGGAGGACACGCAGACATTGCAAGGCACGGAGGAGGCACTTGATGAATGACAATGATGATGATGATTTTTTTTTCTTGCTCCCTTCCTTCATCTTCCATTCTCTCCGTTCTTTGGGGGAGCAAGAACGTAAAAATCTTATGAAATCCCTTCACCTTCCTAAAGAAGCTTAACCTAATGTCAAGGTGCCAGGGTATGGAAACCTCGACCCCAACTCTATAGCTTAAATTGAAAGACAGTTGCATCCCCTCCACCAATTGCCATTCCTGTCCCTGTCGCCGAAGCCACCTGACTGGTCAAGGAATGCCTGGCAGTTTTTGGAGTGGGGTCCCCGGGAAGGGGCGTCAGGGGCAGAAGACGGGGACCAGGTGCTTCAAGACAGTGGCCTCCAGCGAGAAGGCGCTTCGGAGACCCCTGTCAGCTGCACCACGCCCGGCTGAGCACTCTCCGCTGCCTCAGGCGGAGGCGTCCGCTTCCCAGCCCCGACCCCTTTCCCCACCCCAGCGGCTTCTCGGGAATGCTGGGAATGTGAGTCAGGGCCGCGCCGGGGCGAGCGTGCTAGCAGGCGGAGCAGCTGGGCTGGGGGCCGGTTGAGAGCTGCTCCGGCTGCGCCGCGCGAGTGCGCGTCTCGGGACTGCGGCGGGCGCCGCCTCCTCGGCCGTCAGCCCCGCCCGCCCCGCGAGGGGCCAGGCCCGCGGAGCGGCGCCCTCCCTGTTCCCTCCCTCGCTCCCAGCCGGGCTCCTCCTCCTCCCGCTGCTGCTCGCTGGCGCTCCGGCGCCGGCTCCGGCTCCTCCCGGCAGCCCGGGGCCAAGGCGACGTGAGGTTGTAAAAATCCATGTGGGTCCGCCCCGGGGCGAGCATCCGAAAGGTGAGATGTCGACGCCGGGGCTGGGGCCGCTGGGCGCCTGGCTCCCTCCGGGCGCCAGTGCCCCGGCATCTCTCGTGCCGGGTGCCCCTCACTCGTGGGGAGCTGCAATGCGTTATCCAGGGGAGCCGAGGGGTGAACCATCCGCCTCCACCGGGGCTTTCTGGGGCGGGGGAAAGGATGAGGCGGCCTAAAGGCGGATTTGCCTTCATGTAGAACCCCCGGGATTGGGACAAGTGCACCGCTTCCTCCGGCGCACCGGCGCCGTTCGCTTGTCCCGGCTGCCCGGGCCACCTCCCGCAGTCCCTCTCCTGCAGCCACCCTCACTGCCATCGCCTTTTTTCTCTCCAGCTTCCCCTCTTTCGCCTGGCTTTCCCCCTCTTGCTTCGAGGGGTGGGGTGTCCGCGGGGACAAGGGTCTCGGGAAACCTCAAGCAGGACAAAGTGGAGAAAGGTGGAGCCCCAGCCCAGGGGGTGGGGTCCCAGGCTGCCTCGATGGACTCTGAGGGGAGCGTGTTTAGAAAAAAAAAAAAAAAAAAAATCCCTGTCAGGGAAAATAAAGCTGGATTAATTTGGGGAGGACAAGGGTGGTGGTGTAGGAAAACAAATACGATGTGAAATTAAACTGAACGACATTCCTACCCTTCCCCTCACCATCCCCGAATTATACAAGAAAGGGGGTACTTAGAGGGTTGTGCCTATTTTTCTTTTTTTAAATTACTGTCCAAGCCTTTGAAAGATCATTTTAGGACAGTGAAGATTAAGGGCTGCTTTGGTGCGGGATAATATAACAGCGCTCGTAAACTCTCTGATCGGCCCTGCCTTATTTGTTTTGTACTTAAGGGTCTCTGTTCTCCTTGCCAGAGAGGGAGGGTCCGCTCGGTACGAGCAGATCGATTTTAGGTAGCTACCTGCCTCTGCTAGATGAAAGGCAATTTACTCCCAGAGCAGTGAATTGTCAGTTCCCTGTGTGATTGACAGCCACATCTGCCATTTATGTGCGCAGAAGAGGGACCAGTGGAACCCCAAGAGCCAATCAATGCTCGGGAGAGGAGGGCAGCTCCCACTAGTCATGGTTAGTTTCCTGGTTGGCTTTTTAAAATCAGTGGTTTTGCTTAACCATTGGTTTCCACCAGGTATGAGGCTCCAGCTGTGAGAGGCAGACAAGCGGGAAGAAAAGTCTTCCAAAATGCGCTTAGAAGCAAGTATGTTTGACTTGTGTTTGTCTCTTCCGCCACCCTTTATTAGTTGTAGTAGTTGGGGATGCTCAGGTCATTGATTTAAAAATGAAGTGGATCTGTGTAAAGAATGAAATCGTGGGGAGAGAGGGTGTTGGGGTTTAGAATTTTCCACCTCTCTCTCTAGAACTGCGGGCACCGTTATAAGATACACCATTTACTGTTGAGCTCTCCGGAAAAGGGTGTGGCACTTTGTCTCCTATGGTCACTCTTGTCCTTGTAAAGTCACATTGTTTCTCAGTGTACAATACTTGGTTCTTGGCTCTGTTGGATGAATTTATAAGATGTTTTTGAAGCAGAAAGGCATGATTTTTTAGGATTACCACAAATAGAGGGGATTCTTCTAGTTTTTGACAGTGATACTCAACTTCTGGAAGTGAGGTTGCCTTCTTCACCTCCAGTTTGGATATCAGTGTGGAGGTGGCAGTGGGGTTAAGCCAGATCCTTTCTGGAGGGTAGAAGAGTTGCCTTTGAAGTGAGTTTGCTTCTAAGGTGAGCCATCTTGTCGGTCTGCTTCTGTGCTTTAATAAAAGCCTTGCACGGTTTGGAGGGGTGGAATGTGGACAGTGCTAGAAACATGGCTTTTGCCAGCAAGACTTTCATGGGTGGATGGACTGTGGGCAGAAGGACCAGATCCTTCTCAATTTTCTATTCGTGAAAAGCTTATTTTTCAACATCCTTCTTCCTGAATTCAGTAGAAAAATTACTGGTTGATCCAGAATGCTGTCATCTCATAGAAGCTGTTCCTGGATGTGAATAAAAAACTGTGCATTCAGCATTTCATGAACAGATTATGAGCCAGAGTACACTGATTAGGACAGTCTTCATGTATGAGCCAAGTTTGTCAAGGTAGTATTATTACCATTGCTATTATTATTATTATTATTATTATTATTATTATTGTTATTGCATTTGCTAGCATTTTGCTGAGTACTTTACATGCATTATCTTTTTAAAATTTGGCAGAGCCTCTATAAGGTAGGTACTATTATTATGCCCAAATTACAGATAGAAAAAACTACTAACAGAATTAAGTATCTTGCTACAGCTTGGTGTGAGATTGAGAACTTCAATGCAGGTTTCTCTGACCCAGAGCCTGTAATTTTGGTTGTGGTTTCAATTCAAATTTTGGTTTTGTTGTCTGCATGTGTCCAGTCTGAAGTATGGCTTCTTCCAGCGTACATAAGGCCTATTCTGTTTAGAGTCCATTGCGATGTTGATGGTCTTTGTACTGTGCTGTTTGCCTTGCCACTTTGAAGGCTGTCATTTCCACTAGAAGGCAAATCTAGTAACTTTGTGACTTACATACTTCTAGTAGGTCAGCTTTGGCCCAGTGGAAATTTGGCTCCCAAATTAATGATGATGACTTAGAAGAAGGTAGAATAAAACAAAATCCACACTCTTCCATTTTTCTTGATACTTAAATTTCCAATTGGAATTTTTAATTGGTCTTGGTTGAATACATGCTTTTAACATCATTCAACTGGCTCTCTCTCTCCATCCCTCTCTCTCTCTTTCTCTCTCTCTCTCTCTCTTTTTTTTTTTTTGCTGAGGGATTGGAATTTTATTTTCTCTTTCACTTACAAAAAGACTTTTTCATTAGTGATTAAATATAACCATATTTAAACTCATTCAATTGCAATAGTATGCCCAAATTGTCTTTTTTTTTTTTTTTTACATCGGAAAAGTGATAATACTTAAGCCTTCTCAGTGTCTTCCTACTGGTGAAATTCAGTGGTTATGGCTTGCCTAAACAGGAATCCTGAAAAATGTGTTTAGATGAACAGTGTTGGAGTCCACAAATTCACCTCAACAGATAGTCTTTGACTTTGATGAGGATGACTTTGTACAATCTACATTTTTTTGTTGTTGTTACTAGAACATCCTTTTACCCTTTTATTAGCTAAGAAGTTCACATGTTGGCTGTCATAGGAGAGTCCTGCTTTCCAGTCAACAGCTTAGTTTCCGCAATGTTTATATTATTTCTTGATACTTTATTTGATTTTTCTTATTTTTGAGAGCTAGTAGAACAAATAGAAAGCAAAAAAAGCACAGATATTAATAACAATGTCAGTTTCATAAATTTAAAACAGTTGATACAAAGACAGAAATAATTGGGTGTACCAAAGGCAGAGATTCTTTAGCCTGTTCTTTTTCATGTGAAGAAAAAGAACAAAATGAATATGTAAGAAGAGCTAAAGTATATCAAATGGTGAAGGATATATTAGTCAATTTTTTTGGGAATAACAAAACTCCTTGACTTACAGCAACAGGTATATTTATTCTCATACTCATGAGTCTTTAGGTTGAATGTGATTTGGCTGATTGAGGCTGGAGGGTTGACTCTGCTGTAGGCTGCAGGCTGGGTTCGGGTCTGCTCCACATGTGTTCTGGGGCCCAGGCTCAAGGGATAGCAGATGCTTGGGGCATGCTGTTCTCATGGCAGATCACTGGATTCAAGAGTCAAGCTAAATTGCACAAATGTCATTTTCTCTAACAACCTTTTGGACTTAGCAGGTCACATGGGGAAGCCCAACATTCATGGGTAAAAGTAGACTCTGCCCATGGTAGAGAAGGAATATTTGATGAACTATAATCTGGACTCCCACAATGTGCAAAAAGTAGGGTGTTATTAGAGAATTTTATAATTCTTTCTTCTCATTCTTGGGGAATGCAGTCTTTGTCCCCTCACTTCCAACCCTAGCTTTATACACATGAACCTAGTGTTTAACTTTTGCATTTCAGGAATATACCATGTTTGATTCTAGAGGACTGACTTTAAAAGCAGGTATACGTATTTATATGAATTACTTAAATTATCAAGGTACTATTTATTAGAACCTACTGTATTTCAAGGGACTATGCTGAATGGGGTGATGAACATGGTTTTTATCTGATGTGGATCTCTTATTAGAAGTAGGTGTCAGGAAAGACTTCTTGGATGAAATGACATTTTCCTGGTGCTTGAAGCAGGGATGGTGTTGTTCATGCAGACAGAACAGTGGATATAGTAGACATGTAAGATATGTGAATAATAACAATAATAATTACAATAATAGCAGTAATTATAGTTTTTTATCAAACAGTTAACTGTGTGTGAGGTTACTGTGCTTAACACTTTACATAAAATATCTAATTTAATATTGGGGTAGACATTGCTGGTTGACTATTCAACATTTATTCTGTCCTTTCTGACTAAAAGAACCCCAGTTTTGTTTAAGATGGGAATATGTCCATCTCACTTTTCTAGACTCCCTTACGGCCTACAGTGGCCATAAGGCTCAGGTTGTGCAGTAATGTGAGTGGACATTGTTGGATGGGGGTTTCCCTGAAAGCTTAGTGAGGAGGACACACTTGGCTGGTACACCCTAAAAGCTTTTGGCCCCTTTCTGCTTCTTTCTTCTGGGAACATAGGTACAGTGCCTGGAGGGGCATGTATTAAACATGGGAAAGCTGGACTCTGAAAGGATCTTGGTCTTGATTACATTGTTGAGCCATAGTACCAGCCTAGACTGCCTTCTGCTACACCAAGGGTGTCAAACTCATTTTCACCGAGGGCCACATCATCCTTGAGGTTGCCTTCAAAGGGCTGAATGTAATTTTAGGACTGTGTAAATGTAACTACTTCTTAACTAGGGGCAAGGAGCTTGGTGCTGCCGCTGGGTAGAAACAAGGTGCCAGGCCAGATAAAACAAGGTGGAGGGCCGGATTCGTCCCACAGGTCTTGTTTGCCACCTGTGCCCTATACCTATTGCATAAACTGAATGAATTTGTTACTTGTAAGCTAAAAGTACAAGGAAATTGTACTATTTGTTACTTGTAGTCAAACATACTCCTCACTGATACATACCTTCTCGAGAGCCTCTCAAAGTAGATGTCCTCATACCTATTTTACAGGTGAGACATCCAAACTCACATTAAGGAATTTTCACAAATTCTAGGATTCATTGCTATGTCATTTTGACTTTCAGGCCCATCATCCTGCCTTTGGCTGGGTAAGATGAGTACCACAGTGGAGATGATGTTGGAAAAGTAGCCTGGGTTAAGACTGAGGAGACAACTGGATTCCAAGTTGAAAAGTCTGAGTTTTATTTCATGGGCTAGCGAGTATAAGAAGATTTGAAAATAACAGAGACCATTGAGGCTTCAGCCTGTGACACCCAGTGTTTTAGTGTGAATGAAGGTGGAGGAAAGGCTGGGTACAAAGGAAAGCTGGGAACATAAAAAAATGGAATTGAGTGAACACAAGTTATAGTTAGCTGTTAACCTGTAATCTGAGAACAAAATGATAGTCTTCTGAAGGTTAGTATTAACTTCTACTAATGGCTTCATGTTTGCCAGGAATCAGGGGATGAGTAATGTAGAGAATTGCTAATGCAATGTGAATCATTATTTAGGGTAGTAGGGTAGGCCCTTCTATTTATTGGCTATACCATTTATTGAACCCTTGATGTACCTCTGTGACATGATTTTGGTCTAGGTCTGGCTCCATTGTACCAGTTCAAGGTAGCCGAGATGAAGGGTGAGGCCAGAGGGTGGTGCAATGGTACAACAAATTCTGCCAGTGGACTTATTTCCACATCTGCCAAACATTCTGGAGCTTTCTTGGGGGTGAGGTGGGATCACTCTAACTTCCTGGGTTTCCCTTTTCTTCTCCTCTCTCTACTTTTTTAATTTGTAAAATAAAGAAAGTGGCTTACATTAGTGGTTTTCAAATGTTTTTCAGCTGTGGAAACTTTTTTTATTTTCTAAATGAAAGCTTATCTGGACCCTCAGTATATTTATAGAGAAAGTCAGAGTTGCTCTGAAAATTCAGGTCCAGGATTATGTTGTCTGAGGTATCTTTATGTCGAGGCTACTGCTCTAAAATGATCTGACACACTCTCCCAGGTCCAGAATTATGTGAACCTTAGAGTCATTCAGATATTTTATTTGAGCATCCTTTTAATAAATCCCTTTGTTTTTCCACAGCTTGTTGAGTCTTAGTATCATCTGTGGTAGAGACTGTTAATGTTCCCCATAGCCACTCTTCCTCTTTCCAGTGACTTGTGACTTGTGTCACTTGTAAGCTAGAACACAATTTTCAGAGTGAGATCATCCAGTGATCTCTTCTACTCGTGTGATGATCACAGAAGCACCTGTTGCAAACAAAGCCTCCCTCTGTCTGGGCCCTTGAGTCATTAAATGAGCAAAGCTTTCAGTCAATTGGTACTGGGCATATAATGTGACTGAGAAATAAATTTTTGCTGTTTTAAGCCATTGGAATTTTATGATTGTTTATGCAGCATATTTTTAGCTTATCCTTACTGATAGATCATCTTTTAGCATATCTGCCAAACTGTATTGAATTTACTTTTTAATCTTTGAGATCAACCTGAAGCCAACTTGTTCTTACTTTGTGCTTAGGAAAGAAGTAGGCAGGCATCTGTAATAGCTGTCCATGCAGCTCTTTGTACTGATAGAATCTCTGAATTGGAATACTTATGCTCAATATACTTGTTTTTATATTTAAAAAGTTTGAAGATATATTATGTAGTGCATTTTGCCTTTCTTTAAAAAAGTCTTTAATGCCCTGTTGCCTTTTTATCTCCCATCCAAGTACTAACCAGGCTCAACCCTGCTTAGCTTCTGAAATCAGACAAGACTGGGCACGTTCAGGGTGGTATGACCATAGATGCCTTTTTAGGTGATAGAACCTAGATGGCTTGGGGAAGAATAATGATCATCAGTCACCATAATAATGGCTACTATTTATTGAATACTTATTTATTGATTCGTGAAATATTTATTGAGCACTGACTATATGATAGGCACTGGGGATATAGAAGTGAATTATAGATACTTCCTCACTTCTGGCTTACACTCTAGTTTGCAGTCATGAATAGGTTTGCTCTGTGTTCTGTGAAGGACACCATTTATTGAGCATTTACTATGTGGTATGTGCTTTATGTCCCTTATTTCATGCTGTCTATAAAGGTAGGTGTATTATCCACATTTTATCGGTGAGGAAACTAAAGCTCAAAGAATTTGATAAACTCTATGAAGGCAAGAGCTTTTGCCTTTTGCAGAGTCCCCAGTGTCTAGGAGAGTGTTTGAAACACAATAGATGCTCAATAAATGTGTGTTGAGTGAATGAAGAATGTGCTCAAAGTTCATGCTATGGCAGAGACATAATTTGAGTCCTGCTAAAATTTCTTTGGATGTAGTAGGAGCAGTGTGTGGTCCTATGAATACAACAGAAGTAACAACTGAGCCCTGTCAGTATCAATAACAAAGCCACCAAGAAGAGACAGGCTGTCTCTCTTTCACAACTGGGGCCTAGTCCTCTGTGATGTACTAGTCCAGGCCATGACCTTACTCACTTACTTGCTGATATAATTGGTCACCCCTCTCTTGGGCCAGTTCAACTTCTGCCCGAGCTGATTTCCTTAGCATTTCAGTGGACCTGTTTTCCAGGGATATACCTCAAGTTCTGCTTTTAACCTTCTGGGCATTCCTTCTCCACTTGCATCTTCCAGATTTTTTGCTTTGAAGTTCTAGGAAATCTGTAGTTGCTGGCACGCAATGGCACTTAACAAAATTAAAAAGAAAAAAAAAGAAAAAGAGAGAAGGAAACAAATAAATAAAGGTAGCCAGCACTTTCAGGAAGGAACTAAGTGACTACTTTTTTCCTGAAAGTCAATAGTAAGATTGCTGTTCCAGCAGGTGAGGAGTATGGGCTGGGTCAGGAGGTGTCTCTGTGGCATACCTGTAGGGGGAAGGTCAGTGGCAGTGTTCACAAATGCCTTATACCAGAAACTTTACTTTGTCCTGGTTTGTTCTTCAGATTTTACAGTTTGCTCACTTAATTCTCTTGTATGTGTGTGTGGTGGTGGGGGTGGGGGTAGGGTGTCTGATAGTGTTTGTTCTTTTTTTCTGCCTTACAGCTTTCCACCACTGAAGTTAGTTGTCGTTCTGTGATTTCAGGGTATGAATGAATTGCAGGCAGCAAAGTACATTCCCCGTAAGTGTATTAAAAGCAAACTATTAATTCAAGGCAACTTCCTAGTGACTTAGAAAACAGAACTTGAATGGGAATTGAGTAATGTGACTGTTCTTTAGGAATACTCTCAGATTCTTATGCAAACCATGAGAGACTTTCCACTAGAACAGTACAGCTAATTATAGCAAGAAAAGGCAGGGATTTATATAAGAAATTGAATCTACTTGTACACTGTAATTTCTTGTTCTAGGGTAGTGGATTTCCCTAAAACAAGGTGGGTGTGGTTTGGGTGGGAAGTTTGTCCTCTGTGGGCCCAAGGTGATTGAAGGTGGGTTTGGGTCAGGGAGCTGCTCTGGGAGTGGAGACCTCTGCTCTGAAGGTAGGGGTTTGAGTGGTTTTGCAAGATGCGAAGTTGGACTGGTACCATGATCCTTGTTATTTTCTTGGTGACACAAGGTGACTTTCTTGTGCCTCATTTAAGGCCAACTAGCCATACTGCCTTCCTGCCAGCCAGCTCCAAGCTAAGGTTGTCCACTGGAGGAGCAAGACTATGTTTCAAAGGGCAGGATCCTAGTGGAGCAGTGTTGCTGACTCTGTTCATGTTGGGCTTTCAAGAGAGGGCTTTTGATGTGTCTTTTTTCCTTCTGGTAAAATTTCCTCCTACCTCTTCTTTGTTTCCCATTTTGGCCCATTAGCCATCTTATTCCTGAAATGTTGCTATGGGGAGAGAAGTGGGAGGTAGTGTAGTGAATGGGATGATAGTGTGGCATTCTTAGGTGCTTGTTGAAAGTAGGTTCTGTATGATGCTGGGTGGATACAAAGGCAACTGAGTTTCAGTGACTGATGTTCACCAGGGTTGTGAACATGGAACAGTTAGCCAGGATACAGAAGGGAAATTTCCTTTTTTGTTAAGTCTGAGAAAGAACTGTCTTCTCTTACAGAGGCTTCAAATACATTGACAGGGACCACCATGGATATAAAGATGTGAGCACTGACCTATGAGTCAAGAGACCTAAATTCCATTTCTGGCTTTGCTACCAGCTTTATCCTTATTTGAAGGATCTTTGTTTCTTGATATGTTTCAAAATCATCTGGCCCTTTTCCAGATATAAAATGATTTTTTTACAACAGTTTTTTTTCATGCAAAGGACTTACTGTGTCATTTTATTAGCTGTTTTATCCTGGAAAACAAGAATGGCTGGTGTGCTTTCAAGATAGATTCTATTGCAAAGAGTGAAGCCATTATATAATATATTTACGGTATGTACGTGTGCTTGAAGCCCTCTGCTGGGCATAGGGAATGCAACCATAAACAGAGCAGGTGATTCTGGGAGACTTGGGAATTGTAGCCAGACAAACCAGAAGTCTACTGTAATGGGAGCTCCTATGGGGGAGCACCCAGGCTGTTGTAGAGGATTTAGGAGATTAATGGATGAAGGGTGAAAGAAGGCTTCTTGAAGAAGGTGAGGGGGGACACTAAGTGGAGTTAGTTGGGGTGAGCTTGGTTTTGATGGTACAAATAACAAAAGGAAGGGTTCTGGTCTAAAGGTGAGCAAGAAAATTGGAGATTTGGGGCTTGGGAATGGGAAAGAAGACCTGTGGAGCTGGAGATTAGTTTAGTTGGGGGTGGGGGATGGTGAGAGAGGCCAGAGAATGACAGGCATGAAGACCCTGTGATCCATTAAGGAGATGATGAGGTTCAAGCTCAACCAAGGGGTTTCAATATGGGACTGACACAACCAGAGACTGAATTCTCTTTATTCTCCTTCCATTCCTTTTTCATGGCAGTAACTACCTGCATTTGGTGTTTGTAGAAGCATGGGGTTTGAAATTGGGGTGAGGAGGTGGCAGAATGACCTGGAAAACAGCAGAAAGATTATGAATATGGCTTGGGAATCCTAGTTGTGCCCTTTCTGATTTCATTGATTAAACATAATTTATTCAGCCTTTAAAAGACCATTTTCCAAGTGAAGATGCTCCTGATAAAAGATCTAGAGTGGGACTCCACACTGCTTGTTGGTTTTGAGAGTATCTGAATGTCATTTGGGACCAGATTCTTTTCAGTGAGTTTTGAGCAGAGCACAGCACAAAGAGTGTGGTTCTTGTTTAAAAAAAATTGTAAATGTTTGCAATTAATGGATGTAATTAAACTGACTGTTAGACTAATAGAATTGGAAATACTTAGAGTAATTCATAGTGTATATAGCTTCTCAAAGTGGTGTAAGTTCATGAATGGAAATGGTTTAATTATTCCCTGAAATGTTCAGGATTGGGAGTTATGTGCTGGAACTGTACTTAGTGCCCCATGCATACTTGTTGCCTCTGACTTGACTTTTTTTGTATGATTTACCCCACATTTTGAACATTAGTTGTTAACATTGCTGCCCTGCCTCTCATACATTAATCTTGACTTCTGTGCATTAGCTTGTGAACCAACATTTTGAGCTACTGTATTATGGCTTTACCTGCTAACAAGTAGTTTTATTTCATTAGCATCACCATATTTATATATCAGAGTTTGTGCAATCATTTGAATATTTCTTGAATCTTGTCATTATTTTATAAAAATTAAGTGGAAAATGGAAAAATGCAGGCAGTGATATTGGGAGCAGTATTAGCCTCATAAATGTGATGTAATTGAGGCAAAGATGGAAACCATTAGACATGTCCAGTGTGCAGGGTGTTTAGTCCCAGTCAGATGCTTTGGACTCAAGTTGGCCAACTGTATGTAGTTGTGAGGGATAAGAACAAAGTTAAAGGCTATGGATGTATGAAGCTGGGAAAAACCTTTGGGAATTATGATAAAGAGCAAAATTTTGGATTTTGTCATTTGTTTTTGCAACAAGAGCTTCCCTTTTTAACATGTAGTCCAGTCAACTTTTGTTTGTTTAACTTTAAAAAAAACTCATATTTAGAAAGGTCTATTCTACAGAAGTATGGACTAGAAATTGGATTTCTCATCAGTCTTAGGAAAGGCCACCAAAGTCAGTAACCTATTTCTTTGGTTTGCTCATTGGAATAGGTGATTATTGTGTTAAAATTCTCTGTGTATTTTGGCAAACAAGTAAAGAAAAAACAAAGCAAACAAAATGACCCTTCACAAAGGATACATCTGAATGGATTTTTATGATTCCATGGTTTCACTTGGGGCAATGTGGAACAGGAAAAGACTTAATGCATCTTAGTTTTCATCATAAGCCTTAGTGATGCTTAGATGGTACATTCAGACCCAAAGAGAAAGAAGGATAAGAATTAAGGTTTGTGTATAGTTAACCCCACAGCTCTCTAATTCCCCAGGTCAGGAGGCTATGGTGGTGATCTGTCTTCCCTGGAGGATCTAGTTGATATATGTGGGCTTATCTAACATTGTTTGTGGGCTCAGCTCACTTCTAAGGAAAGGATTGAGTTGGATGCAAAATTCCAGTTTTTCTTGATGCTCCTTGTGGTTAAATGGTGAATGTTAAATCATAGGAGATGTTAATCAGGTAGAAGACTGTAAAGAATAGCTCTTGAGTTTCAAATCTCTTACCAACACTGAGAGATGTAGTTCAGCTTCTATCAAAAAGGCAGGTAACTATTGGACCAGAAGTTTAAGAAACTCACTTTAAGTGCCTACTTTGTGTCAGGCATTGTGCTAAGAACATCAAGAATTATCTCATTTAATCTTAACAATAGCTCTATGTTTCAGGTATTATTTCTCATGATGAGGAAATTAACATTTAGAGAAGTTAAGAAACTTGCCTATGTGTCTTACTTTAGCTTCTTCTGGAAGCAGACCCCCAGACAAGTATTCTAGTGCAAGGAATTACTTGGGACATACAGGGAATACCAGTAGGTGAACAAGGAATATGACACAGAGTGGAGAATGCAGCCAGTAGATGGGATTATTCAGTTACTGCAGTTGTGACCAGAGTTTAATCTCACAAGGTTACTTGGGAGATAGTGTAAAATACCTGTTTTAGGATGATCTCAAATGAAGGATGAGGAAGCAGCTTTGTGAGTTTTTTTCTTTTATTTTTTAAAATTTATTTATTATGTTTATTTTTTATCATGATAAAATATACATAATATAATATTTACCAGTTTGACTGTTTGAAGCATACAGTTCTTTGGTATTAAGTACATTCACAATGCTGTGCAACCATTACCACTATTCATGTCCAGAATTTTTGCATCACCCCAAATTGAAACTCTACCTATTAAAGAATGGCCTGCCCCAATTCCTCCTGCCTCCAGTCCTTGGCAACCACTATTTTACTTTCTGTCTTAATGAATTTTCTATTCTAGGTACCTCACATAAGTAGGTTCATACAATATCTGCCCTCTTATGCCTGGCTTAATTCACTTAGCATAATAGTTTCAAGGTTCATATATGATGTAAGCATGAATTAGAATTTCATTTATTTTTAAGAATGAATAATATTTCATTGTATTTATATACCATGTTTTATCTAATTATAAACAAAACATGGTATATAAATGTGACAACATTAAACATGTTGTAATGAATCTGTTTGGATAAACATGCTACTGCGTCTGTTTGGATATGGCATGTCACTTCAGCTTATGTTGCATTTGACAAAACAAGTCACATTTTGTTTATCTGTCGATGGGCATTTAGTTTATTTCTACCTTTTGACTGTTGTGAATGATGGTTCTATGAACATTGGTGTATAAATGTCTCTGTCAGTTGTTTTTGTGGGTGGTTAATTCCCTGGCACTTCCATCTTGCCTCCTGCAAGTGCAGAGTAGTTTTCCAAGGTACAGAGTAAGTCCTCAGCAGAGATGCTGATATTGGCAGTGCAAAATCATTTGGGGAACTCTAAAATGTTCAAGTCAGAGCAGGACACTTAACATCATCTGCTCACAAGGTCCTTACCCAAATAAGTGTGAAACTGGTATTTGAATCTTGGACTCTTGATTCAAAGCCCATGCTTTTAACTGATTCACACTGAACTGCCTTTAATTGCAAGTGTAATAGTAGTGAGATACAAACATGAATGAGGCATGGCTATTGCCTTTACAGACGTATCAGGGTGGGATCATCTGTTTTGTAGAAAGCTCAAGGGAAGGCACTGGCATTACTAGGTGCCATATAGAACTCACGGGGCCATTATAAGATGGAATCACAGGTGTGTGGGCCCCCTTTTTCTTAGCATCCTGTGGTGAGGCTTGGGCCAAGCACACCTGGACTCTGTGCTGCTGTGCTCCAGGACAGTCCCTCACTGTGCCGATCATTGGAGTCATGAGTTCCAGCCCACACCCATTGTTGCACAGCTCTCCTACCTTAGCAGGGTTAATCCTTCTCTGAGCCTTTCTGATGATTGCCTTCATCCTTGTTGTCCAAGCATCAGGAATAGCTATTTGTTAGGAAAGAAATCAGGGCCCAGGAATGATAAAGAAAATGTATATTTGGGGGCAGTTAACAGTTGGTTATGTGTGTCTGTGTCTTAAAAGATATCATTAATAAGTGATTTGCATTTATCAAGAGACCTAACATGAGATATTTTGTCTCCAAAAGGATGACATTACCTAGGTTGGTATTGTGGCAAAGCAGGAAAGAAATGAGATAAATCAGTGAGAAAATGCTGCTCTACCTATATTTTTACCTAAGTGTTAAATATTTTGTTTTAGTTCTGCATCTTTTCAAGATGGGTGTATTAGTCAGATATTGCTAGGTTATGCTGAGAGAACCTCCAGTCTCAGTGGCTTTCTCTCATGAGTTATGTATGGTTCTGCTCCACTTTGTCTTTATTCTGGGACTCAGGCTGGGGGAGTAGTTCCTTTCTTGGATGAACTTTTCTCATAGTAGAGAAGGGAAAAAGCAATGGTTTACTCATAAGATGGCTGTTACCGCATCTGTTTGGATATGGCATGCCACTTCAGCTTATGTTGCATTTGACAAAACAAGTCACATGGCAAAGCCTGATATCAGTGGAGCAGGCAGGATTCTCCTCCTATGGGAGAGAAATTGTAGGGCATGAGCCAACTAGAGAGGACAGTGAATATTTTGAACAAATGATGCAATTTATTGCACTGGCTAAAATTTTACTCTCGTGCTAGTTGCTTAGCAAAGTTTTTAAACCAGCTAAACTTTTCAGATTCATTGCAACATGTTTAATATTATTTTTTCTCTTTTGATCATAAGCAAAAAACATATTGTACTTAAGGGTCTATGTGTCTTCCTGGGATACACGTAAAATCAACCACATAGCTAGTATTATTTTTTAAATAATTCAATCAGTTATACTGTCTTTCAAGAATGGATCGTTGAAATTGAAGGGAATGTTAGGGCTCAGAACTGAATGGCTTTCATAGTCATGTGAAATTAGTAGAGAACAAAGAGCTAATTATTACCAACTGGATGAACATGCCTTAAGAAAACAACACAGGTGTTTGTAGTTAATATTGATGATGATGAGGGTTGTTGTACTGAGTATTTACTAAGCCTCAGGCTGTGGTAGCAATTAAGCTCTCTCTGACTTACTCATGACTCATCTTATTTTTGTGCAGTATCTGGTGTTATTCCTGAGGCCATTGTTACTTACTGAGGTATTAATACTTAGCAGGCTTGGAGAGGTTTGTTAACTTTCTCAAGGTTAAATAGTAAATAAATGAGAGATTTAGGACTAAAACCAAGTGTATGTTTAATCACTTAATCAAGGTTTCTCAAAATTGGATGAGATCCCTTTTAAAGAAAGTAATTTCTTGTAGAACCCCAGGGTTGACTTAAATTATTGTTATTGTGATGATGCTTTTAATTGTATAAACATAAAGCTGGTAAGGTTTCTTTTTTTAGCTCCTACACCTTTATAAATCCTAACTCAATTTAGAAATTAAGTACACTTAATATTACTAATTCAAATTAACAACATTAATTTAGCCACATTAACTAAATTGCTGCCTGTAACTGGAATACCATGCTGACTATTCTGGGCGGGTTCTTTGGCAGTCAACTGGTCTACCCTGCTGTGTGCCTGGTGGTGATTCAATTTTTCCATTATATTCATGATATTCAGCTTCTGTGAAACTTTTATTAATGCTGAGGAACTTGATATTCTTATTTTTCAACTGGTAAGAACACATCATTTAAATTCCCAAGTTCATCTTTTTTCCTTTCTCACTGACCCATAGTGATTCTTTAGGGTTTGGTTTATTGCTCAAACTCAATGAGAATGACTGCTGTGATAATCAAGAATATCCTTACAGCCTTGCCTGGGTGACTCAGTTGGTTGGATCATCGTCCCATACACCAAAAGGTTGCAGGTTCGATCCCCTGTGGAGGCGAGTACAGGAAGCAACCAATCGATATTTCTCTCTTATATTGAGGTTTTTCTCTCTCGCTCCTTCCTCTCTCTAAAATCAATGAGCATGTCATCAGATGAGGACAAAAAAAAAAGAATATCTTTGCATTATTTGTTTTCAGATTATTGAAATAAAAACAACCTTAAATTCTTAAGATGTTGGAAAATTCTTTAATACACATGTTGATGGATCTGCCCTGTCTTCTTCAATTCTTGCTCACATTAAAAATTGTTTTCTTTCTCTCTCTGGTACTCCTCTTTCATTCATAGGACCCTACACTCCCAGAGAGGCTCTCATCTATTTCTAGTGTTCACATACCTGGCAGCCTTCATAGTAACTAGAGTTGTTCATGTAAACCTGAATAAGAGGGCTGTGGCTCCCTTTTGAAATGGAGGGATGTGGGTCTCTGGAAGGTCAGAAACCATATTACTGATTTATCTCTAGAAGTTTTTGTTGAATAGATTTGAATCATGTCCCATAATTTCTCTTCTAATATATTTTTGTCTTAGATAAGCTTACCTTTATCTGTACACTGACTAAAAGATTTAACTCAGTTACTTGATGACTTAATACAGTTACTGACTCTCACTCACTATAATTTCAGTTTTCAGAGGGGTTGCTGAGTACCATGCAGCACCCTGAACTTGGCCCTTGCTAAAGTCTGATGTGATTTCTCCATGGTGATCAGTTACTTTTAAGATACTCCAGTGTTAGCATATAACATTTATTCTTTATCTTCTTTTCAGAATACATAGATAAATGCTTATCTCTAAAATTTGCGCATTTAAACCATTTCCCATTCCTTGCTATTGATTGTGGCCTTTTTTCTTTTGGAATAGCTTATAATCTTTACAAATTCTTCCTTGTCCATCTGGTTATGCACATAGTCTTTTCTAGTAAAAGGCTCTTTAGACATAATCCTTACATGTTGATTTTAAATGTAGAAAAATTTTGTGTAATTGGATTTTTAAGGATAAGAGGTTGTCGTTCTCCTACCTTTCCGTCGTTTTCTCTGACACATCTGTTAGTTGACAGATTGAGAATATTTTAGTGTAAGACTCAGTAATTTCTGAAATTTTTTTGGAAATATAACTAAAGCTTTGCCAACTGACATTTTACATTTGTGGATTAAAGGAAATGTACAGGTATTTTGAAAATGAGTCTAAAAACCTTATTTATTTATTCAGTATAACTCACTTAATTTGTCATATTTATGAAACTATGAGATGAGTAATATTATTGTATTAGCATTTATATTAATTATTATTTTGTATAATTTGATATAGCATCTCAAATTATGTTTTATTTTTGCGGTTTATTGTTTGGGGTTTTGCTATATGTATTTTTAACTTGTATTTGTCTGTGTACTAGATAGTGGCCTGTTCCTTTAACAAACATTTTTAGGTGTTTTAGGATTTAAATTTAATCCTTTAGAATACATTGTTAGAGTTTGAAATTGAAACAATGGAAGTAGGTAATGGAAAATGCAGTTAACTAGTCCTTGTGTATACAGAGTCTTTACCTTGTAGTATGGAATGTAGTGAGCATGTTCACTCAAGCTCCTTGCTATAAAACATAGCCAGGGCAGCTGGACATATAATCATGCTAAATCTGCACATGGAAAACAGTGATTATAAAACGGTTTGGAGGCACTGAAGGAGAGAGTAGTACTGTGTGGATGAATGTGTCTGAGCTGCAGACAGCTTCTTAGAGAATGATGTGAAAGCGTTTTTTAAAATCTCTGCTGTCAAGTTGGACTCCTCCCCCACCCTCTGATTTATATCATTGTGACATTTGAAGAAGAAATGGCTTATTATTGAGACTTTCAATATCTATAGATGCAAAATATTGTAACCCGCAGATGATGAGGAAAATGCCCATTTTTCTTTCCAGTTTTAAAAAATAGTTGATGTCTTGAGCTCTTTTGAATAGTAGGCTGAGTTTGACTCAGGAGTGTTAGACAAGGTGTTAGTGGGCTTAGAGAATTCTAAGACAGTTTTGAGATTCAAAACCACTGTACTCTGTTCTGGTAGTGTTGGAATTATCAGAGTTAGCTTTGATTGAACACTAGCTGTATGCTGGACATTGTGCTAATTACTTTTCTATCATTTTATGTAATCTTTCAGAAATCATTGTGAAAAGTATTGTTATTATTCCCATTTCATAGATGAGAAAGTGAGGATGGGAGAAGTGAAGTAATTTGCTCGAGACTATGTGTCAAGAAATTAGAGTATGACTCCAACCAGATGTGATCTTGAGGTCCCCTCTCTCCTTTTATAAAACTACTATGTCTCACCTTTCTGGCTACAATTACAAAATGGTTGCATTAACTGCCATGTAAGTGATTTCAATGATATGATGAAAGTGTCATAATATTAAACATGTTTTTTCAAATATTCAGAAACTCCTGTGTACCTCCTGTGTACCCTTAGATCTGGGCAGGAAGAATCCTGCTCAGGACCTCAGACTTGTGAGGGCTGAATCCAGAGGTCCTCATTTGATTGCACGGGGCCAAATGGAGGTGCCCACCTGGAACCTGTGCCTGGCATTCCAGCATCCTCTTGGGGTACCTACAGGTCTGGGACTTCCCTGGCAAAATGACCATGAGTTGTCTTCCAGGGCCTGCTTGGGTTTCTTTACCAGGTCTGTTCTCCTTAGAACAAACCATGGTACCAGTGTGCACATCTTTAATCTTCGAATTGCTGAGGGGTACCTATTTGTGAAAGTATAGACAAGATACCAACAAACTACTGCCTGTGGGCTGAATCCAGCTAATGCCTGTATTTTAAAATAAAATTTTATTGTAACACAGTCACACTCATTTGGTTACAAACTGTGGCTTCTTTTGTGCTGAAATGGCAGTTGCATTGTTGTGACAGAGACTGCATAGCCCACAAAGCCTGAAATATTTACTGTCTGGCCTTTTATAGAAGAAGTTTGCTGGCCCCTGGTATAAATGGAGCTCGTTTAGTGTGCAGATTGCAGGGTTCACCTGTTGACCAGGGGGCGGTGGGGAGAGGGCTGTTGGCTGGGGCAGGCCTGCCTCTTGCTACCATGTTTCGGCCAGATCTCTGAAGAGTCCAAGAATTCTGAGTTCAAAATTCAAACCTCAACATCCACATCTTTATACATTTCAAGGTAGAAGGATAGAATGTATTTTATTTACCAGTTTGTTGGCTTTATTTATAACTTTAATGACATATATACATATGGTATTGGGGTCTCCATTTGTATTCTTGCCTGGGTCCCACAAATGTTAGGATGAATGTTAAACTCTGGGTTGCAGTGTAGGAGTTAAAGTAGGCGGGATGGGAGACTCCAACAAATAATTACACAAGTTAATATGGAATTATAAGGTGTGGAAAGGGTTTTTGGGTCATATATTGATTCAAAAACCTTGCTCCCAGTTTCACTTGTCCAAATTAAAACAAAAATACTGGAGCCTGCCTTTCTACATAGCTGTAAGTCCAGGTCTTTTCACTAGGGCTTCCTCCCACCTCTCTCCACCTCTCCCTGTCTCCTCCTTTGACCGCCTACCCCGAGATTACTTTGCTCCTAAGTGAGGGGGATATGGATGTAAATCCCACAACCAAGAACCAGAGATGAGTTCAGTCCAACCAGTCTGCCACGTGATTATATCTTTTTGCCACAAGGTGTCACTGTTGAGGCCGGTTTTCCTCAGACTGAAAGATGCAGGTGCCCTTCGTAGTCACCACTGTATGGTTCTGTAAGGGAAGCCCAACCCAGTGTCAGTGGCCAGGCTCAGCCACAGGTATGCCGTGTGTAGAGTAGCAGATACCATCAGTGCCCCACTCACATCTCTGTATCGGAATATGAGAGCTTTCTCTTGGCCTCCATGCAGTGCAGGCTGGGGGTGCCAGGGAAGCAGCCCCCTGCCGATGATGAATGGACGTGTAACTGTGAGGCAGATTTTACACTGTCTCTTAGAGCTCCTTTTGCAGGATTGAGTTGAATTGCACACAGAAGAAACCTTCTTAAAATGCACCCTATATTGACTTCCTTTACTTGCTGGTCTTGGTGCCAAATTCTCTCCTTCGTTTTTCCTAGGATTAGCTTTTAAGTGAACCACCTGTACCCAGGTCCTTATCTCAGCAACTGCTTGTGGGCTACCCTACCAGGACACATGAACCTCCTTATGAGTTACAGTCTTGTGCACAGTATTGTGCCCCATTGCACAGGTTCTTCACAGCATGGTAGTGGTGGGGCTCCAGCCACTTCCTGCCTTGCACACATGCTTTGTACTTACAAGCTTCTCCATGGTTACTGGGTCACTTGTCTTGAGTCCCATTCACTGACCTGACTTCCTCTTATTTTGAAGTAATTACTTTATTTCTGGGAACTTCAGTCTTATTAGCAACCATGTTCATATCCTCCCATAGATCTTTCTAAATCCTGACCATCATGACTGGGGTGTCAGTGATGTCCCTCCCTGCAGGCTCTAGAGTCCTTTGTGCATATCAGTTCCTCTCCTTCATGGTTTCCCATTTTGCAAACCAAGGGTCTGAGGAGGGGCATCTTTGATCAGGTTATAGTAGATTTCTTACACCTTCGTCAGAGGACCCAGGCTACCTAATCACTGCTATATTGCCTAAATAAGAGAGCCAGTCAGAAGACCCTTGTAGGACAGATACAGTCAGATTCCCTTATTAAAAAAATACCATGTCATTCATGTGATGAAATCAGGCATTATACTTTGAAAGAACATAGCTGAGAGACCTGATTTGGGATGGGAGAGACCTTGTAATGTAAAGGGTATATTGTTGGATGCTGTTATCTGAATGATGACTAGGAATCAGCCCTGCAAAGACAACAGCATGTGTGAAGGCTCTGAGACAGGAAGTGACTGGATGCATTTGAGCAACAGAAAGAAGACCTGGGCAGAGTCAGTGAAGGAAAGAGCGGCAAGAGAGGAGACTGGAACTATTGGCCAGATCATGTGGGGCCTATGGCCGTGGGAAAGATTTTGGTCTTTCTTCAAAGAGCACGGAGAAGTATTGAATGGTTTTAAGTGGGTAAGGGGAGATATTTTGTGATCAGAATTGTTACCTTAAAGTAGTTTGGCTGATGTGTGAGGAATGGAGTGGAGGAGGATTAGAAAAGAGGAGATGCTTTAGGAGGGTATGGGATAGTTTAAGGATATCATGCTGGTGCAATCAGGTGGTGATAGTAGAAGCAGAGAAAAGGGAACAGGATGAGAGAGCTTTGGAGGTATAAACGGTAGGATTTTGTAATAAACTTGAAGTGGGTGGTGAGGAGAATGAATTCTTATTTAAGGTCTTTTGTATGGGTAGAAGTAGTAAACACCAACATTTAAACGCCTACAGGGGCAAGCATGAAAAAAGTGAATTGGACTGAATGCAAGGTAATAGGAGAGGAGGGGACTGTGGCATGCTGGAGGGTGTATTCTCTCTCCTGAAGGGGCAGCTGCTGGTTGGCTTTTACCAGGCATTGCCACGTGGGGAATCGGGCCTGACATTGTCAGATTTTCAGGTTTTTCTGGAGAAGCCAGATCTGGATTTTAATGTGAAATGTTTGCATCTCTCTATGTTGGCAACTGGATCAAAATTCTAAAGAACACTGGGCTAGTCATACATAACACATCTGCTGGCAGCATCTGGCTCCTGGTCAGCCATTTCTTGCTTGAGAACCATTCAAAATCATGTCTTCCTCTAGCAAGTTTTTAGAATTAATTATGGTCTCTGACACAAAATTTTTAAAAAGTTAGGGAGGCCAATAAGGAAAAAAAAAGAAGATATTTTAAGTTGGGCTAAATCTTGGAAGATACTGATGATCTCAGTTCACATGGCCTGTCAGCAGGGCTCAGGTGATAAGCTGAGGCTGAGATATGTGGGAATAAACTTAACCTAATTTAGAACAGATAGCAGGAAATGCTTTTGTCTTAATATAGAGCATTCCAGACCATGCTAGTCTGAGATACTTGAGGTAACAGGAATCAAGGCTCTCTTCACATTTTTTCCCCCTGAGCTTACAGTTCAAGTATCCTTAAACCTCTTAAGAGAGTGGATGAATATATATTTTATTTATGAATCCATATTCAATTAGAGAAAGTATTCTTATAGGTTCATAAAACCATCTTTGATTTTATTTTGCATTTGACCCTCAAATGGAACTATTCTTGGACTTCTAATTTTATTCATGAGGTGCTTTTAAAGTGAAAGGTGTTATGCAGTTAATTTCTTTGGTATCATACTCAGCAACACATTTCTGTTTCTGTGCACAGTTTGGTCTAATTAGTAATTTGTCCTTCTTAGGATTTTACATCACAAATAGGTAAGAAAACAGGTGTTTTTGCAAGTTTATAAGAAACCTCAATGGTTGAGCTTATCTTGGCTTCATAATAATATTTAAAACAATAAGATCTTAAGTTCTACCTTATTTCCTATAGTGCATTTATAGGCACATGGAAAAGCTTAGAAAATGTTTTCTTGAAGCAGTAATGGGAAATAGAAGACATTATTGTATTATTGATTGCTGAATAAAGTTATCTTTTTGCTTTTTCTCAGGGATTCATTTTACAGAACTAAAAAAAACTAGAATAGACGAGAATTAGGAGATGCTAACCAAAAAAAGCCTGAGTGTCAAAACAAATACCAAAAATATATCAGGCAACTAAACTCAGCTGGGGCAGGGAGGTGGGCGCTGTGCGTGACTCAGGAGAACAAGTAGGACTCATGAGACTTAGGACATGACAGCCATGGGGACTCACCTTTGGCTTACCTTGTCAACTGACCTTTACTTCATCTGTGAAATCAACATCACTCTATGTGCTTTAAGTGTAAAATACAAGATATATAATGTACTTTAAAGGTAAAAAAAAAAAACAGTAGACCATCTCTGCTCTTAGTAAATTTGGTAGAAGAGAATCCTTTTAATAAAGTGTTGGACCTAGATTGCTAATTAAAATTTACTGATAAGAAGCAGATATACAGTGGCAAAGAAATTGTTGTTACCATTTAATGTTCTTTTAAGTTCTTATTTGATTTGATAAATTCTGTGGAATTGTACATAATGCCTCTCGTCTGGTGGGACGTTGGAGCAACAGCAACCTGTTTCCTCATTTCTTCGACACACACACGTCAAGGACTGACTTGCGTTCTTTTTGACATTCTGGCTTCTTTATGGAGTATTTGAAAAGTGAATACAGAATTGCATGTGTTTCTTGTTCTGGTAGGGCCCAGACTCCAACAGGTCATCACTTTGGTCCCTCTTAGAGGTCCCTACTTCCTTCTTAGAGCTCAATTCTGATTCCTTTTGGTTAATTTTATATCTCTGTCCTTAAAGCTGTGGCTAGTTCCTGCAACCACTTTTCCCTCTGTCCATGTTAGATCTGAGATGAAGAAACTATTCATCTCATGGGTACACTTTCCATAGACAGAAGCTGTATCTCTTTCAATTACTGCTTTAGCTCTAGCATTCAACACTGGGAATTAGGCAGATACTTAACAAAATTTATTAAATACACTAGTATGAATGTTTAGTGAAATGTTTTCAGGTATTCTGAAGGGGAAAGGGTTCTTTTGTGAAATAGATTTAGAAAAAACTGCACTGTATACTCAATTTTGGAATAGTCATTATACACATTACTGTCTTGAAGTCTCTGAGACATCTTGGTATAGAATCAAAACCCTGTTAGCCTCATTTATCTGAACACTGTCCAAACTACTGGGGAAGCACTGGCCTAAAGCAGAGCTGGTGTAGAACAGGATTGGTATTACTTGTTAATATGTATTTACTGAATATGCAGAGCTGTGATCCTGAGTTGGGTAATTCAGGGATTTTTAGTAGCCTCCAAAGAAGATGGTGGCTTCCAGGATACGTTGAGAGTAAAGAGTAAAGGCAGGGGGAAAAAATAGCCAATGGTAGGGGTGTGAGTGTAAATTATTTCAACATTTCTGGAGGGAGTTTTGATAGTGGGAATCAAGAATCTTTAAATTTCCATGTTGTAATTTTACTTCTAGAGTTTTATCTTGGCAAAGTAATAAGAGATGTATACAGAGTTTTATCAATCAAAATATTAAGTATTATATTTCCATTAAAAATAACCTAAGTGTCCCATAGGTGGTCGGTAAATAATTAGAAAACCATTCAATGAAACATTGTGACTATTTCAGGTTTTTTTTTGCTGTGTAACAGCAACAACCAAAAGACTCCTAACTCAGGAGGCTTTAAACAATAATTTATTATTTCCCATCACTGTGGGTTGATTAGGCAGTTTTCCAGTCACACAGAGTTGGTGGTCACTCAGCCTGCTGATTTTACAGGGCAGCGAGGCTGAGCTGGAAGCTGCTAATTGGCTTGTCTCAGTAGTCTGTGTCTTGGTTCTTGCTGTTAGCTGGGATACTTCGGTTGTCCTTCTCATGATCTCTCTTTCTGTGTGGCATCTCACCTTCTAGAACCTTTCTGCATGGCTTCTCTTTCCAGTAGAATAGCTTGGGCCTTACATCTCTGTGTTTTAAGAGAACAAAAACAGAAGCTGAGGCCTACAGTTGAACAGTGTCACTTTCGCAGCATCTTTCAGTCAAAGGAGTCACAAGCTCTGCCCAGGTTCAAATAGAAGTAAATAGAATCCATTTCTTGATGGAAGGAGAGACAAATGTGTATAGGAAGGGAAAGAATGTTGATGGCCATCTTTGGAGACTCATGGTGAACATTAAAATCATGTTATATAAAACTATTTTATGTCATTAATGTTAAGTGGAAAAGGGAGATGACATTAAGAATAAAACCATTGAGGAAAAAGAGTAAATGTAAAATGTAATACTAATATAATATAGTTTAAATGTATATGTGTAAATATATATATACATTTATGCACAATACACACACACACACACACACACACACACACACACTTGGAAGGAGCCAGAGGCCACAATATCAACTTGTTAACAGAGGTTATGAGTGACAAAATTGAGAGTGTTTTAATTTTCTTCTATATACATACATATCTGTATTTAATTTTTTTTTAGCCCTGGGTGGCATGGCTCAATTGGTTTGATGTTGTCCCATAAACTGAAAGGTCACTGTTTGATTCCTGATCAGGGCACATGCCAATTGTGGGTTCAGTCCCCTGTTGGGTGCGTGCAAGAGGCAACTGATCAATGTTTCTCATTCACATCGATGTTGCTCTCCCTTTCTCCCTCCTTCCTCTCTTTCTAAAATAAATAAATAAATAAATAAATAAATAAATAAATAAACAAACAATTTTCTCTTAAAAACTATTCCTGCAATCATCTCTTAGTTGCTTTAACAATTAAAAAACTGATCTTTTTTAGGCCGATTAAAAAATGTTGACAAATTTCAAAGATTAGAAGATATGTGTTCTATAATCCCAATGCCATAAAATCAAAACTACAAAGTTTTAGTTAAAAACTTTTATTGAACTTGACATTTAAATATATCCTTCTGAATAATTCCTGGGATATAAAAAATTTCAAAAGAAAGGTAGTTATTTATAAATGACAAGAGTTCTATACATACAGTCCTGGAATATGCAGTCAACATGTGTAATCTTATACATGTTAACCAGATAATATGATTGAAGATAAATGAACATTTAATGCAAAAAAGGCCAGTAACTAAGCATAAATGAAGTACAAATTATTATCAAGGATAAAGTGATACTGGTGAGGATACAACTGGAGGCAATTTAAACATTTTTAAGGAAAGGTTTACGAAGCAATACCAATAAGCCTGAAAAATCTAGATGGAATGGACTGTTTCTGAAGAAATGTTTTTGTAGATTAAACCCTTGTCTGAGGTATCATTGGCAAATATGTTTTCCCATCCTGTTGGTTCTCTTTTTATTTTAATACTGTTTTCTTTAGTCATGCAGAAGCTTTTTATTTTGATGAGATCCCATTTGTTTATTCTTTCCTTTATGTCCCTAGCTCTAGGGGACGTGTCAGTAAAAATGTTTCTGCATGTAATATCTGAGATTTTCCTGCCTATGTTCTCCTCTAGGACTTTAATGGTGTCACGGTTTATATTTAAGTCTTT
>CM052544.1:44960575-45005431 GCA_028533065.1 Trachops cirrhosus | reverse complement strand
CCAATTAAAAAATGGGCAAAGGACTTGAATAGGCATTTCTCCAAGGAGGACATGCAGAGGATCCAGAAACACATGAAAAGGTGCTCAATATCACTAGCTTTCAGAGAGATGCAAATTAAAACCACAATGAGATACCACTTCACACATGTCAGAATGGCCGTCATAAACAAAACAACAAACAATAGTGCTGGAGAGGCTGTGGAGAAAAAGGGACCCTAGTGCACTGTTGGTGGGGTTGTAGACTGGTATGACCACTGTGGAAAACAGTATGGAACTTCCTCAGAAAATTAAAAATGGACCTGCCCTTTGATCCAGCAATCCCACTGCTGGGACTATATCCTAAGAACCCTGAAACACCAATCCAAAAGACCCTGTGCACCCCAATGTTCATAGCAGCACAATTTATAATAGCTAAGTGGTGGAAGCAACCTAGGTGCCCATCAGTAAATGATGGCTCTGATTTCTTTTGCATTAGCTTCACTCTCAGGGAAACCCTTTTTACATTTTAGTACTCAGAACCTCCATTTCTTTTTTAATTATATTTTATTGATTATGGTCTACGGCCATACCACCCTGAATGCACCTGATCTCATCTGATTATGCTATTACAGTTGCCCCAGTTTTCCCCCCTGTGCCCCCTTCCACCCAGCACCACCAAGTTCCTCAAGCAATACCCACACCAATGTTCATATCCACAGGTCATGTGTAGGTTCTTTGGCAACTCAATTTCTTATACAGTACTTTACACCCCCATGGCTGTTCTGTAACTTCCTCTTAGCACTTCTTAATCCTCTCACCTCTTTACCTAGTCTCCTACAACCCCTCTCCATCTGGCAACCATCAAAATGCTCTCTGTATCCATGATTCTGTCTGTTTTTCTTGTTTGCTTAGTTTGTTTTTTGGATTCAATTGTTGATAGATGTGTATTTATTGCCATTTTATTGTTCATAGTTTTGATCTACTTTTTCTTCAATAAGTCCCTTTAACATTTCAATAATAATGGTTTGGTGATGAGGATCTCTTTTAGTTTTTTCTGGTCTGGGAACTCTTTGTCTGTCCTTTGATTCTAAATGATTGCTTTGCTGGGTAGAGCAATCTTGGCTATAGGTCCCCCTGTTTCTCACGACTTTGAGTATTTCTTGCCAATCCCGTCTAGCCTGCAAAATTTCTTTTGAGACATCAGCTGACAGTCTTATGGGAACTCCCCTGTAGGTGGCTAACTGCTTTTTTTCTTGCTGCTTTTAAGATTATCTCTTTATCTTTAACCTTTGGTGTTTTAATTATGATATGTCTTGGAGTGGGCTTCTTTGCATCCATTTCATTTGGAACTCTCTGTGCTTCCTGGACTTGCCTATCTATTTCCTTCACCAAATTAGGGAAGTTTTCTTTTATTTTTTTTCAAATAGATTTCCAATTTCTTCTTCTTTCTCTTCTTCTGGTACCCTGATGATGCGAATGTTGGGATGTGTGAAGTTGTCCCAGAGGCTGCTTACACTATCCTAATTTTTTGGGATTCTTTTTTTTTTTCCTTATTCTGATTGGTTGTTTTTTGTATTCTTATGTTCCAAATCATTGAGTTGACTCTCAGCTTCGTTCTCTCTACCGTTGTTTCTCTGTAACTTGTTCTTTATTTTAATTAGTGTATCCTTCATTTCTGACTGGATCATTTTTATGCTGCTGAGGTCCTCACTAAGTTCCTTGAGCATCCTTATAACCAGTGTTGTGAATTCTGCATCTGATAGGTTGCTTATCTCCATTTCATTTAGCCCTTTTTCTAGAGTTTTGATCTGTTCTTTCATTTGGGCCATGTTTTTTTGTCTCCTCATTTTGGCAGCCTCCCTGTGGTTTTTTTTCCCTATGTATTAGGTAGAGCTGCTTTGACTCCATGCCTTGGTAGTGTGACCTAATGCAGTAGGTGTCCTGTAGGGTCCAGTGTCACAGCCTTCCCTATCATTCAAGCTGGGTACTTGAGGTGCACCTTTTGTGTGGGCTGAGTTCACCCTCCTCTTATAGTTGAGTGTTGGCTGCTGTTGGCAGATCAATGGGAGGGATTTACCAAGGTCAGTGAGCTGCAAGGGTTGGCTATGACCATTTCCCTCCAACCTCTGCCCTTTGTGGAGGATCAGCTGTGCAGGGGCAGGGTGATGGTACTCCAGTATGGTCTGTAACTGTCCACTGAGTGCATTGGCCCTGCAGTTTCCTGGGTGGTGCAGACCCTTACCTGTGTTTTTTTCAGAGCCACCCTCCCTAAGCCATAAGGCAATCTGCAATGGCTGCTACTTGTGCTGGGCATGGAGATTCCCAGGTAAAGCCAGGCTATGAATTTTGGCTGGCTGTTGCTAGTGCCTGGCCTGGGGCCCACTGAGGCCAGTTGTTGCTTGTTTGAGAGGATTTAGTAAGTTGTGAAGCATGAGCCAAGACAAGCCATTCATATGGAAAAGTAGCTTGGATGGGCCCCTAAGTTGCATGGGGAGGAGTAACCTCAGTTTTGCCCTGTCTAGAATATATGCTCTTCCTATCTTAAAGATGAAAAAAAGAGAGTACACCAAGCACACCATAATAAGAAAAGCAGGAGGCCATGATGTACCCCCATGGAGGCCATTTGGATACTAGCGTTAATGGGATAAGCCATGCTACATAAAATTTGTCTCCCAATGTACAGGAGCTTCTACTATTTTATCTAGGAGTTATAGGAACAGGGACTCTAATATGGTGCACTGTTCTCCTGTCCTATTTCTGTACAAGTGTGGAGTAGTTAATGTGAATATTTAGGTCAGAAAAAAAAAAAGGAAAGGAAGTCCCAACATGCCAGCTGGAAAGATATAAGTGAAAGGGGAAAGAGACAGGACTGTCATCTTTTGCGATGATAGCATTTCAGACCTGGTTATGTGTAGGGAGGCTCATTGGTTGAGCCGCCTCTTTTTCTTTTAGCTCCAAGATGGCCAATAGGTTCTAACACATGTGTCAGTGCTCGTTGATTGATGGTAAACCATCTACAGTGCTGTGTTGAGAAGAGTTCTGAACCTAGTGGAAAAAAACGACTGTGATGGATTCGAGATGTCTTAGAGGGTACAGGAGTGGGAGGTAAGAATATGATTGACTATTATTTGACATCTTAAGAAGCAACAGCTTCTCAGAGTCACTGTCAAACTACTTGTGTGTGTGAGGGGGGGGTCATTCCCCCAGATAGAGTATTTTATAATTAAGGTCTCTGTGATGAGGAATCCTATGGTCAATTTTCTGGAGGTCCCAACCGTCACTTAACATAACCCAAAAGTGCAGAGCTTTATCTTCCTAAGGGAAAAGGAGTGTCTTTTTGTTCTGAGAAAATCTGACCTTGCTTGAGAGCTGGGTGGGGTAATTTACAAAATCTTTAGATGTAGCAAGTAAAGTTTTGGGGTCACCTTTCTTTTTAAATGAACATGAGTATCTCTATCTATCGATCATCTATTTATTATCACTATTGATCTATATTTATCAACATATACTTAAAAACATAATGAAGTTATAGTCAGAGTTCTAAAGAAGTTTGATTTTGATTATCCTTTTTCTCATTTTTCAGATCTCTCTGATTGGAGTCATTTTCTGCTACAGACTATGAGTAAAATGCAGTGAAAATTCTGGTCAACAGTGGAAATATTGGCTTAATCCTCAGCTTACTATAGCATTCCTTCTCCTCAGGATCACCTCATAATAGAAGAAAAATGTATGGAAGTGCAAGAACAATCACCAATCTGGAAGGGAGCCCTTCCAGATCTCCTCGTTTGCCAAGGTCTCCTCGTTTGGGCCACCGAAGAACAAGTAGTGGGGGAGGTGGAGGAACAGGCAAGACTCTGTCCATGGAGAACATCCAGTCCCTTAATGCAGCCTATGCTACATCTGGGCCCATGTATCTGAGTGATCATGAGGGGGTAGCTTCGACAACTTACCCAAAGGGCACCATGACTCTGGGAAGGGCCACAAATAGAGCTGTATATGGAGGTCGCGTCACAGCCATGGGGAGTAGTCCCAATATTGCTTCTGCTGGACTTTCCCACACAGATGTTCTTTCATACACAGATCAACATGGTGGTCTGACCAGCTCATCCCATCATCACCACCACCAGGTCCCCTCTATGTTGAGGCAGGTAAGGGATAGCACAATGTTAGACCTTCAAGCCCAGCTCAAGGAACTTCAGAGAGAGAATGACCTCCTTCGGAAAGAGTTAGACATCAAGGACAGCAAATTGGGATCTTCCATGAACAGTATCAAGACCTTCTGGAGTCCTGAGCTCAAGAAGGAGAGAGTCTTAAGGAAGGAAGAAGCAGCCCGTATGTCTGTCCTCAAGGAACAGATGAGGGTTTCCCATGAAGAAAATCAGGTAGGTATGACTCATTACCTTGTTTTTCAACCTTGGCTTCTCATTCAGTAGTTGATGCTTTGCAAATGTTACCAAAAGCTGTGCAGAAGAAAGTTCAGCATCATCAAACTAGCTCTGACTTAGTATGTGTTTCACTTGGGGACTGCAAGAGGTCATAGGAAATATGAGATTACAGCTTGTGATCTCCTTATTTTCCAATGACCTTTTCACATTGTTGCAGAAGAGGGAGGATCACTTCTCACTGCTAACTTTTACACTTGGTCAATTTTGTTTTCTTTTTCAGCAGTCACAAGAGCAACTCAGATGTACTTCCCATTGAATAGAAGAGTAAAATGTTAATTTTTGCAAGAGTAGACATTTTAACAGCAGCATTTAGTAGGTCACATTTGACTGGTGGATTGACTTTTTTTTAGTTCTAGCAGATTATTTCTTTTTTAGAATGAGTGGAGTTTATTTTCTAAGTAGCAAACTAAACAATATTAAGTACTGTTGGGTAGACTGAGCTTGATATTGTGTTAGAGAAACACAGTACATTTCTGCCTCATTCATTCAATATAAGTACATACTATGTTCATGACACCTTCTTACTTTTCTTTGATCCATCTTCCAAGTCATAGCAAGATTAGTTTTCCCAGTGTCTACCTGTAGTTGTGCCATTTCCCTGCTTTAAATCCTCAGTAATTACTTATTGCCTCCAGAATGAAGTCTACCCTTTTGGCTCAGCCTTCTACTGGAAAGCCCAAATCAGCTTTTCCAGTATTATCTTGTACCTCCTCCCTCACATTTCCTATGCTACCAGAACCACCATGTGGTAATTCCTGCAAATACCCAAGGGTTCCATACCTTTGCTCTTTCGATTGTCTTCTGCTGGAGGACTTCACAGTGCCTCCTCTCTTTGCTTCTTCTCTTTCAGTCCCAGCTGATCTTGATGTTCACATTCTAACTGTTCTGTGAGGCTCATTTATGTCATGCTATTTTCAAAAGGGCTTTTGGATGTGCCTGGGTTTAAATTCCAGCTTCAGCTGTTACTGGTAGTGAGATACCAGTAAGAACTAAGAGATGGGGAATAGAAGGTTAGTGGGTTCCATGCCACTTGGCTAAAAAAAATTCTCAGATATCATTTAACTTTATGTAGAAATTTGAGATAATTTAAACTTGGTTATACACCAGTGATTCTCCAATAATTGATCTTTACGTTGGCCTAATGAAGTGACCCTCCTCTCTGTTACCCTGGCTACCATCCCTTTGGAGTCCAAGCACTCATAGAAGCATTTCTGATTTTTATGAGAACTTGCTGTTTGTTTTCCTTCTAAGTGGAAAGTAATCACCTTATCCCTTTGATTATCTGACAGAGCCTATGCTGGTTTTCAGATGTGAAAATGTGGTTTTTAGTTGGAACAGAAAGCCTTGTCTTTTACTCCTAAATCAAATTAATGCTCTTAATTATTATTTCTGTTTTCTTCTGACTTTGCTGGTTCATGAAATCCTGTGAACCTGTTACATCTATGTGTGTTAACCCAGTTCTGTACTGCTTTTCTTCCTTTGTTGGTTGTTTTGGGAAATGGTTAAAGCAGTTTAGGAATGATGCAAGTAGTGACAAAGTTGAAAGCCATTCTCTAAATTGTCAGTTCTAAAATTACTTGTATCTTATACTTTGATCATTAAATGTTTTTTGAGTGTAGATTTCCTACTTACATATGTATAATGATTTGTAAATTACATGATGTGTGACTGTTTCATTATATTATTCACAAAAATTTAGATATGGAAGAGATGAAAGAAAATAGATAGACTACTGAGGTAAATTTTATTTATTTATTTTTAAGATTTTATTTTATTTTTAGAGAGAGGGAAAGGGAAGGAGAAAGAGAGGGAGAGAAACATCAGTGTGTGGTTTCCTCTCATGCACTCCCTACTGGGGACCTGACCTGCAACCCAGGCATGTGCCCTAACTGGGAATTGAACTGACAACCCTTTGGTTTGCAGGCCCAGTGCTCAATTCACTGAGCCACATCAGCCAGAGAAAATTTTAATGATACACAAAACCATTTGGCTCCTAATAAAAACATTTAAACCCCCTTGTTTATTTCATGAGGGTTAGTTCAGTTTAAACTAGGTAGCATCCACAGTTCTACCTAACTGTCCCATGTTGATTTAACCTGGAAGCAAGTGAATAGCTGAGGTGCTCCCATTACCCCTTCCTTGTTCTGGAACCTATTACGATCCTAAGCTACCTTGGATACTGTGGGTGACATATGACTGTGTAACATAAGACCAGGGAAAGCCCCAGGATTTATGTATTAAATATAAGTAAAATGTAATTATTTTCTTTTTTTAGGTTAAAAATATAAAAGGAGGAAGAAGCATGGAGAGTTTGAAAAGTCAATTTACTTGCAATGTGAGGTAGTATTACAAATAATACAAAAAGTATTACAAGTTATTTAAAAAATTGAAATGCCCTTCCTTCCCCCTTTGGAAGTATGTCAGGATCCTTTTTAGGGGTATATGAGTATCTTTTGGTCAAGATAGGGTAGATCCTGATTTAGTAATCAACAAACCTTAAACATCAGACATTTCTTTTGTATTCACCTCAAGTATGAAGCAGGTCAAGTGACTCTCCAGGGTAGTTGTCCTCCAGGCAGTGATGCAGGATCCAGGCTTTCTGCATCTTGGCACATGGCCAAGGAGAGCAAGAGTACCTAGAGATGGCTCATTGTCTCCTCAGTTCCTTGGACTTGAAGTGACACAGTTGCAAAGGGCTCAGAGGTGTAGTCCTCTCCTCTTTTCAAGAAGGAGAGTAAAGTTAGATATGAAGGAAAACTAGAAATTTCTACCAGTGGGGTTTTTATGTTTGTCAAAAAGTAGAGCTGGATGAAATAAAGTTTGGGCAATACTGCAGACTTCTGCCGTTGCTGCTGTTTCTATTATTATGCTGCTGCTACAAGCAGACATCTTTTGGGAGCATTATATGTTAGGCATTGTGCTTAGACCTTTGTGTACATTAGGTGCTAGACTTTGTCTCAGTTTACAGATGAAAAATAAATGTAGAGAGTATAAGCAGCTTGCCCAAGTTCGTATGGCTGGTAATTGACAGAGTCAGAATTTCAAGCTTTGGTCTATTTTGTGCCAGTGTCTAAATCTTACCTTTATGTTCACTACCTTCTTATAGAATCACTGAACTGTGAATAGAATCTTACTGTAATAGGAAGATCATACTTCATATATGTTAGAAGTAAAAAGTGACTATATGATTCCCGACTTATGATGGTTCAACTTGTTTTTGACTGTATGATGTTGCAAAAGAGATATGCGTTCAGTACAAACTGTACTTGGAATTTTTATCTTTTCTTGGGCTAGCAGTATGCGGTATTATAATCTGTTGTGATTCTGGGCAGTGACAGCGAGATGTAGTTCCCAGTCAGCCATGTGGTCATATCCAGTACTCTACAGTGTGTTCATTGTGTTACATGATTTTGCTGAACTGTAGGATAATGTTAGTGTTCTGAGCATGTTTAAGGTAGGTGGGACTAAGTTATGATGTTTGGTAGGTTAGGTGTATTAAGTGCATTTTCAGCTTATGATATTTTCAACTTATGATGAGTTTATTGGGATGTAATCTCATTGTAATTTGAGAAGCATCTGTAGTTTTAATAGAATCATTAAGAATGTAATTTAGTGTACTTGGTACTTTTATTCTTAATTAGGAACTTATTTATTTTTTCCTAGAAATGGTTTTTGTATTGTTTAGGGTTTCTACCATTTACTGTAACTTACTATAATTTCATTTCAGAGAAAAAATCATGGAAACTTTTCCTATATGGAAGAAAAGACTGTAAAAGAGACAAGAGACACTTGATTATGGTTTCTTGTCCATAAGAACCAGAGAGTGCATTTACAAATGTAGTTCTGTTGGAGAGTATTTGGATAATTAGAATTTCACTAATCCTAACTCAAATAATCTAACACAATTTGAATTGTACTCTGTGAATAGAAATGGAGGCAGGTCCATTAAAGAGTAAAGGTGAGAAAGCTAGAGTGCTCATGTTTATGATATTTATTGTTCTGTGAATTTAATGCTTATAGCATAGAATTTTTACCCTTATGTTCAGTGTTGTAGAGGGCTCTCAGTCACCAGTGCTTTTGCAGTAGATTTTGAAGTCCTAGTGGTTTTGTCCAAGGGAGCTGAATCCAACCCCAGATCTAAGGGAGGATGTTGACTACCTTGCATGTGTTACAAGATGTATAGGACTGTTTGGAACCTTGGAGCCAGTGGGTAGGTAGCTGTGATCAGATTTCTTCTGTGCAAAGGGGTGATACTCAGGTTCCTGGATGGATATTATACCCCAGGTCACCACCCCCACTCCCAGGCTCTCTCCATACTTCTCAGCTATACAGGTATGCATGAATTGAAATACATTTGTGACTGCGAAGAGTTACAGTACTGACATTTAGAATCGCTGGCTTACTTAACTGGAATGCATAGATGCAGAGTTATCTTTGTGCTATCACTTGTGCCTTTTGCTTCATAATGTACTTTCTTGAATGGAAGTAGACTGCAGTGGCGTATTATGGCTAATTCTTTGGAATGGCATGAACACATAGTCCATGCTCTGATTGTCACACTGGTAGGTTGATTTGGGGAGTGGTGAGGAGAAAAGAATTAGAATAGATGTTTGGCTGCCACTTGAGCCAGCCCCCTTATTATTTTTAATAGCCTGTGTGGTGTTGGCGTGGATGTTGGCTGTGGGAGAATGCAACTACATGGATGTAAAATGATCCAATTTTTTCTAAAAGATTATATGGTTGTTTTTTTCTTTACAGCTCCATTCTGTTTACCTGTGTGATGGAGATCAGAGAGAGAAAACATGATATAAAATAAATTTATAGAAAGTTCATAAAGACATATCTTACAGCTTGGTACATATAAGTTATTGACTTTTCATATTCCTGGATATTTTGTGCGATTATTCTTTGCATTTTTAATGGATTATTTTTCAAAATTAGGTATAATAAAACAATTTTTAAACATTTTCCCAAGTTGTGCATGGCTAGCCAAGGATCTGCATGAATATAAATAGCATCATGCACTGGGAGATTGTACGAGATTTAATATTTACCCATCTCGTGTGTGCAGAAGTGGGACAAGGTCATTGGGAAATGTAACCTAAGAAGTGTAAGTAAACCTGGCTGGGGAATGCTACAGCTTTTAAGCTATGGTTATGTGATAATTTCTATTTCTGGCTTAACACAATAGGAAATAATCTACTCTAAATCAATATTAATATGGGTTTTTGATGAGATTTTGAGCTAGTTGCAATATATGGTTTGATTCTCATTTTTAGCTTGTAACTTGAAAAGGCCAAGATAGATCACATTTCTGTATTTCCTTTATTACTATTTTCTCTTTTATTTTTATAACTGTAGGTTATTTCAATAGGGGTCATTCAACTCTGTTCTAAAATACTAATTTCATTGTGAATGTCCAGAAAGGAAGAGCTGTACCAATTGGAAGTGGGTGATAGAATCAATTCTATTTTTTTTTGAGAATGTGGTGAGGCAGTTGTATTGTGAAGGGCCTGCTGACAGTTAAATGCAGCTGCAAATCACCTTGAGGATATTTGTGGAATCAATGGCTCAGTCCTGGAGTGTCAGGTTCCCTCAGGTATGTAGGTAGGACTTAAATATATTCATTGCTCAAATAGACCTAGCTTATATCTGTGCCTTCTTCCAGGCTCCATTTCTTCTACGACTCTGTCTAAGATCCATGGGTCCCTCAAAGCCAGTATTTCCAAAGTGTCCAACAACATCCCACAAACACATTTAAAGTCTCTGTTTGTATCATATCCACTGACATTCTATTGCCTAAAGCATGTTCTATGGTGAAGGCCTAAGTCATTGAGGTCAGGGAGATCTACTCTCTGCCAAAGCATAGAGGGAGTGGAATGAATTTTTATTTGCCAGATATTTGATTTTATGTATATATGTATAAATCAAATATCTGGCAAATAAAACCCAAGTGGAAGTCTGGGAGATTCTGGGAAAGCTTTTTTTTTCCTATTAAAAGGAATGAATGTCATCAGCAATGGTTCTTGAGTGCCGATGTGTTGCCTAGAGCTGTGTCACCTGTATAGTAACCATGGGGGAGAGACTGAGGCAAGCACAGATACATATGCCCAGCCATCTCTGAGCAAGTGCATCAGCAACAGTGGTGGCCTGCTTCAGACTTGTAGTCACATGAGAAAATAAACCCCTAGTTGTTTAAGTCACTGTTGGTTATTCTATTACTTGCAGCTCAATAACTTCCTAATTGATAAAACATAGAAAATCATTAATAATTACCAGTCGTGATAACCATAAAAATAGGTACATTTCAGGAGGATACATGAGATCTCAAAGGACTTTATACATTAGAAGGAAGAAATCTACTTACTAATTGTATTGGGCAGTACTCCAAAGTAGTGACACAGATGTTTCTCCAAGCCTGAATTAACAACAAAGGGAAATTTATTAGTTCCTGTAATGAAATTGCAGGAAGGCTGAGGTGTGGTGCATAGGGTTGACTGGACCCAGGGCCTCCAGTTAAACTAGGACTATGTCTCTACCCATTGCTTCATCTCTGATTCTTGATAGCTATCTCTATGTGTAAGCCTCATTTTCTCCTTCAGGTGGCAGACTGTGTTGGCTGCTAATACAACTGAAAAGTTAAGCAATTCCTGTCTTTACACTTGCAAAATTTATGAAAGGATTTGGTTCTGCCTTAGTTATATCCTGCCTCCAGACTTGGGGAATGTATGTGAAAGGGGTGGGAACAGGTATGTGAAAAGGGGTTACTGTGACAGGTGACCCTATTGGAATAGTAGGTATTGGGAGAGGAGCAGTTTTCAAAGTTACTGAAACAAAAGGTGAAGGGATACTTTAGGATAAAAACAGATGTTCACTGTACTGACTTGAGCTGTTGGTTACTCTCTTTCTCCCAATGTTTTAAGGGCTTATAAGCAAAATCAAGAGACCTGATAAATTAAGTCAATCATGTGTCATATCTGTGTACATGTTTTTAAATTTTAACTCTGATTTGAGATGTGTGTGTCTATGTGTATTTTCCCCAATGTTACATAGGCTCATGGATTTAGAACTGGATAATACGAACTAGTTTAGTACCATAACATAACTTGGAGTGCTTATATTCCATAACATGAATCTTAGAAGGACCAAAGAAAAAGTGTCCATTTTTCTCATCTTGAAATAGTCTTCCTCAGCTTTTCAGAGAACTGTAGCTTTTGTTTGCCTTTCCAGAAAAGTGGAAAAACTTTGGTCCAGACTTTGGCAATGATCTACTTAGACTGAAGCCACAATTTTAATGCCTTTCATGGGTAGGTAAAAACTTCCTTTGGTTCTGAAGATAGATGAGATGGCACTGAGCCAACAGTTGATTTCTTTGTTTGCCAGAATGTAGGAGAATGATATGAAGTGAACTATACATCTTTGTCACAGATGTCAGCTGGTTTTTGCTTCAGTAATCTCTTGCAGTCAGCCCTAGGATCAGCCATATGCATTGTATTAGTAGCCTTACAGATTTTTATTCCCAGGTTTTCTTATGAAAGACTTGGCTAATAAGAGGAAAATAAACATTCTTGTATGTTGGACCTTGGGAGAGCTAAATGATTTCCATGTTCCATTTGCTCTCTGGATCACTTTATTTTGGCTATGAGATAGCAACAGCTCACAACCAAAGAAAACATTTTGGAATATTTCAATGAGATTTTAGTTTCACACGTGCCAAAGACACTTACTGAAACCAAGCTTTGGGAGGGGAAGGCAGAGGGAGTGGTCACCCCAAAACATTCACTGCCTGATACAATTCCCTCCCTGTAGACAACATCCTCAGAGGATTTTAAGAAGCAAGTCTGTGCTGACAGGAGAAAAAGTAACAGTGATTTTATCGGCCAAAGCAGATGGGGTATGTTCTGAACTTGGCCTCTTCTGGCCAGAGTGCAATTTCAATTTCTATAATTAGTTGCAGGTGGAGCTCTTGTGTTTTTGTTTTGGAGTCCACTGACATCTGTGTGCAAATTCCGACCATCCCGGTTGGCATTTGGACTCAATAAGTGGTTTGGCTTTGCAAGAATGTAGAAAATTGTAAATCTACTTCACACACACACATAAAGCTGCTCTAAAGGTCAGGCTCTGAAAGCTGTGAAAAGCATTTTGAAAAGTTTGGGAAGTAGGTTTTAGGCAGAACATGGGCATGCAGCAAAGAGCTTGGGCAGTCTAACAAACAGAATTCTGTCACATGCCTTTTTTTTCTGTCTCTCTCTGAGAAGCCAACATTTAATTATATCTTGGAAGTGATATGCAGGCATTTTGTTTTTTAGTAAGAACATTTTGGAGAGAAGAAGTAAAGACTGAGGCAGCTATTTCATGTCTTATAAATCCATGACTATGCTTGTACTGTCTGGTTTGGTGATATAGCTATTGATCAAGTTAACTTAATGGTTCTCAACTGGGACAGTTCTGCCTCCCAAGAAACATTTGGCAATATCTGGAGACAGTTTGGTTGTTGAAAGTGTGTGAGATATGCTACTGGCATCCAGTGGGTAGAAGCTAGGGATGCTGCTAAACATCTTACAGTGAATAGGACAGCCCTCCACATTATCTGGTCAAAAATGTCAATAGGTACAAGACTGAGAAATTTTGAGTTAATTGGATGATTACTGTATCTTCATTTTTCTTGATAATTTGCCTGCACTCAATTATTTCACTTTGTAAAGTGATGATCAAATGTATATATGCGGGTTGGAAGCCTGGGATTTTGAAAGATGGGAGAGAGATTGGGGGGCTGGGTGGAAAAGGTGAAGGAATTAAGAAGTACTAATTGGCAGTTACAGAATAGTCACAGGGATATATAATATAGCATAGGAAATATGGCCAATAATATTGTAAGAAGTATGTGTGGTCAAATTGGTACTAGATTTATCAGGGTGATCACTTAGTATGTTATACAATGTCCAATTACTCATATACCTGAAACTAATATGATATTGTATGTCACCTCTAATGGAAAAATAAAAAATTATTTAAAAAATGTATATATTTATGTAAAAACAATGACATAAAAGATAAAACCTGATCCATCCTTTTGAGTGGAGGAATTAATTGTGAATGTCTTTTCTTAAAAAAAAAATCTAGACCTGGACTATTAAGCATGAATCTTCAAATACCTTGAATTCTTTTAGAAGTAGACATTTGGTAAATAGAGATCAATCTTATAAGGAAATAAACAACCCCTTTAAGGAAATTAAACCTGTTTTTAAAAGTATCATTTCTTTATGGTTTCACATACTTTTTATGGTTTTTTTTTTGGTCTATGTCTGACATTGATCTTGAAAGGAAGGGAGAGTGAGCATTTTATTTTATTTTTTTATTTATTGAATTTATTGAGGTGACATTGGTTAATAAAATTATATAGGTTTCAGGTGTACAATTCTATAACATATCATCTATAGATTGGATTGTGTGTTCACTGCCCCAAGTCAAGTCTCCTTCTGTCACCATTTATCCCCTCTTTACTCTCTTCTACCTTCTCCCATCCCCCTTTCTTTTTGGTAATCCCCATACTGTTGTCTGTGTCTTTGAGGATTTTTTTTTAATTGAAGAGAATAAGCATTTTTGAGCTCTATCTATGTGCCAGGAATTTGCTATTTGCTTTTGTGTGTTAGAGCTCAACAGCTTTGCAAAACATGTGGCATCCCCATTTATAGATGAGAAGGCACGGAGAGATTAATTAGGTGGCCTGCCTGAGGTTTTACCATTAGGTATAGTTGGGATTTGAATCTCAGGTATGCTTAGCCCCAAAACTGTGTTCTTATTGCCTTGAAGGAGAATACAACAGATTTGCTTGAAAACTAGAGAATTTGGTGCTGAAGTGGAAGGGAGTGAAAGGGAGTGGAAGGGAATTTATGGTGCTAACATAAGGTGGAAGTAGCAATGCTGCCTGACAGCATCTTCAGGATGTTGTTGAAGAGGCATAGAGAAAGGATGGAAAGCAAGAATGAGGAAGGGAGTACGTTGTTGGGAGCAACAGAGGAGAGAAGGAAAGCAGGAAGGAGCAAATTCATTCTTGTCAAGTAAATGAACAGAGGAGAATGCCTAAGGAACACTCCTATCTTTGAAACACATCCTGAAGGGCAGGAGGGAGCAACTTCATGACCAGCTGGAAAATTAAAACCGTTGCGGAGAAATGAGAGAGATTATCTCTCAGGATGCTTCATTAAAGGTCCAACAGATTCTTTCATGTAGTTTTGACTGACAAACTCACTGGATCCGCAGAGCAGAACTTCAGGAATGGGGAAGCTCTTTACTATGGATTGTTGAACTCTATTGAGGATGGTCTCATTAATTCAGTTAGAGTTCTTTCTGATTTTGCCTTTGTCTACAGGGACTTCAGGGTACATAAATAGTCAGTCTCCTGGCCTAGCAGTTTCTCACCTCTCAGCTTCCTTTTTAGGTGGTTTTTGACCTCCCTGTGTGGCCCTACCTATTTATGGGATTTATCTTTTACATTGTTTCAAATCTTGTGTCTGAAAATCAGAACTTACCCTCTTGGGTACCAGTGTTTCTAATTACCTTTTCTTCCCACAACTTCCCTATGTCTCTTTGTCCTTTTTGAGAATCCAACTCATTTATTTACTAATTTATTCAATCACTTCTTGTTTAAGAGGGAATATAATTGCAAGTAGCAAATACCCATTCAAGCATATTGAAGGAAAAAAAGGGATTTACTGGGAACGTATAAGAGTTCCTCCCAGACCCTAAGGGTAAGTAGGCGGCCAGGTGGTTTGGGGGCTGGAATCAAATTTTTTGGAAAATAAATGGTAATATGACAAAGTCAGTCTCTCACTTTCTGTCTTTTCTCGCGATAGATTTTTATATGCAGCTTGTGAAAAAGCGGCCACTCAAGGAAAGCATGTGTGTCTTCTCTATTCAAGTGCTCCTTGGAGTCTGCTTAGAGTTGCTCTGTTTCCGTTTCAAATTGAGAAAACCAAGAATCTGATAATCTGATTGACCAGCTTGAATCTGGAGTCTATTCTAGGTCCAGTTAGCTGTGACCAAGGGAGTGGTAAGATCTATGCCCTCCCACCCCAGCAGAGCTGTGTAAAGAAACTCTGAAAAAGAGGCATGATGGGTAGATTCTAGCCATGGACTTTGTGGAAAAGGTGGGTTGGAAGAAAGGGCAGACATTTCTAGGAAATATATTTGTGTAACACATAATTGGGAGCTTGCCCTATTTCAGTTATTAGGAGGATCAAGATCAATCAAACAAAGTTACCTCCTCTCACCTGTTTATGCCTGGGTATTTCAACAGCAACATTAGTAGCCTTCAGGAATTTCTTGATCTTTACACCCAACTTGTCAATCCCTGTCCTTGACTGTGCCCACTGGAGAAATTTCAGAAGTGCTATTGACTGACACCAGAATCAATTCATGATGTCTTATCTTAGTGTACCTACCCACATGATTCCTTTATATAATGTCTAAGAAATTCTCCACTTTTTGTAAATTCCATTAGACTTGGGTCTCCAAGTGGATGATATTATGGTGCTAGTTATGATCTGCAGCTCTTAGAAATAGGTATATTTCTGAAATATTCATATAATATATATAAAAGTTCCCAAAGAATATTGAAACCAGTAGAAATATATAAATATATGAGGTGGAAAGTTAAACAATGCAAATAATGACCAAATTTAGAAATTGCTCATATTTAGAAATGTAGCAAATAAATAAAATCTGCCATACCAAATTTAAAAAAAATGAACCTCTGTCTGTGGTTTTTAAACCTGGGGAATCATATGTTCTTTGAGAAGCCAATGAAAACTTTGTAATTTTCCCTAGAAAATGTGCATAACCTGAATTGTTATTTCACTTCCTTGCCCTTACTCTGAACCCAAGGGCACCTAAGAATATTTACATAAAACCTCTGTCTAGATATTGTCATTTAATATTAATATTGCATGTGTATTAGCAATAAGTAGTTCCTAGTACTTAATTAAATGAATGAGCTTTTGGTAATATGACACTTATCTTTAGTTCACTACTGTTCAATTTGTGCTGAGAAGTAGGGGACATGTGCCAGGACTCTGGGGATGGTTAAAAGGTGTGTTTATCAGTAGGGTAGAAAATTGTAGATGGACTATATCACATTCATTGAATGCATTCAGGTAGAATATACTAGAGGTGGTAGGTTTTAGTCCTTCTTCCAGAATAAGTTACCTTAAAAGAGTTTGCATAGTGTTGGGTGTCACAGTAAAGTGCTTGTTTAAATATTTTCATTTATTAAGGACTTCTAGATCATTATGTTGGTCTTGGGGTTTTGGATAAATCTATTTTATTTCTTTGTAATTACAAATAAAAGCTAACACTTTAAATTAAATTATGCTGTAGGCATTTGTGATAGAGCAAGGAATAAAAGATTTTGGGGAGTTATCAAGTAAGGGTTAATTGGGTACCTACTGTGTTCTCATTTATATGCTAAGGCTGAAGAAGACTCTAAAGAATGTAAAGCACACTTTTTGTACCTTTATTATTTACTGAAAATCATTAGAGACCCATTTCTTTTTTCTATGTAGAACATGAATGAGGGATCACAGTAGTGATACACATAGTTTTTGATGGACAGTTGACTTACCTTGGAATTTCACATGAGTATGAAGTTTGAACTTGCCAAATTTACTTACTTTCCTGAGAATAGCCCTTGATGTGAGCTTTCTCTTTTGTAGAAGCCTAGCCAGAGTCCAGGAGAGTAGATACAACCTCCTCCCAATCCCTGCCAGAGTAGGACTTCTGGAAGGAATTGGGGAAGGTCTGGACTCCTGCCTTTCTTAGGCAAGTATGTCAGGCTGTGAATTACTTTCCCATGTAGCACACCCATGTCTCTACAGTATGTTCCCTTGATAAGGATAAAAATGATCAGTATAGCTGATAAAGAACTTCCTACATGTATCCTAAATGAAATAATGATCTTTTAAATACTGTGCTGAAGGACTAGTGTATGGTATTTTATTGAGTCCACACAATGACACTGTGAAGTAGATACTGTTAGTAATATCACCATTTTATATGTGAGCAAGGTGAGGCTAGAGGGGAGATCACTTGTCCAAAGTTACAGTTAGCAAGTGGCAGTGCTGGGATTGAGTCCAGGCAGATTAACTCCAAGGTTGGTCTTCAAAGTCAGGGTTGACCGTAGTATGGAGTGGCCCTGTGTTAGCCAATTTAGCTGAGGTTTTCTTAGTAATAGCCCAATGCATCTTGACTGATTAGTAGTCACAGCTTTCTGTTTAGAAGCTCTGTGGTTACAAATATGAGTAGGTCCAAACTCTTGCCATGAGAATATATTTTGGCAGGAAAAATGATATATGCATAAAAATCCACAGAAAAACAACCCGTAAAAAGGGGAAAGAAAGTTGTGCTCACAATTCAGTATACAATTCAAATGCTTTAGGAGCCCAGAGAAAGGTGAAAGGAGGGAAGACTTCACATGGGGGGGGGTAGCATTGGATACACTTTCTGAGGATGGACTAGTATTCAAAAATATGGAAGGTGGGAGTAGGGGTGGTTGGTGGGGAGTCCAGGTTCTCAACAGAGAGAATGACCAAGAGAAAACAATGATTGGAGACTTATTTCATAAAGCATTGGGATGAAAGAAGGGCAAAATTAGTGGTCCACATATTGTACTTATGTTTAAAGAGGAGAAAGAGAAGTTGGCTCATGAAGGTCATTATTTTCCCTGAATCAAGAGAAGTTACACTACAAGATATCACTTCACATCTCTCAGAATGGCTGTTATCAAAAAGGCAAAAGATAAGTGTTGATGAGGATGTAGAGAAAAGGGAACCCTTATGCACTGTTGGTGGGAAGATAAATTGGTGCTGTGCAGTCACTGTGGAAAATAGTATGGAGTTTCCTCAAAAAATTAAAAACAGAACTACCATATGATCCAACAATTCCACTTCTGGGTATTTATTTAAAGAAAATGAAAATACTAATTCAAAGAGATATGTGCACCCCTATATTCATTGCAGCATTATTTATAATAGCCAAGATATGGAAGCAACCTAAGTGTCCATTAATAGATGAATGGGTAAAGAACATGTGGTATATATATACACATATACACACACATACACAATGGAATATTACTGAGCCATAAAAAGAATGAAATCTTGCCATTTGAGACAACATAGATGGACCTAGAGGGCATTGTGCTAAGTGAAATAAGACAGAGATAGATAAATACCATATGATTTTACTTATGTGTGAAAACTAAAAAACAAAAACAAAACACTCATAGACACAGTAAACAAACTGGTGGTTGCAAGAGGGAGGAGTGGGTGGGGAGGTGGATGAAATAAGTGAAGAGGATAAAGAGATACAAACTTCCAGGTATAAAATAAATCATGAGATATAATGTACAGCATAGAGAGTATAGTCAATAATATTGTAATAACTTTATATGATGACAGATGGTAACAAGACTTATTGTGGTGATCATTTTGTAATGTTAATGAATATTAAATCATTATGAAAGTAATAGGATATTATATGCCAATTACACTTCAATAAAAAAGGAGAAGTTAGTATAGTGCTTAATTTATATGGAGGTACATGTTGGGATAAACTGTATTTTGCTTCTGTGATTTTTCCTGTGTTACTACCACTGTGAACTCCTCTGGGACTGTCATGTTAACAGCAGAAGGATGAGTTTAAAAGCTCCTTTGTCAACATGTTGGTGGTCAAAAGGGAAAGGTTATTGTGAACCCAACAGAAACTTTTGTTCTGTTGAGTTGAGAACAGCCTAGTTTTGTTTCCCTTGGCTTAATTCTTTGATGTGCCTTTTCTATTATTAGTGTGTGTGTGTGTGTGTGTTTGTGTGTGAATGAGAGAGAGAGAGAGAATATGTCATCTCCAAACTGTCATCATAAGATACATAATATTTTTTGTCATATGCCAAAGAGATGCCATATCACAATCTTGGGAAGAGTTTTTCCTTATTATCCTGTTGTTTTTCTCTTCTTTACTGAGTCAGTGGAATTAGAATATCTTGCACTGGAAACCAAATTTAGATGAACTTCTTAGGGGTGGCTAAGAGAGTTTTCTTGATCAAAGTATGGATCCCCTTATCTGAATCCAAGGCAGTTCATGTTGAATTGCAGATCGCTGCTCTGGAGAACTCTGGGCCATAGCCAGCCCTTTCTTGTGCTAAAAAAAATTGGAAGACTCCCATTACATTTTCTGGTAGTCTGCATTAAAATATTTTCTGTGGCACAAGGCAGAATCTGTAAATTTTTGTGTCACTATAGGGAGTAGAAGAGAAAAAATGATGAGGGTGACTTTACGGTAAACATTATTGTTTGAACCTTCAGGAAGACAAACTCTCCAGTTGCCCAAAGCAGCTCTCATGGTTTTCAGGTATAGACTGACTGATCCAACCAGCTAGAATCCTGAGAACTCAGAGGAAGTGATTGATTAATTGACTTGTGTAAACTTTGGCCTATTTTGCTCATCTCTGACTACTGAATTCATCTGCTGCATCATTTTTGTCCAGCTGAAACTCTTATGACACTTCAGTAGTTTATACCAAAAGAATGGTCTCCCAGATCAAGTTCTCTAACTCAAACCTCTCCACTGGCCTTTAGATGTATCTTCCACTTTCCACTGGAGACATTACCGGTGCTCCCCAAGGGGTTCAAAAAAGACAATGACTGAATGGCTAAATGGAGTAAGTCAACAAACATTGAACTTCTGTGTGCTGAGCTAGGTGCTGAGGGTATAGTAGTAGGCAAAAATTTCTGCTTCCGTGGAACTTCCATTTTAGTGCAGAAAACAAAAGGAGTCAAAGGATTTGGCTTGAGCCACTGTGGAAGACTTGTAAAGGGTGGAGATCAGGAGTTTGATTCTTTGATCATGTTTTGTTGCAAAGTCTCACTGATCCTGGTGGCAATGCAAAGTAGGGATGTGGATTTGGTGGAACTGGCTTTCTTGTGGCCTCTGCTAGACCTCATTATCAGGTGGTAAGAGTGGATATTAGCCTGCAGTGTGTTGGAAGTAGTAATGTTGATATTTATAGTCTTTCCTGTAAGGTGCTTAGCTTGGAAGAGTGGTAACTGGAGGAGATGCAGAGTTTAAGAAATCTCGGTCCACTAATGTATGACATACTTGACCACATTTTTAACTGGTAAGGAATGGTATGGTACAGAGAGGGGCTATTGGTGGAATGAAGTCAAACAGGAGGGAGAAAATAAGGTCAGCCTTGCAGATGGGGTGAGGTTTTTCTTCCTCAAACCAGGGAGGAGGTGGTCAGAAAAGGTCCAGATACAGAGACCTTATTAGCTGTGGAGTAAAAAGAGTAACTTTTAACCTAAGGAGACTGTTAGATTTAACAAAAAGAGAAAGCACTAGGCTAGGAATTGAGCTTGACTTTGATGCCAAACAGGGTGTGATTTTGGCCAAATTACCTCTTTTCCTTGGATCTCAGTTTTCCCTGATGTGTCGCTATACCAAATACAAATGTCCCAAAGGGTTATGTTAGCTGAACTATGCCACAACTCTAAATTACTCAAAAAATTTTCAGGGAAATTAAGAGTGCCTTGATAGCAAAAAATGTCAGTGCTGTTATATGATTTGTGAGTGTGATTTGATGGGGGCCAGGGGTTAGGATGAGGCAGGTGTGGTTGCAGCAAGCAAAGATTGACATGTTGGTGGTCCAGTTTGATACATTGTTTGGTTTTATTCAAGTGCTACAGATGGGTTGATTAGTTTGCTGTGGGATGATACGTAAACCCATTATTCTGTTTGGTGGAGACAAGAATTACTGGTATATCCCAGGAGAAATTTTACCAGTAAAGGCTAATTTTAATTTTGCTGTTGATGGCATTTCTCAGCTATACTAATTACCATACTGATAGAAATACTGCAGAAATATACCCCATGTTTTCAAGAGTGCAGAGGGGGGAAGACGTTCTTAAATAATCCAAGAATGGGTTTTATCTGTGGATTACAAAGCTACAGTGCTTCCTTAGTCATGACTTTCTTTGTGGAAGATGCTCTGGCTTAAATAGGATTTCTGTGTTTGCCTTACTTTTAGTTTTCAGACTATGTGATCTATTCCCTAATGATTGTCAATTGCAAATAAAATTATTTTGGGAAGGAAGATGATGGATTGAATGTTGTATCTCAGTTTTTAAAAGATATTTAGTAAATTTAGGAGTTATGTTTTGTTTTCTCCCTAAGTTCCTTAATATCTGGCTGTCCATCCATCCATCTACCCACTTGTTAAAACAATATCCCTGAACAGAGCAGTTGTTTAGTAAATAGCTGTGGTATGAAACGCACAGGCATGTATAAAGCCAAGGCCCCTCGGGCTTCATGAGGCCAGGAGGCCTAGATCTAATTCTCACTCTGACACAAGTTGGCTGTGTGCCAGTATGGAAAATTTAAGAGACATCATGTAAAAACTTGATGTCTGAATTTTCTTAAACACCAGGCAGATCTGGTAGCTCTGAACCCAGTGAGCTGGAGCTAAGCAGCTGTTGTTTACCTTAGGTGGGACATCTCTCTGGTTTACCCTTTGGTTGACAGATGTTCATTCTTAGTCTGAAGGTAAAACAAAAGTGAACAATGTCAAATTCCAGATGTTAGAAAAAATATGAGCATCTTTTGGCTCAAAGTCTTGGGTGAGAATCCTGACTCTACCTGTGGGAGGAAAGGGTTGTGGTATCATCTTAATCATTCTCTTGGCTTCCAGGAATTTATGAGGCACTCAACATAGGACTGGAAATGGGAAAGGAACGTCCTTTTGGATATTTGCAGAAAGAGAAATAGGTAAGGTGTATCAGGCATTGATTAATTCTTGAAAGTCAAAAACGATTGACATGATTATGGGTGATGGTGGAAGTATGGTGCCTGGCCTGGGGTAAAAGGAATCAGGTTTCACAAATGAATGGAACAAGAGGGAGGAGAGAACTAAAAATTCACCTTAGATTAGGGTGCCCAACCTCTTATGCTAAAAAGGCAGATGCCGAGGTCCTTTTAGGAAATTTGCTTTAAAGGAGAACAGATCCTTTGATTATTCTAATGAGTTGGATTTCTACAGCTGCTCATGGTTCTTGAACTTCCTGGAGAAAGTTCTGGCAAACAGAAATCTCTCTGTGATGAAATCAGCATCCCAGACCCATATTTTGTAAGGATACTATTGATTGCAATAGTATTTAGCTTATTCCAGCAGCTGCCTTGGGCTTTATATTGGGAGAGATATGACAAGGGGTGTGGTGTGTATGCATCTGTGTGTGTGTGTGTGTAGATACAGTGCAATTATTAGAGCAGTATAACCATTGCAGCAGATTGATGGTTATTTGGTTTAGGGAGAGATGGCTTTAATTTCCTCAAGTGTTTCAATTTCTTGGTATTCTTCAAGTCTGCATTATCATTCAGATGACTAATAGGAAATTCAATACATTGGAGGACACTTTATAATGAACAGTATTCTTTGAGATAACATAGCTTATTGTACACATTCACCATCAGAACATAATATGCATTTATTAGGAATTTAGGTGGGGATTTGGTGTTTGAATGCTACTGCTCTTTCTGCCTCTCTCTAGGGTCTGACCAAGTCCGGCAGTCCAAAGGGAAATAGAGTATGGCTTTATTAATCCCTGAGGATGAGCTCAGTGTCCTCTCATGCAGGGATTTTTGATTAGGGACAGAACTTGCTATTCCTGCCCCACCAGATGTTAAAATGGTCATGCCTGCTGCATGCTGACCCCATGTAACCACCATGCTCAGGGGTAAATCAGGGTTAGCAAGGGGAGGCTCTGGTGTCCTTACCACATGGCTACCCAGAGTAAAAAGGTAAGGAGGGTGGGCAGGGCCCTGTCCTGTAAGGCATGAAAAGCCCTGCCTGCCTTACTGTTCCACCGGGAATGGAAAGCTTGGAAGATGGCAGAGCTGCTTGAGAAAGCAGTGTTTCCAAAAATGCTCATCATAGGAGACCAAGAAAAAGATGAGAGGCTTAGGGCCATCTTGCTCTATTGGGGCCACACAAGTGGGAGGGAGGAAGTGGGGCATTGTGAATGACCATGCCCACTAGCATGACACCATCCAGTCAATGTTCTGGTCACTGGCCAATCATACTAGGCCCTCCTTTTTTGGGGCAGGGCCATTAAAGTCTGTCAGAGAGGTGCAAATCTAGGGTGATGGGCATTACATCTTGATATCCAACCTCCTCATAAGAAATTGGGGAATATTTGTCAAAAGTTTTCACATAAGGAAAATGCTGCTAATGTGTCTATCAGTTTTTCCCCCTAGACACTGTGATATTCCTGACTTTTTAATTAACCCTTTATCAAAAGCCAAATAGACATTGGAATAAAATAATAGTAAAGCTAATATTTATTGAGAGGTTATATACCAAGCTTATGTATATTGCTTCATTTATTCCTCAAAATAACACTGTAGGTAGGTGTCATTTCTGTTCCCCCATTTTACAGATGAGAAAATGGAGGTACACAGGTTGCAAATGGTAGAATCAGGACACTGACCTTGGTAGTCAGGTTCTAAAGTGCATGTATGATTCTGTTTCCCAAAGAGGTGGGTAAGAGATACTCAACAGGGGGCTAGCCTAGGACTGGGGGACCAGCATGTAGCCTAGAGTCCAGCTTGGTTCTACTACAAACCTGTTGTGCAATCAACAGCACACTGATGAATTCATTACTCTGAGGCTTAGTTTCCTGATCTGTAAAATGAGGATGTGATTTCTGTTCAAGGTTTTTGGGCCTACTGTGTGACTCACCATATGAGCTTCCTGGGGCTGCCATCATAAATAACACTCACTTGGTGGGTTAAAACAACAGAAATTTATTCTCTCACAGTTGTGGAAGCTAGACATCTGAAATCAAGGTGTCTGCAGGGTTGGTTCCTTCCGGACGCTCTGAGGGAGAATATATTCCATGCCTTTCTCCTGGCTTCTGGCACCTGGCTGCCAGCAACCCTTGGCATTCCTTGGCTTACAGGTGCCTCACTCCAGTTTTTGCCTCTGCCTTCACACTTTCTCCTTCATAAGCCTCTGTGTTTCAAATCTCCCTCTGCCTTTCTCTTGTGCAGACACTTATCTCAATATCTGTATTTAGAGCTGCAAAGACTCTTTTCCAAATAAGGTCACATTTATAGGTTCAGGGAATTAGGATTTAGGTATACTTTTTTGAGGGCACTATTCAACCCACTGTAATCACCCCCTCCAGCTTTTTTCATGCTGCAATATGACAATGACCACTGATACTGGAAAAGAAAGGATTCGAGCTAGGTAGTGCCTGCTGAGCAGTCCGGCATAACAGGTAAGAACACACAGTCTGGAGCCAGAGCCCTGGTTTAAAGCATTGGCTCTGCTACTATTAGTCCTGTGACCAGGAAAAAGTTGCTGAATGCCTCTGGCCTCAGTTTTCTACTCTGTAAAATGGAGTTGATAATAATAACATTACAGGATGATTAAATGAATGACTGGAAAGTGCTTAGAACAACGTTGTATTAGTGTTAGCCACTATTATTGTTGTTGCTGTTGTTACTTCAGTTAGAAGTTAAGTTCATGCATATGACTTTGATAGAGAAATGAACTTCGTGAAGAATGAATCTAAAATATGGCAAGAAACAGCCCACAAATATGCTATTTCCCACTATATTTTAAATTGGAATGTCCAAATGTATATGAAATGTTAGGATTATACTTTGCAGCATGCTGAAACAATTTTTGGCTTAATTTTTTTAGAAATCAAATGAGCTGAAAACAGAGCGAGGCGGTGCTCCTGTTGGAAGAGGCAGGCAAGCAGATGGAAGGTGGCTGAGGGAGCATTTTGATATGCTCATGAAGGAGGTGTTAATATTTCAACATCTTTCTCATTATTTACAGATAATTTTCATGAGAAATTTTTAGAGATGCTCAGTTTTCCCTTTCAAAGAACCAGCTCTTAGTTTCATCAATCTTTTCTATTGTTTTTCTTTTTCTATTTCATTTATTTTTGCTCTGATCCTTATTATTTCCTTTCTTCTTTTTTTAATTCTTGTTCAAGTACAGTGGTCTCCATATTTTCTTTCTTCTATTAACTTTTGGTTTTGTTTGTTCTAGCTCCTTTAGGTGTAAATCACAGGTGGCAAACACAAGGCCCACGGGCCAAATCCGGCCCTCCACCTTGTTTTATCTGGCCTGGCACCTTGTTTCTACCTGGCAGCAGTGCCCAGCTCTCGCTTAACTGTGAAGGGGTAGTTACGTTATACAGTCCTAAAATTACATTCAGCCCTTTGAAGGCAACCACAAGGCTGATGTGGTCCTCAGTGAAAATGAGTTTGACACCCCTGGTGTAAATTATTCAATAGATTATTTAGGAATTTTCTTGCTTCTTGAGATAGGACTATATAGTTACAAATTTTACTCTTAAAACTACTTTTACTGATCTCATAATTTTTGTGAGAATGTGTTTTTATTTTCATTAGTGTTAAGGTGGCTTTCTATTTCCTTTTTCATTTTTTCTTTGATCAATTGGTTGTTTTAGAAACATGTTGTCTAATCTTCATGTATTTGTGTTTTTTTGCAGTTTTTTTTCCTGTAGTTGATTTCTAGTTTATGACATTGTAGACAGAAAATTTGCTTGATATGACTTCAATGTTCCTGATTTATTGAAGGTTGTTTTGTGGCCTAGTATGTGATCTATCCTGGAAAATGTTCCATATGTACTTGAGAAAAATGTATAATATACAGTTTTTGGATGAAATGTTCTTAAGTCAGTGTTATTAAGTCAAACTGCTCTAGTGTGGCACTTAAGGCCATTATTTCCTCATTAATTTTCTGTCTGAATGATCTATCCATTGAGGTAAATGGAGTATTAAAGTGCACAACTATTATAGTATTACTATTAATTTTTGCCTTTATGTCCATTCATGTTTGCTTTATATACTTGGGTGCTGTTATGTTGGGTGCATAGTTATTTACAGTTATTTTATTCTCTTAGACTGACCCCTTTAAAATTATATAATCTCCTTCTTTGTCTCTTTTTATGTTCTTTGTTTTACAGTCTATTTTGTGTGATAGGAGCTTTGCTATGCCAACTTTCTTTTTGTTTCTACTTACATGGAAATCTTTTCTTATCTTTTCACTTTTAGTGTGTGTGTGTCATTAGATCTAAAAGAGTCTATATGTGTAAGCCACATATAGATGGGTCATGTTTTGTTTTCTTTTAATTAACTCTCCCACTCTATACCTTTTGATTGGACCATTTACATTTGAAATTTTTGATAGGTATGTGCTTATTACCATTTTGTTAATTGATTTTTGGTGGTTGTTCTCTGTTCCTTACTTTTTCTTGATCTATTTTCTTTAGATCTGTTGATTTTCATTTATGTTTTGAGTAGATTCTTTTCTTTTCATTTTTTGTGTATTTTCATAAGTTTTTGGTTTATAGTTATCATGAGACTCATATATCTCTAAATCTATCTATAGTAGTCTATTTTATGCTGATAGGCATTTAAGTTCAATCTTATTCTAAAAGCACTACATTTTATTTCCCCATCCACTCTTTTGTTTTTGATGTTGTGTTTTATACTTTTTAGTTTTGTGTATCCCCTGATTATTTATTGTAGTTATAGTTCATTTTGCCACTATTGTCTTTTAACCTTCAATTAGTTTTATTTTATTTTTTAAATCCTCACCAAAGGATATGTTTTATTGATTTAGAGAGAGAAGGAAGAGAGAGGGAGGGAGGGGGAGGGAGGGGGAGAGAGAGAGAGAGACATTGATCCATTGCCTCCTGTATATGCCCTGCCCAGGGACTGAACCTACAACCTAGTATGTACACTGACTGGGAAATGAAACTGCAACATTTTGGTGTATGGGACTCTGCTCCAACCAACTGAGCTACCTGGTCAGGGCCATATTACCTTTTTAAGTGGTTCATTAACTGTGATTATTGTATGCATGCCTTTACCAATAAGATTATGTTTGTTTCCTGCATTTTCTTATTTCTGGTTATGGCTTTTTTTCCTGCATAAAAAAGAACCTTTAATATTTCTTGTAAGGCTGGTTTAGTGGTTGTGAATACCTTTAGTTTTTGCTTGTCTGGGGAACTCTTCAATTCTGAATGATAACCTTGTCAGATATAGTATTTTCGTTTGTAGATTCCTTTCTTTCAGCACTTTATATTTCTGGCCATTCCCTTCTAGTCTGTAAAGTTGCTTCTAAGAAATCAGCTAATAGCCTATGGGGTTTTCCTTGTATGTGGCTTGTTGTTTCATTCTTGATGCTGTAAGGTTTTCTCTGTATCCTTAACTTTTGCCTTTTTAAGTACAATATGTCTTGGTGGGAGTCTTTTTGGGTGTATCTTGTTTGGGACTCTCTTGTTTTGGGCATTTCCTGGACCTGTATGTCTGTTTCCTGCCCAAGATTAGGAAAGTTTTCAGCCATTATTTCAAAAAATATTCTTCTTGTCCCCTTCTCTTTTCTTTAACAATTTTTATAATGTGAATGTTTGAGCACTTGATGTTATCCTTGAGATGTCATACTTTCCACATCTTTAACAATTCTTTTTTTTTTTGTTTTGCTATTATAATTGGGTGAGTTCCACTATTCTGTGTTCCAGGTTGCTAATCCTTTCTTCTGTATTAACTAATCTGATATTGATTCCTTCTCATATATTCTTCATTTCAGTTATTGTATTCTTCATCTTTGATTGGTTCTTTATTACATTTTCCTTCTCTTTGTTGAAGCGCTCTCTAAGTTCCTGTATTCTACTCTCGTTTGTTGAGCATTCTTATGATTCTTTCTTCGAATTTTTTCTCAGGCAAGTTAACTGTTTTATTGGGATTCTTCTCGGAAATTTTAATTTGTTCTTTGGGACATATTCTTCTATCTCCCCATTTTGTTGACTTTTTGTCTTTGTTCCCATGAGTTGGATGGAATAGCTAACTTCCTTAGTCTTGAAAAAGTGGTCTCTGTGTAGACTGTGGGTTGAATCGTTTTGGCAGCCTGGTTTTAGCTGGGGGGCGGGGGGCAGTGCGTGTTGTGCCTAGTGTGTTACCTGGCTAGAAGGAGTGGGTTCCAAATGAGGCATTATGGGGTATGCATTCTTCCTTGACTTTCTAAATCCAGGTACTACCTGGTGTAGACAAGGCTGCTTGGTGTACTCTTGGCATGCTTTGTTGCTTTAACTGTCTGTTGTCAGTGAAGGTTCTGGACAGGGCTGCTTTGCCCATGTGCTTGCATCTCAGTGCCCTACCCACTCTAGTCACTCCCTCCATAGGGCAGTTCTGCTTGTGTGTATGGTTGCACTTTATTTGTTCCACACCCTCTCTTGGCACTGCAGCTCCTCACTTGCTCAGTTGAGCTCCAATCACTCCGTAGTGTAGTGCTAGGTGTGTACCTTGTTGCTTTAATTGTCTGCCATCAGAGCAGGGTCTTGGTGGGGCTGCTCTATGGGTCTGCATCTTAACATTCTTTGCCCATTCTTTGCTTAGCTTTGCCCTTTCTCCAGGTGGAGCAGTCTTGTGGGCATGCACAGCAACACTTTGCTAGTTCTGCACCCTCTCCTGATGGGGCAGTACTGTATATACACAACAGCACTTGACTCATTCCACATGGGCATACTTCTGTGTGAGGACCATGGCATTTTGCTAGCTCCACTTTCTCTCCAGGAGGGGCAGCCCCATGTGAGCACTCAGTAGCACTCTACTCTCCCCACAATTTCTCTGAACAGAGTAGCCCTGCAAATGGGTACCATAGTGTTTTGCTGGCTCCACACTTTCTCTAGCTGGGGAAGGCCTACACGTGTGGGCAGCTCAGTGGGTTCTGGTAGCAGCAGTCTGCCATCCCCACTGGATCATTCTCTGGGTGGAGGGGCCCCTTATATGCATGCTATGGAGCCCTTCTGTTTCTGTTGGATCTAGCTCCAGGAGGGGTGGCTGGGAACACACTATAGTACCCTGTAGATTGGCCAGAGAACTTGGATGGAGGTGCCACCTGTTATCCACATGCCAGGGAAATATAAACAGTGGCACTCACCAGTTCCTCTGGTCCTGGGTTGTTCCTTCAGCTTCTGGAAAGCTCTTGTGGTTCTCCAACTTTCTTTATGTGGTATCTCTCTCTTGCTTATTGTGCAGAAACTATTTAATTGGCTTATAATTTTCTCTCAGAAGAAATTTTCTAAATATAGATGTACATTAGATGTATTCTTGGGAGGGGGCAAGCTTAGCATGCACCTACTCCACAATCTTGGACCTCCCCCCAGAATTGGGATTTTAAAAAGCTCCCCATATGACTCTAATTTGCAGCCAAGGAGGGAACTTCATCTGTTAAAAATGCTGACTCTTTTTTTAAAATTTTTTTTGTTTTATTTATTGATTTTAGAGAGAGAGAGGAAGGTGGAGGGAAGAGGGAGGGAGGGAGGGAGAGAGAGAGAGAGAGAGAGAGAAACATTGATTTCTTACTTGATTTATTTATGCATTCATTTGCTGATTCCTGTATGTGCCCTGACTGGGGATCAAACCTACAACTTTGTATAGGGACATTGCTCTAACCAACTGAGCTACACAGCCATAGCAGAAATACCAACCCTTATACCCCCACAAAGATCCAGTGAGTCAGAACCTGCATTCTAGTAAGATCCCGAGGTGATGAGTGTACACAATGAAGTATGAGAGGCTCTGGTTTGTGCATTGATTCACCTAACGTTGGTCAAAAGAATAGATTTCTGTGTCCTGGAAATTTGATTCAGAAGGTCCAGCATGGGGCTCACAAATCACCATTCTTAAGAAATACCCTATGTAGTTCTGAAGCAGTTGATCCAGGACCAAATTTAAGAACACATTGTCAACAATGCCTGCATGGAATGTGAGGAGGACATGGACTTGGACTTGGAAAGAAAATGATTTTGGCCTGGTGAAGTCTAGGGCCTCCCTTGAGAATCCATCTGCAGAATTCTAATACTTTTTGATTCTTCTAAGCTTTAACTAAAACTTGGGGAAAAGGCAGTGTTCACACTAGGAATACTAATAGTTTATTAAATTTTAGGGTTGGTGAGTGGTTGGCGTAGCAAGATTTGTGGTCTGTGTTGCTCTGGATTAGTTTTTATTGGCCTCTGAGACCAATTATCTTATGTGGCTCAGAATAATAAAAAGACACTTATCCTGTCTGTCTTAATTTTCCAGATGGCCTTCATGAAAATTTTCAAGCAAAAATCACATTTATTCAGTTCAAGAACCCACTGTGAAAATGATATAGACTTGGAAAAAAGCAAATTTTCATTGACTTTGAACTTAGTGTTTTTCTGAATTATTGTCTCTCTAGTTTTTAAAAAACTTTAACTTTTTTCTTTGCATGACTCCTTTGAATCTCTGTGACTTCAATTTAACTTAATTGTCCCCTTGGTCTGTGTAACTAACAAAATTAAGCAGTAATTTGATAATGACTTTTTGAAAAAATTGCATACTCTTTAAAAATGATTTAATGTGGATTTAGTTTGATTTTTCTCCTCCCCCTTTCCTATAAACACAATAATATTATTCTACTTGGGGGAAATTTTGAATGTGTCTCATGTGCATCACACTCTCCTAGGCACTGTGGGGTGAACAAGATGGGCTACAGAATTTTTGGGGCTCTGTGCAAAATGAAAATGTAGGACCCTTGTTCAGAAATTACTGATGACAGACATTAAGCCAAACATGGGGCCCTTCTTAGCCTGGGGCTCTATGAAGCTTCACAGGTCACAACCATGAAGGCAACCTGGATGTGAGATACTGGGATGCCCAGCGAGGAGTCACATTTTCATGGAGAGGGTGAAAGCAACTCTCTCTTGGCCCTTTTTTCATCTCCCTGGGGCAGTATACTCTCTCTTCTCTGGTCTGGCTCCTCACACCATTGGGAGAGGAGATAGGGTGATCGGAAGCCCACATTCTTTTGGTAAGATGTACCCAGCTAGCTACCCACATATGATGAGCAAAACCACATACTGCTTTTGGAGGTTTAAATGGGTATGTATTTCCTGGGATGAAATTGGTAATGTGTATCAAGACTTAAAAATATTCTTTCCTCTGACCCAGTAATTCCTTTTCTTAGGAATTATATACACACAAAATAAAAAGATATTCATCATAGTTATTCTAAGTATTGACAAAACATGGAAACTAACCTAAATATTCAATAATGGAGGATATTCATATTATCACACATTGAAATACCATCCAAACATTTAAAAAAAGAATATTTGATGACATGGGAATTACTATATCCTATGCTATGCATTATAAATGAACAACCATTGATGTTTTAATTTGGTCAACCTTGGTAATAGACAGACTTAGATATTGTGTGGATATACCTTGCTCAGGGCCACTGCCCCAGTCTGGGTGCATCTGTTTCTTTCTCATCATTATCAACTGTGTACACCCCCTCATGTTGTGGCCTTTTCTGCCTAATTTCCCATTATGCATCCTTTACTTTGGCAAAAGTAGAATCATTTGTATTTGCAACTCCCTTGCTCTTCACCTTTGTTTGGTCAGCCAGGACTAATTTCCAAATATTCTCTACACCCACAATTTGAAATCCTATTTATCTTTCAAACCAGTGTAACTGCTATTCCCTCTGAGAAGTTTTTTTTTCCTTTCTAAAGAACTTCGTCCTCTGATTTTTATAACTCATTTATTGTATTACTTATATAGTATGCTCTGTATATTGCTTTCTATCTCAATTATTTCTGTGCAAATCTTCCCCCCCACCCCTGCTGGATTAATAAGCTCCTCAAGGAGGAAATCTTATCTTGCAGATCTTTGAATCACCCAGTTTGCCTCTCTTGTAGGAGTTGTTTGATATATATTTTCTTAGTGCATATGTTCAATTAATATGCATAATGAGAGCAACATAAAAAGGGAATTTCTTGGGATAAGACAGAAAAGATAAAGCAACTTAAGGAAAGGATAAGCAGGACTATAAAAAATTTAAATATAACTAGAATTTAAGATTTAGAATTAATTTCATGGAAGAAATAAATAATTTTAACTGATTTACAAAATAAGATGTCATGTCACAGGTGTTGTAATATACCTAATATTTTTCTTTGCTGGATACATCATTTATTTACTTATGTGAAATATATCTGTCCTTTATTCCCCTCCACCCTGCACCCCCTTCCCACCAGCATTCCCTGCCCTTAGTTCATGTCCATATGTTGTGCATATAAATTTTTTGGTTTCTCCATTTCCCATACTGTTCTTAACCCCCCTCTCCCCCCCGTCTATTTTGTACCTACCATTTAGGCTTCTTATTCCCTGTACCTTCTCCTCCTGCCCCCACTCCTCACTAACAACCCTCCATGTGATCTCCATTTCTGTGATTCTATTCCTGTTCTAGTTGTTTGCTTAGTTTGTTTTTGTTTTTGTCTTTTTTAAGTTCAATTGTTGATAGTGGTGAATTTATTGTCATTTTACTGTTGATCATCTTTTTCTTAGATAAGTACCTTTAACATTTTGTATAATAAGGGCTGGATGATGAGGAACTCCTTGAACTTGACCTTATCTGGGAAGCACTTTATCTGCTCTTCCATCCTAAATGATAGCTTTGCTGGATAGAGTAATTTTGTATGCAAGTCCTTGCCTTTCATGGCTTTGAATACTTCTTTTTTTTTCAAAAAAATATATTTTATAGATTATGCTATTATAGTTGTCCCATTGCTCCCCTTTCATTCCCCTCCACCCTGCACACCCTCTCCCATCCACATCCCCCACTTTAGTTCATGTCCATGTGTCATAAGTTCTTTAGCTTCTACATTTCCCATACTATTCTTGCCCTCCCCCTGTCTATTTTCTACCCAATTATGCTACTTATTCTCTGTACTACTTATTCTATGCTACTTATTCTCTGTACCTTTTTCCCCTCACTCCTCCTCCCACTCCTGCACCAATAACTCTCCATGTGATCTCCATTTCTGTAGTTCTCTTCCTGTTCTAGCTGTTTGCTTAGTTTGCCTTTGTTTTTGTTTTAGGTGTGGTTGTTAATAATTGTGAGTTTGCTGTCATTTTACTATACATGTTTTTGATCTTCTTTTTCTTAGATAAGTTCCTTTAACATTTCATAAAATAAGGGCTTGGTGATGATGAACTCCTTGAACTTGACCTTACCTGAGAAGCACTTGATCTGCCCTTCCATTCTAAATGAAAGCTTTGCTGGATGGAGCAATCTGGGATATAGGTCCTTGCCTTTCATGACTTGGAATATTTCTTTCCAGTCCCTTCTTGCCTGCAAGGTCTCTTTTGAGAAATCAGCTGACAGTCTGATGGGAACTCCTTTGTAGGTAACAGTCTCTTTTTCTCTTGCTGCTTTTATGATTCTCCTGATCTTTAATCTTGGGTAGTGTAATTATGATGTGCCTTGGTGTGCTCCTGCTTGGGTTCAACTTCTTTGGGACTCTCTGGGCTTGCTGGACTTCTTGGAAGTCTATTTCCTTTGCCAGATTGGGGAAGTTCTCCTTTATTATTTGTTCAAATATCTTTTCCACTTGTTGCTCTTCCTCTTCCCCTTCTGGTACCCTATAATTTGGATGTTGGAATGTTTAAAGATGTCCTGGAGGTTCCTAAGCCTCTACTCATTTTTTTGAATTCTTGTTTCTTCATTCTTTTCTGTTTGGTTGTTTCTTTCTTCCTTCTTGTCCCCTCCATTGATTTGAGTCCCAGTTTTCTTCCCATCACTATTGGTTCCCTGTGCATTTTTCTTCATTTCACTTAGCATAGCCTTCATTTTTTCATCTAATTTGCGACCAAATTCAGCCAATTCTGTGAGCATCCTGATCCCCAGTGCTTTGAACAGTGCATCTGATAGGTTGGCTGTCTCTTGGTCCCTTAGTTGTATTTGCTGTGGAGCTTTGATTTGTTCTTCCATTTGGGCCATTTTTTTTTTGTCTTGTTGTGCCTGTTATGTATGAGGGGCAGAGCCTTAGGTGTTCACCAGGGCAGGACAACCCAGTGGCTGAGTTGTGACGCTGTATGTGTGGGCGGGGTCAGAGAGGGAACAATTGTGCCCACCCTGCTCTCTGTTGGATTCCAGTCCCCTCTGCGGCTTCCCCCAAGCAAACTGGTCCCTTCTGGTGCTGATTCCCATGTGGGTGGGCCTGTGTACATTCCAGGACTCTATGGGTCTCTCCAACGAACTCTCCCATGAGGCTGGGAGTCTCTCCCTGTGCCTCAACCCCCACAGGTATTTTCAATTGGTATTTTGAGGCTTTATTTCCCAGCGCTGGGTCCCTGGGCTGTGTGGTCTGTCTTGCTCCCCAGTTTCGCCTAGTTTTTCTGCACGAATGTGGGACTGAACACCCGGTCAGCCAACTGCCTCGTGCACAGTGCCTCGCTTCACAATTGGTGCCTTGCTGGGTCTGCTCCTTCCCACCCTGCTCCTGGGGTCTGCCAGCTGCCCCCTGCGTGCCCAGAGCTCACCTGCTTCCATCTTGCATGCCCGGGGTGCCTTGTGTGCCTGGTGCCATTGCTTTTTGTGATGCAACCCCTCTCCGCCTGGCTGTCTGACTCCACCCCACCTACTGGTCTGGATGAATGTGTCTATTTTAACTCCTTCATTGTCAGACTTCCATACAGTTCAATTTTCTGTCAGTTCTAGTTGTTATTTTGTTTCTAAATTGTTGTTGTCCTTATTTTGGTTGTGCGAGGAGGCACACTGTGTCTACCTTTGCCTACATCATGGCCGGACATCTGAATACTTCTTTTAAGCTCCTTGGGAGCTTTCTTTTGAGAAATGAACTGATAGTCATATGGGAACTCTTTTGTAGATAACTGTCTCCTTTTCTCTTGCAGCTTTTAAGGGTCTCTCCTTATCTTTAATCTTGTGTAATGTAATTATGATGTGCCTTGGTGTGTGCCTCCTTGGGTCCATCTTCTTTGGGACCCTCTGAGCTTCCTGGACTTCTTGGAAGTCTATTTTGTTTGCGAGATTGGGGAAGTTCTTCATTATTTTTTCAAATAAGTTTTCAATTTCTTGCTCTTCCTCTTCTCCTTCTGGCACTTCTATGATTCAGATGTTGGGACATTTAAAGTTGTCCCAGAGGTTCCTCAGCCTCTCCTCATTTTTTAAAATTCTTGTTTCTTCATTCTGTTCTGGTTGAATGTTTATTTCTTCCTTCTGCTCCAAATCGTTGATTTGAGTCCTGGTTTCCTTCCCTTTACTGTTGGTCCCTGTACATTTTCCTTTGTTTCACTTTTCATAGCCTTCACTTTTTGCTGTATTTTGCAACCATACTTAACCATTTCTGTGAGCATCTTGATTACCAGTGTTTTGAACTCTGCCTCTGATAGCTTGGCTATCTCTTCATTGCTTAGTACTATTTTTGGAGTTTTGATCCATTCCTTCATTTGGGCCATATTTCTTCATCTCAGTGCACCTATTATGTTGTAAGGGGAAGAGCCTTAGGTATTCAACAGGGTGGGGTGACACACTTTGCTGCATAGTGGTGTGGTATGTGGGAGAGGGGTCAGAGAGGGAACAATGCTGCTTGCTCAGCTCTCTGCCAGCTTTCAGTCACTTCCCTTGCTACCCACAAGCAAATTGGGCCCTTCTGGTGCTGATTCCTGGGTAGTGGGTTTGTGTACATTCTAGAACCCTGTGAGTCTGTCCAAGGGACTCTCCTGTGAGGTTGGGAGTTTCTACCACAGCCACATCCCCAGTAGGTTTTTTCAGTCAGAGGTTTTGACACTTTATTTCTCTAGACTGGAACCTTGGGTTGTATGGTCTGTCTTGCTCTCCAGTTGTCATCCTGGTTTGTCCATATGCAAATGTGGGACTGCCAGGTCCACCAGCCACTGCCTTGCCTCACATCCTCTCTGCCCTTCCTATCAGTCTGAATGAATGTTTCTTTTTTAACTCCTTGGTTGTCAGACTTCCGTACAGTTCAGTTTTCTGGCTGTTCTTGTTATTTTTTGTTTTTAAATTTGTTGTTGTCCTTCTTTTGGTTGTTCAAGGAGGCAAAATGTATCTATCTACACCTCCATCTTGGCTGGAAGTCCTGGAAGACATAATGAGTTATTTTATCATCTAACCATGTTTATGTATTGGAGAATTGATCCCATCACAGATATAAGTTAAATGTTGGCTTAAACTACTTAAAATACTTTTGTTTGTTTGTTTCAATTTAGAAGAGTGTATTTATCTTAATGAAAAGGCGGTCTTTTTTTTTTTACATAATTTGAGGACTGGATATAAATAAGAGTGTCATGCTTTTGTCACAAAGTACTGGTAGCAAGAGAAGATGGGGAAAAATTAACTGATCTTCAATCTTTTAAAAAAAGATTTTATTTATTTATTTTTAGAGAGAGGGGAAGAGAACGAGAAGAAGAGGGAAGGAAATATCAATGTGTGGTTGCCTCTTGTGTGCCCTGTACTAGGGACCTGGCCTGCAACCCAGTCATGTGCCCTGACTGGGAATTGAACTGGCAATCCTTTGGTTTGCATCCCATACTCAATCCACTGAGATACACCAGCCAGGGCATGGTCTTCAATCTTTAATACTATACATCTAATCGTGAAGTTTTTTGCCTAAAAATTATTTTGGCTTCTGCAACAATACATTCTGCAGTTATGGAATGATTTAAAGTATCAGTATCATGGGTCAGAATGAGACCCAAGAGTCTGAATGGACTCCTATCATGTGGGAGGAAGAAGACTGTGTGAGACTCCAGGTCACTATTCTGGACTTCCTTCTGTTTAAAAGTTTTGAGTTTTTGGTGGAAGACATAGGCATGCTCATAAAGTTTTCAGACAAAATTGGGTGAAAGAATTATGATGCATTAAGAACTCAGTAGATGAAACCAAAAGACACAGTCAATAATGTTAAATTTAATGTAGATAATTGTACATTTCTAAGTATTGGTTTGAGCAGTCACCCTCAAAAGTTTTTGGTATGTGTGACTTCACTGTAGTTCCATGAAGAAGACCCAAGGAACTTGTGGATCATGGGTTTCCTACATGCTCCAGTGTGATGTGGCTGATGGGAACTTATTAAACAAGAATGAACTAATGCACTGTGAGGTCATATTTAAAGAAACCTGGTATCCAGCTCAAAGAAGGTGATGGTCTCACTTTCAGACCTCTCCTGAAGCACAGTCTCTGGTTCTACCCTTTGTAGACTGGAAGATGATAAGAGGCAGTGAAGAATTGGATCAGTGAGATTTGGAAACTAGGTCATATGATGAAAAGCTGAGGACATTTAATATGGACTTGTGGTATGAGTGCAATTTGATAACTGACTTCAAATGTTTGGTCCCCTCAGTGCAATACTTCTCAAACTTCAGAGGACACTAAAGTCACCTGGAGACCTTGTTAAAATGAAGTTCCTGATTTAATGGGTCTGGGTTAGGGCCTGATATTCTATATTTCTAACAGGCTTTTAGGTGATGCTAGTGCCACTGGTCTGTAGATCACACTCTGAGTGGCAAGGCTCCAGAACAGTTCTGTCCAACGGAACACTGTGTGATGAGGGCAGTATTTTAACATTTAATTATTATTTTTTAATCCTTACCTGAGGACATGTTTACTGACTTTAGAGAGAGAAGAAGGGGGAGGGAGAGAGAGAGGGGGGAGAGAGAGAGGGAGAGAGAGAGATACACCCATGGGAGAGGGAAATATGGATCACTTACCTCCCGTACATGACCCGACTGTGGACTGAACCTGCAACCTGGGCATGTGCCCTGACAGGGAATCCAACCTACAATGATGACAACATTGTCTTGTTAAGTATGGTATCTACCTGCTGTATGTGGCTTTTGAGCACTTGAAATGTATCTTCTATTACTTAGGAACTGAATTTTTGATTTTCTTTAATTTCGTTTAAGTTTAAATAGGCACTTGTGGCTAGTGACTACTGTATTGAACTGTGTAGTATTAGAGAGCATAACTAAAATTAATGATTGGAACTTAAAGGGATTTAGACTTAATTTTAGTTATATGAGTTTTAGAACAATTATAGCTGTGGTTTATTCAGAAGCCAGCAGTCTAAGAAGATGGGGGACTCTTGTCTCAAAGCCCATCTTAACATCTCAATGCAGTCAGAGGTTTTTATAAGGAGGGAGAGGGAAAGCAGAACAAAGGGATCAAGGGAGGGGGTTGAAAAGTTTTCTACATGCAGACCAGCACTGTCCATTCTGATAAGGACATTGAAACTGGTCAAGTGATGGTCTGGTGTGCATCATCCATGTTTTGTGGTTGAAGGTCAGCAAATCTCCCAGAGCTGGGGTAACTGAAGGTCAGAGTCTATATCTTTTGAAATTAGTTCCTAGGATTATGCAAGCTACATATTAGTCAGAGACATTTACAGAAACAATGTCAAAAGAATGGTGGGGTGGATACACATCCCTACTGTTACAGGAAAATGAAATATTTTAAATAATCCTATTATGTAGTATTTGTCCTCATTTTAATTCATTTAGAGAAGTGAAACCTTTATTTCTGAAAAAATTCAAGACTAGTATTTTACCTAAATTAATGTATTGCTCATAATAGGATCCAAAAATAATGGAGTTGTTTAAATTATTTTTTTCTGATGGAATATTACCATATTTCAGATATTTATAACTATGCTTACAGGCTTTATTTTATTTTTATTTTTTGTCATGTACTAGAAATTTAAAAAAATGGGAGAATTTCAAACATGAAAGAAACATAAACAGAAAACAGTGAAATACTTCCATGTGTTCCCATCACCTTTCCCAATCCATCATCCTGTGGCCCCTCCTACCCCATCTGCATCCCACTCAATTCCTCCCCCCTGATATTTTGAGGCAGAGCCCAGATAGCTTATCAGTTCATCTTTAAATATTTCAGTCCCTATCTATAAAAGATAAGGGCCTTTTAAAAAGGTCTAAGTATAATAATATTATCTCATGCACTGAAAAATTGTATTTCTTTAATATCATCAAATATTCAGGCAGTGTTCAAATTTCCGATTGTCTCATAAGTGAAATAGTTTTTGTTGTTAGTTTGTTTTGTAACACTTTGTTTCAATTAGGATTCAAATAAGGACCACACATTGTGATTAGTTGGTGTTTTTTAAATCCCATTTACTTTTTTCCATTTGCTATTTAGTTATTGAAGACCAGATTATCCTGTTGAATTTTCCATAGCCTGGATGTTGTTGATTCTTTCCTGCAGAGCTTAAAATGTTCTTCTTTTCTTATGTTTCCTGGAAATTGGTAGCTGAATCCAGAAACTGGATTATAATCAGGTTCTTTCTTTTCTTTTTGCCCTAGTGTGATTAATTTTGGAAAGCTAAGGCTTAAGGTAGTTTTCTTTTAGGGGAATAATGTACATTACTTAGATTGAAAACATGCTTAGAACTGAGGTTCTTGATTTCATTGTTATAAAATGTGTGTGTACCTATAAAATCTTGTCATGTGAAAAATTCTGCAGAGCTCTTTATTTGTAATCAGAAAGAAAGGCTATGAGAAGGTCCTAATTTGTTAGGTTGTAATTTTTTAAGCCATATATCCAGAATGTAATGAAATGTATTTACTGGCATAATTGAGATTTTGAGCTTGGTTCCTCATCCTTAGTTTAGCACTACAGTAAAGTAACTGAATTTCAAAGGAGTTCTGAGTGCTTTATCATATCTATATTCCATACTTGTGTTCTTCTCTGCATGTGTAATAAACCAGAATTCTGGCAAGGTTTGCTTACTTCCAGGCTCTGGGAATCTTCTTTGATTTAAGGCTAATTTTATTTTGAATAGGAGCACATGGCCTCTAATAGCTTTTGGATTGTAGCATTTACTATAACCTCTGTGGGATGGTTGGTTTGTCACCCATGTATCTATGACATGGAACAATTCAATTAATTTAAGCATATGTCATGGATATCATGATATCTGAGCCCTTATAAAAGGTAATTTTTGTTGGCAAGGTGTATTTTCTTTCTCTTTGGATTATTGGTATGCTTTGTTGGTGCTACCTCTTTTATTAACTGAATGTCCACTTGACATGGGCATGCTTTATATTGGAAAAACCGTGGGATGGAAAGTCAAGACATTTAAATTCTAAACCTGGCTCTGCTTAGAATTGCCAGGATTAGCAAGTAAAAACTACAGGATGCTTAGTTAAGTATGAATTTCAGATAAATAACAGATAATTATTTTTATAAGTATGTCCCAAATATTATATGTGGCCTGCTTATAATAAAAAATTATTTGTTTACTTGAAATGCAAATGTTATTGTATATCCTGTATTTCATCTGGAACCCTGCTCTGCTGGGCTGGGAGCTAGTTTTGTGATGTTTGGTGAGTTACTTCAGTTCACCCCTTTCAGTGGCAATCCTTACCTAGAAAATGAGGGAATTGGAACAGGATCTCTAAACCCTCTCATATTTCTGTATAATAATTTGTTCAAAAATACTCTCATATAAGTGTACAAATACAGATACATAAGAATTTTTTTATTTTATTTTTTTACTTGCAAAAGATTGGAAGAAACCTGTGGTAGAGGTGGTATTATTTCCAACCCTTTGTTTCTTCTCGTATACGATAATAAAAAATTCTTAATTTATGGTGGCCCATAGCTGCCTGGAGTAAAGACTATGTTTCCCAGCCTTCCTCATAACCAAGTATGACCATGTCACTAATTTGTAAGTGTCAGTAGCATGCACAGCTTCTGGGAAGTACATTTAAAGGGGGAAGCATTCCTTTCCCCTTTTTTCTCCCTCTTTGTTCGCTGGAATATGGACATTGTAGCCAGGGTGGGAACAGCCATCTTGGACCATGAAGAGAACTTGGAATGAGGATGTGCCTGGTAGAATAATAAGAGGTTAGGAACATGGGTTTCTGACATTTAAGGGTACCAGAGCAGCCCTGTTCTAACTATTTACTTCCATACTTTTTTGTATTAAAGATAATTTTATCTTGTTTAAGATACTGTTATCTGTGTATAGCTAGATCTTATTCTAAATAATACACAAACTAAATTATGTCAGGGAGAGACTGGCTAAACTGGTTGTGCGACAGCCATAAAATACATTTTAGGGGAGCATTTAATAAGATAAGTAAGGTATTATCAATCAGGTTTATATGTACCAATGTGAAACATTTGCATAGCTATATAAGTGAAAAAAGCAAGCAACAGAACAGAGCTTGTGTTACCATTTGGGTAAAGGAGAGGGGTATAGGAACACATGTACACTCATATACATAGACTATTTCTGAAAGAACAGACAAGACACTGGTGACAGTCATTGCCAGGCACTGGGAAACTGAGAATTCAGACTGGGAGGAAGACTTTTTAATTTTTTTTGTCCTGTTTGAATTTTTAAACCAAACCATTTAAAAAACTTAAAAAATAAATACTATTTTTGAAAAGTTCTGACATGCTGCTGAAGCTCTCCAGAACACAGTGAACAAGCATTGTTCTTTGTAGTGTGGAGGACCTAGAGATAAGCTGAATTGAGTCCTTTGTCTTCTAGGAGCTTATGCTCCAACAAGAGCCTAAAGAATTGATTGATCTCTATTCAATAGTTTGTGGTAGAAAGTGGTTAAGTTTGAAAGCAGAGAAAGGAAGAATGGAAGGGCTGTGGGAGATAAGAAAAGCAGAGGAGACTGACTTTTCACAGTGGTAGGTAGAAAGTTGCAACTGTCCCTAGTGTTGGAGACAATTGTGATTGCTGCCTCCTTCAGTGTTGACACCCCTCTGACCCCATTCTCAAGTATGCCAAACAAAGGAAGGGAAAATTTTAAAAATCTTTCCTTTTTTTTTTTTTTTGCTTGCAAAAGCAATGTAATGGAAACTTGAATTGTAACAAATTCAAACTTGGAAGAAATATTTAACATAAAAAAATGGAAATCCCATCACTCTAAGACAGCAATTTTCAACCTTTTTCATCTCATGGCACACATAAACTAATTGCTAAAATTTTGCGGCACACCGAAAAATACATTTATTTGTTGATCTGACAAAACATAGGTATAATTTTGATTTGATTCACACCGGACAGCTATTGTTGTGTTGGCTGTAGTCATTTTTTTAATTTGATAATCTAGGAAAAAGAGGTCGGTACCCCTGCCCGATTAGTCAGGTACTGCATGTTTTAAAAATTCTTTCAAGGAATGCAGACTGGTGCACCCACTGTTGAGAGCAATATGGAGATACCTCAAAAAATTAAACATGAATCTGCCTTTTGACCCAGAGATTCTTGGAGTATATCCGAAGGAACCCTAAACACTAATTTGAAAAAACATAAGAACTCATATGTTCATTGCAGCATTATTTATAGTCGCCAAGATATGGAGCAGCCCAAGTGTCCATCAGTAAATGAGCAGATAAAACAACTATGGGACATTTACACAATTGAATTCTACTCGGCCATAAAAATGAAGAAAATTTTACTGTTTGCAACAGTATGGGTGGACCTGTAGACCATTATGCTAAGTGAAATAAGCCAGTCAAAGAAAGATAAATACCATATGATTTCATTCATATGTGGAATCTAATGAACAAACTGAACTAACAAGGAATACAGAGACAGACTCATAGATGGAGAACAGATGACAGCTAGTGGTGGGGTGGGGGAGGTTAGGGGATGGAGGGATTGAGCAAAAAAGAAAATGGACTCGTGGACATGGATAATAGTGTATTGATGGCTAGAGGGAGAGAGGTATAAGGGGACTAAATGGTAATGGAAAAATATAATAAAGATTGTGTATTAAAAAATAAAAATAAAAATTCTTGTGGCACTCCGATTGGGAATTGCTCCTCAAGATAACTACCATTAAATACAGAGTATATTCCTTCATATTTTTCCTATACATGCATTAACGTTATAAATGCGTATTCTAACTTGCTTTTTTTTGTTTAACATTACATCTTGGACACCTTTCCATGTGAATGTATGTTAAACCACTTCCGTTTTTAAAACAACTGTCAAATATTCCATTGAGTGGACAGACTATGTCTGGTTTGTTTTTAGTTTTTCAGTATTACAAACAATTGCCCAACACAGCAAGTGTTTTTGAATAATGAACTACTAGGAGAGACTATTTAGGTAAAATAATATGAATATATAAAATTTTGATAGCTATTGCTAAATTGCCCTTCAAATGCTTGTGTAAATTTCTACTCCCACCAACTGTGAGAATGAATCGCTTTTTAATGACATATTTTTTAAATCCTGACCTTATCAGCATTATATGGAAAAACATGAAAAATTTTAATTTGCATTTTTAAAATTCTGTGCACGCATCTTAGTTTTGCACCCATTTGGAGTTTCTCTTTGTGAGCTGTTCATTCATGTGAAAGGAGAGATCTCAACCCACTGGTGAAAAGTACTCTTTCCCAAACATCTCATTCAAAATACATCAGTTTCTATTTGGATAATTATTAAGTCACAAAAAACTCCAATTTCCCTTTTAACAATTGAAAACCAAATCCAGAGACAACTTAAAGAACTTAAGTTTTGAAATAAAGTACTTTAAGACCTCAGTAGTTTGGTTTTTGTAGCTTAGAAACTGAAAACTTTAAATAACAACTTTAATGAGATATAATTCACATGCTGTACAATTCACTCATTTAAAGTGTGCAGTTCCCTATATTTTGGTATATTCAGAGAGTTGAGCAACCATCACCATCATCAGTTCTAGAACATTTTATTATCTGAAAAAAAAACTCCAGTTGATGGCTCACTGAACTTTGTACTGTGATGATTTTGCAGTTTTCGCAGAGGTTTATGGGAGCGTGGCTGACGGTTTGCTGAGCCTGGCTTCCAGTCAACTGGCTCATGTTTTGATTACCAGCCAAGATGGAGGCATAGGTAGACGCACTGTGCCTCCTCACACAACCAAGATAGGGCCAACAACAATATAGAAACAAAATAACAACCAGAACTGACAGAAAATTGAAGTGTATAGAAGTCGGACACCCAAGGATTTAAAGATAGACGTATTCATCCAGACCAGTAGGAGGGGCAGAGTCAGGCCGGGGAGGGACTGGGAGCAGAGAGCTGAGCTACAGGGGCAAGTCTGCAGCAGGCAGACCCTGGGTGCACAAGCAGTGGTGGCTGGTGGGCCCCAGCCAAGGGGTGGTGACTGGCAGACCCAGCGAGGCGGCCATTGTGAAGCAAGGCACTGCCTGCAGCTCAGGGTCCCAGCCCCGGGAAATAGAGCTTTGGGTCACTGACTGAAAAGGAAGGTCCCGTGGGGTGCACAGGCCCACCCACACCGGAATTGGTGCCAGAGGGGCTCAGTTGGCTTGCAGAAAGCAATGGAAGGGTCTGAGGTCCTACGGAAAGCAGAGCAAGCGCCATTGTTGCTTCTCGGATCCCGCCCCCACATACAGCATCACAACCCAGAGACTGGGGTGCCCAGCCCTGGTGAACACCTAAGGCCCCACCCCTCACTACAGGAACTCGATGAGACCAAAAAAAAAAAAAAAAACCCAGGAAAA
>CM052544.1:44941844-44960075 GCA_028533065.1 Trachops cirrhosus | reverse complement strand
ATATACAACCATAAAAGAATGAAGAAATAAGAATTCAAAAAAATGAGAGGCTTAGGAACCTCTGGGACATCTTTAAATATTCCAACATCCGAATTATAGGGGTACCAGAAGGAGAAGAGGAAAAACAACAAATGGAAAAGATATTTGAACAAATAATAAAGGAGAACTTCCCCAATCTGGCAAAGGAAATAGACTTCCAGGAAGTCCAGGAAGCTCAGAGAATCCCAAAGAAGTTGGACCCAAGGAGGAACACACCAAGGCACATCATAATTACAGTAGCCAAGGTAAAAATGAAGGAGAGAATCCTAGAAGCAGCAAGAGATAAGGGAATAGTAACCTACAAAGGAGTTCCTATCAGACTGTCAGCTGATTTCTCCAAAGAGACCTTACAGTCAAGAAGGGGCTGGAAAGAAGTATTCCAAGTCATGAAAGACAAGGACCTCCATCCCAGATTACTCTATCCAGCAAAGCTTTCATTTAGAATGGAAGGGCAGATCAAGTGCTTTTCAGATAAGGTCAAGCTAAAGGAGTTCATCATCACCAAGCCCTTATTGTATGAGATGTTAAAGAGACTTTCTGAGAAAAAGAAGATCAAAAACATGTGTAGTAAAATGACAGCAAAGTCACAATTATTAGCAACTACACCTGAAACAAAAATAAGAAGAAACTAAGCAAACAGCTAGAACAGGAACAGAACCACAGAAATGGAGAACACATGGAGGGTTAGCAACAGGGGAGTGTGAGGAGGAGAGAGGTGGGAAAGGTACGAAGAATAAGTAGTATAGATGGTAGGTAGAAAATAGACAGGGGGAGGGCAAGAATAGTAGGGGAAATGTAGAAGCTAAAGAACTTATGACACATAGACATGACCTAAGGGGGGAATGTGGGTGGGAGAGGGTGTTCAGGGTAGAGGGGAATGAAGGGAGGATAATAGGACAACTGTAGTAGCATAATCAATAAAATATATAAAAAAAAGAAAAAAATTGGCTCATGTTTGATTTGGGAACATAATTAAAGGAGAGAGGTTTTTTTGGTCAGAGCACTGTATAGTTCAGTTCAATTCATTCATTCATTTGTTTAATAAGTATATTAAGCTCCCACTATGTGCCAGAAACTGTCTTAACTATTAGGGATATAGGAGTGAAAAAGAGACTTAACCCTTGGTTTCAAGAGCCAATAGTCAGGTTTGATATATCTGAAATAGACATTTATATACACAATGAATTATGTTAAGTGTCATGAAAAGAGCATGCAACTGGGGGCCATTACTAAAGCTTTACACGTATAGAGCACAGCAGTTTCCTTGATGGATTGTCATTTTAGCTATAATATAAAGGATGACCAGGGAAGGGTGGAAGTACAGAACATTCCAGGCAAAGGGAATAGCAGGTGTGAAGACCTTGCAGGTGGAAATGGCAAATGGGAGCAATTGAAAGAGAATTGTGGGCAAGAAAGAGCTAAAGGGAGAGGAGTTTCAGGTGAGATTATGGAGGTGGGTGGTGGTTGCTACGTCAGGTAGGACTTCCTAGGCTGTGGCAACTTTGGGCTTTGCACAGCAAGTGGCCAGTGAGGAGAACTGAGAAGGTGGTTAGAAGTATCTCAGGTTTTCACTGAGATCCTTTGGTCATAACCACCATCATCATTACTGGAAGCCATTTCCTGTTGCACCTCATAGAAAAGTTCTTTATCCAAGTGACAGTTTAAGATAAATATTCATTTTTTTTTCCCTTTTTACCCTGATGGAAAGCTAGTTAAGCTTCCTCTTTCTGATGGTTTGTTCTGAAAGAGGACTTTATACTATGGTAAATCCTAGTATCATGGTCAAAGAAGGGTGGTAGACAGAAATTAACGAGTGCCTGTACCTTTGGGCAAACTGCATCTCAGTAAGGGAATTGGTGTGAATCCTTTTCATTTCCCTAGAGAAGCAAGAATTTTTTAGTCACTGTGCACATTCTCACTACTTTCTTTTCAAATTGTCCTATTATAAGTCCCATGAAGAGAAATAGAGGATACTTTTGTTGGTAGCAAATATCATGATGAAATAATCATTTCATGAAGTTAACTTGGTTTAGGATGGAGGGCCAAAGATGTGAGATATTTCTACAGCTAAGGTCCAAAAACATTCTAAAGGAAATAAAACTGTTGTGGTGGAATTAAGTGTCGTATAGGGATATGTGTGTGTGTGTGTATGCACAGATATATACATATATACACATACATACACACCTTTGCTTGGATAAATCCACTGGCATCTTGATAATTTTGATATCTGAAACATTTGAAAAATTTTTGAAAAGAAATTAATCTCTTTGAAGTGCCTCTTTACCTTTGTCTACCAGAGGATAATATCTTTGCTATTATTTTCACTGCAGGATTCTAGTATGTTTACTTGAATATATTGCATAGTACATCATCTGCTATACCATGATTTTTACACAGTAGGCACTTGGTAAGTATTTGATTTGACTTAAAATTGAATAGTATACATGGAATGGAAAAATTAATCTTTCATTGGATAATGATTTGGGATATTATGATGCCCAGGGAACAGACAAGGTTATTTTTAACATTTTTCATAAAGCCCATAGGCCTATTTTAATTTGGGAAATAAAAAAAAGTATCTGATGGCAGGTACATTTTTTTTTCCTCCCTGGAGAGATGTTCTACACAATCTCATTAGTAACCCATTTCTGTACATGGTTACCTTATTAGTACACTGTACCTTAAATGAAACCTTAATTTCTACCTCTACAATTGAAACTCATTTTCTTTGCTCCCTTCCTAAGTGATAACAGAATATAGGGTTGTCATTCAGCTATCATAATTTACTTTGAGTTGATAATACTCACCTTACACAGTAGACATGATAATGTATTTAGAGTTGATGTTGTCTTTTCCCTCTTCTCCACTTCTCATTTCTTTACTCTTTCTCTTTCCCAGTATCCTGATTCCTAAAATGGGAATGGTGTTAATACTGCTAGTTGACATGAGGGTCTTATCTTGGTTAGTGGTTGATAAACTCTAAAGTTCTAGACAGAAGTTAATCACTGACATTATTTTGTTCTTATCCCCTCACTGTGAGGGTGCGGGGTGTGGTCAGCGATACACATTGAAAGCTGTGACCAGGAAACTTCAGTGTAGTGAAACTGTGGCCTCAATCCAGAGGGACAGCAAGGAACTTAGCCTCCTGCTTTTTATGGTGATCCTTTGATAGAGAATAATTTGCTTTGCTGGTATTTGGGAACCCAAATTAGCTTTTATGTTTGGAATGTCTCCTGTGTATGAGATTGAAAGGTGTTCAGGTATGTTGTGGTCTGAATGCTTCACTTAGGTTCTCATTTTAACCCCTCTCCATCCTTTGAGATGAATGCAAGAGTCATTATCTCCATTGAACTAATGATGAAAGGAAAGCTCAAGGGCCAGTCTGACATGGTATGAATCACATGTAGAAACTGAAGCACATGCTCTAAATTCAGTGATTTTCTTTCACTGCACTTTGTTCACAGCTCCATTAATCTGTCAGAGTCAAACCCTAAGTGGGTGGTCTCCTCTAACCTGGAAGGGGTCCTTATGAGCAGTGCTTCCTATTAGTCCTGGATGTAAGCACTTAATTACATCCAGTGGCAGAAATCAATGATCAATGGTGAGACTTTCCCACTAAACCTAGTTTTGGCTTTAGAATCCTTCTAAACCCAATGCACCAGGGAACCAGTCACTACTATTTGCTGTCCTGTATTGCTTTTCACTGTTAGTGTAGTTCATAACATTCTCATTACTTAATCCCTTAGGTTTGGGTAGTGGGGAGGTGAAATGACATGGAGTTAGTTTAGTTTGAAAAGCAAGCTATGAAAAGAAAGTCATGAAATTCTATTTTTGTTGTAGAAATAAGAACATTGTAGAAACCTAGTGCTGAGTTGGTTATAATTATTTTGCCTAAAAATCAGTGGGAGGATTCCCAAGAAGTTGAGTGATACAGATCTTTTGTGGAGGGTAAAATACACTGGATGGAAAAGTTGATGGAAAAGCTAATTAACAAATAGTTACTAATCAGGGCATTTGATCCTGTTGAGAGAGGTTTTGATAAAAGGATTATTTTTTCATTGTAAGAATACTTTATTCCATCTCTGGTTTCAACACGGGCATTTATTTTCTTGACACTGCTTTAGAATGGAAAAGGGAATTATTAACTGAGATGATTTTTCATTGTTAAAATTTCAGCCCTATTTTAGGCTGTTTCAGAGTCAGCTGTAGATTTAACCACTAAAATTTAGCAACATTTGTAAAGTTGGAATTTTAGGTCTGTTGTTAACTTCCTGTTCTCTGCCTCTGTGTGGATGGGTCCAGGCCTCTTAGATCAAGACATGACAGATTTATGCAGGTTTCTTGAATGCTCTGAATGACATCTATGGGTTCTCAACTTGGACTTCCTGATTTCTGGGATTTCCTTCCAAGCAGCAGAATCAAATAGTAGATGGAGTGAAATACTGGGACCAGTCAATGACATGATTTGTTACCTCTGCTGACTCTAACCAAAGTCAGCTGGAGAAGCAACAGGACAGCTTCCTTGTGAGCCCAGGCTCCACTTAATGTCTGGTCTTCCTTTCTGGAACATCATTCTTTCTGGGTACAACCCTTGAGGTGGCACTAACAAGTCCACGTGTGGACCTCACCTGCCATTGTAGGTGGGGTGTTTTCATTTCATGTGGAGGTGGCTTTTCTTATTCTTATGCCATTGTCATGAAGTGGGGTAACCCTGTCAGGGTAATTGAATATTATATAGGTAGCTCTGGAGATCATGAGCACTGCTCAATCAACTTCCTTCTACGTGTCTTACTCTTGTGGTTAAAAGAATACAGCTCATTCCACAGTGAGACCTGCTTTTTCTCTGCATTTTGCTATCTTTTTCCATGAGGTATGACTGTCACCTCAAGTCTGGCTGACTGGCAGAATTTCTCCTGCATTTGTTAACTGAGCTCCTTGATGTATTTTCCTCCTCCCATGTAATAGTTTTTCCCTGTGATCAATATTTTCCACCTAACAGCTATTACTTAAGTGGGTTATATTTTTAGCTTTTCTCATTTATTTGAGTGTGGTTAGGCTAGAAAGTGGGTTATTATTTGTTCATGCTTACAAAAACAGTTCTGTAATATGTGCACTATATTTTTGGTATTCTGTCTTCTAATACATGAGTATTCTACTGCCTCATAGTTTTCATAAATTTCTCCTTTTCCTTTCAACTTTGGAAATGTAATGAGTGATAATTTTAAAGGTTGGCACATTTTTTTCCTCCTTTCTGTTTTTTTATTCAGTTTCTAATTTTTGGGGGCTGCCACCTATAAGCAAGGTATTGGGTGAGATGCTATTAGGATTCAAAAATGAATGAATGGACAGGGCAGATGAGATATGTACACAATGTCATAGAAAATGGAAAATAATACAGACCAAAAGAACAATGAGGGTAAAGTACAGTGAGCATGTAGAATAAGGAAATAAATCATAGAAGACCTTCTAGAGGAAGTTGCATTAGAAATAGCCACGGGAAGGTTAGACTTTAAGCTCCATGAGGGTAGGGTCTGTGGATTCTCTTGGATACCATTGTATGCTCAAGGCTAAGTTAGTCCTTAGCCCACAGTATGTGCTTCATAAATATTTATTATGAAAATGATTAGTTGGGATTTAGATATGTAAATATGACATTGGAAAAGTCTAAAGGAAAGGAGTGATTACACACAGGAATAGAATGGAAGATGAAAACAGGAATCACCTGTGAGAATCCTATCTGTCTACAAATGTGTAAGAAGATTTTCATCTTTTAATTCCAGCTTTTCCTATACACCAAGTTATTCTAGTCACAGGCAGAGAGCCTTTGTTGAAAATGAGAGCTAGAAATAGGAATGTGGGACTTGCTCTGTCTCCTTATCCAATCATGCCTCTTTAGCATTGATGGCTGGGTCATGCACTTCTTGTGAGGACACTTTTGGAAAAGAAAGAGGTGATAGAAGGGTAATAATATTCTTCTTTGAAATGGAATTTGATTAGCCTCTGTTCTGTTCACATAGTGAGAAGAGCCCAACTAGAGATGCTATAATATCCCTTTGTCATTCTCGAAGGCTTGGATGAGTTAGCAGAGGCAATGGTGTTGTCATGGTGAAAGAATATTATCCCATTATTCCACACCTTCCTGACCTAACCCCAGGTATCGCAGACAAAAAATGGCAGACTCTGAATAGTCAAATAAACAAGGGAGGAACAGCAGAAAGGTAATCTTTAGTATGGTCCATTGCTTATTTCATTGTGTTCAGTTTAGAGGATTTTAAAAGTCATTTTGTATTGAGCAGGTTAAAGTGAAACCAAGAACACCCATGGTGTGTTTAGAATCCTTGAAGCTTAGGCAAAATCCAATGAAGGTCAAATTGTTGTTTCATAACAGATTTTATATGTGGATTTGGGATTCTGTAGTAATAATAACAAGTTACTAAATACTTTCATAGTAATTGTAAAGGATTTCAATTCATAGCATTTTTGTATTTTCAAAGTTGGTTTGCCATTTCTTAATATCTGTATTCTATTTATAATTTAGCTAAAATTTGAACATACTTTAATTTTAATATAAGTATTAAATTCTTATATATTAGTGACATTCCTATAGAAGCTATTTCTCTATAACACATTTTTGGTATCTTTTTTAAAAAGATTTTATTTATTTTTAGAGAGAGAGGAAGGGAGGGAGAAAGAGAGGGAGAGAAACATGGATGTGAGATAGAAACATCAATTGGTTGCCACACATACATGCCCTGATGGGGGACCAAACCTGCAACTCAAGCTTTGTGGAATGATGCTCAACCCATGGAGCCACACAAGTCACAGCACATTTTTGGAATCTTTTTAATAGTATATATTTGTACATTTTAACATGCCCCAATTCTGGTTGTCTGTAGTCAAGCCTTATCTCTTTGGCTTGGCTATAAGTCCCAATATGGGCAAGTTCCAGACAGATCCATTGTTTGATCCAGTTCTAGCCCTTGATGTGAGTAGCACAATGACTGGCCCATCATAGTTCTTCACATATGGGATTATGGGATTAAATTAAAGTGAATCACATCATTTCTTTTGTTGTTGTGACATTTATTTATAAATTGAGGTAGGTGAATTGTAGTAGATACTATTTCTACCCAACAATTGTTACTCACTTTCTTTCTTGGTAACAGAAACTGATTTCATTTGGATCAGCTATATATTCAGGCCCAGAAGGCGAATCACGGTTGATATAAACTAGTCAAGATAATTCCATTTCCTTTGATAGAGTTTTAATTTCCTAGAAATCCTTATATTAGGGGTGGTCATCTATCATGTAACCCCTGGACTAGTAAGACACAAGAGGAAAGGTCTGGAGGTAGGCTTCTGGAAAAGCTGATGTCTCTCCCTTTTCCCCTTCATTTTCCTTTGAACATGGACATGATGCTTGTTAATGGTGATACAAGTGTGAAGGATGAAGAAAGATGGAAAGAATCTGGGTCTTGGATGGCATCATTAATTAAGTGGCACAACTGATGCCAGCAACCATCTACCTCCAGCCTTCTTATTATGTGAAGAAAAACAAAGACCTGTTGGTTCTGACTACCACTTTGGATTTCTGTTGCTACTGAACTGAAGTGGAGATGGTACAGTGAGGGGAGAATGTTTCTGGCAGATCATCTCTTAGTCTAAGGATTGTCTACCACAGGAGAACACTTGAAAACCAATGAAATCCCTCCCACAGGTGGTTTTAGGCAACTCCTTGCTGTAAAAAAAAAAAAAAACCCAAAACAAAACAAAATGGCTTTAGGCTCTGTTGCAACCACCTTTATACAAGTATTTTATGTTATATGTGTTGGATGTAAGTGCTTCTCTTGTTCCTATTATTTTACCTGGTCAAAGTCTTAATTTACATATAGTGTTATATTTGGTGTTTGATTTATAATTAGCATTATATTGTATGCATGCCTCTGCATTTCTATGTGGCCTAGCAATTCATCTTTAATAGCAGTAGCTGTCTCCCAATGACAGTGGGTATCCTGTTCACTGGCAGAGACAATTATTAATGTTGTATCTGCAGCACAGAAAACCAGTAGAGGTAGGGGTCTGAACCAAGAGGTCCCAAACCCTGCTTATCAGAACCACCTTGGGGAAATTTAAAAAATTACGTAAGACAGGTAACAAGTTCCAATTGTAAAGATTCTGATTTAGAGTATCTAGGGTGGATCCTGTATTTTTAAAAGCTCTCCAGAGGTTTGGAGAATTTCCTGGGTTGGAAAGCTCTGGGGATAATTCTGTGATCCAGTTCTTTTTATCAAAATAAACTAAGAGAAAAGTGTAATCAGAGCTGATCTCTATAAGCATTTGTATCAGGAACAAGAGTCAATGAAATACATGACATTTGAGGTGTTTCTCTCTGACTTAATTGTTATCATAAATATTTAATTTCATCTAGAATATTCTGATGTTACTGACTTTGAGTCTGTCTTGATTTTCTACTTTTAATCACTCCCCTACTAAGTGATCAGGGCTTCAAGGTATAGATATAAGCCTTTGTTTAGTGTTTTTCTAATCATTTCCACATCTCTAATTTTTATGGAGCTTTGTTCACTCTTGAGAGATAGTTTGGAGTCCTCTGTTTATTCACAATAAAAAACCCTTTCCATTTTCTCTTTGCTTATCTGAAATTAAGACAACTTTGAGGCCATGTATCTATCATTAGATTGATAGTTCATGAGAGTTTCCCTTTGGTAAAGATCTGAGTTTATAGTAGATGCCCCAGGAAGTTAGTTTTCTCATACTCTACATCTAATCTACAGCTCAGGGAAGGTAGCTGCAAATAAAGTTCTTATTTCCTTCAGAGTGGTCTCATTCATGGTAGGCAGTTCACCAGCCTTGGCATCTTTAGAGAATCCTCTTGCAGGGACCCAACTGAATGTAATAAGCATAGCTGAAGAAAACAAAGCATTTTTAAAGAATATGTATGTATATGGATTTTCCTAAGAGCCAAAGCTTTTTAAAAAAATAGAATGGGATTCCTCTGAAAGTAGTGAGTTTCCCATCAGTGGAGGAGATATTCAGACATAGTCAAAATAACCATGGGGATATTTTTACGTAGAGATTTCAATATTGCAGAAATTATTGCACATGTGACTAGTAAAATCTTTATAAAGTATACATTATGTTGATTTTTTTTACCCACTGGTTACATTTAGATGCATATGATAGTTGGGGAAATTGTTCTTCACTAATACTGGGTGGACCCTAAGTCTATTGTATTGAATATAAGGACTTTGGCTGTGTTTTGCAGTCGCAGATAACTATATATAGTTGATAAGGACCTTAGATATCCTAGGTAATGACCTTGAGTTTCATCTTGTGTACTAACTCTGTCTATTAGGGAGTGTCTAGACTTCTTTGTTAAGAAGGAGACCGATAACATAACTGAACTTATGGAAAAGAGTGCTGTGGTTGGTTAGTGATGTCTGTTTTGGGCATGTGTTGGGGCGTTGGGGCATGTGTGATACATATCTGCGATCCCTACTGGTAGAATCTGTTTTTACATTTTTGAGAATTGAAGTTGGAGAGGTCAGAAGAAACAAAGGACAGCCCCAAAATAAAGCCTCACATATATGGTCAAATAATTTTCTGCAAGCGTACTAAGATCATTCATGGGGGAAAGGACAGTCTTCACATCCAATAGTGCTGGGAAAATTGAACATCTATATGCAAAATAATGAAATTGGACCCTTATATTAAACCATACAAAAAGCTAACACAAAATGGATCAACAACATAAGAGCTAAAGCAATAAAACACTTAAAACATAGGAGAAAATCTCGATTAGATTGTATTTGGCAATAGTTTTTTGGATAGGACACTAAAAGCATAGACAACAAAAGAAAAAATTGATAAATTGAACTACGTCAAAATTAAAAACTTCCGTGCATCAAAGGACACTATCAAATGAATGAAAAGGCAACCATGGAATGGGAGAAAATAATTGCAAGTCTTAGAAAGTAGAATGGTGATTGTCAGACTGGAAGGATGGAGTGATAGGGAATTATTCTTTAATGGGCATGGAATTTAAGTTTGGGAAGATGAAAAAAGTTTGGAGATGGATGGTGGTGATAGTTGCACAATAATGTGAATGTACTCAATACCATTAAACTGTACATTTAAAATGGTAAATTTTATATATGTTTTATCACAATAAAAACAAAAAGAAACAAGGGACATGGCAGAGTTAACTCTCTAGTCCTTAGAGGTGCTTTGGTGCTTTTCTTGCTGTCACACTTCCATTCATTCAGCATACTTTGTTGGGTATCCCCTATGTACCAGGCATTGTCCTAGATGTTGGGAATATAAAAATAAACAAAAACAAAACTCCTGCCTTCTTGGAGCTTACATTGGAGTATTTAGACAGTAAACAACAACAACGAAGTAGGATTTGTCTGATGTGAGATGGAGATTAGTGGCATAAGAAGAATAAAACAGGATTGGAGTGAAAGATGCCAGATTATGAAGGGTTTTGTTGTCCATTTTAGGGACCTGGGTTTTGCTCTATGTGCAATCCATTGGAGTTGTTTTGTTTTGTTTTCAAATAGAAGGGTGTTGGGATATTTTAACAGAATTCCTCTGGCTTTTGTGTTGAGAACAAACCATAGGAGGGCAATGGTAGAAACAGCAAGACTGGAGGCAAATGCTTCAGTTTGGATGAGTGAGATTGGTAACTTGGACCTTGGTGGTAGCAGTGATGTGGTGAAAAGTGGTGAGAATCTGGATGTAGTTGATTTTTAAACTGAGTGGATTTACAAGTTTAGGTTGGATGTGGGATGGGAGAGAGAAAGAACTGGGAATGACTCTGAGGTTTGGGGACTCGGCAATTGTTAGGATGGGGTTGCAATTTACTGAGGGGGATGTTTAAGGGGAGCAGATTTGGAAGGTAAAATCAGGGGTTTGGTTTTGGCCATCTGAAGCTTGGGATATCAATTAGATATCCAAGTGGAGATGATTATAGAGTTCACTCTGCAAATTTGGAATTCAGGGGATAGACATGCAGACTAAAGATATAAATTTGAGACTGATCAGCAAAAGTCTGGAACAGATCATCAAGAGGGTGAATATAATGTAAAGTATATATACTATACACAGAGAAGTGAGAATGGCCAAGGACTGAGTTCTGGGATATTCTAACATTAAGAGGTAAAGTAGATGAGGTGGCATGGTGCAAGAGAGTATGGTATCCTTGAAATCAAGTGAAAAAAAATATCCACAGGCAGGGTATGTTCAGTTGTTGCATATGCTTTAGAAAGATAAGGTACTGTGAGGATTGAAAATTGACCATTGGACTATAAAGGTCACTGATGACTTCAGTATGGCTAAGAAATGCTTTGGAGAAATGGTGGCTTGGGGGAAAACTTGATTCTAATTGGAGGCCATAGACTAGACAATGTTTCCACGAAGTTTTGCTGAAAAGGAATGAAATGAGACAGAAGGTGGAAGAGGAAGTAGGGGTCAAGAGAGGCTGTTTCTGAGAACGAGAGACCTGAGATTCTATTTGTCTGCTGATGATATGATGTTGTACAGGGGGCACTGTGGGAGTAGTGTCTCTGAGTAGGAGAGAGGGGATGGGATCTGGTGCACAAGAGGAAGGACTGCTATTGGTAAACATGTGGACAGGGCATCTGGTGTTACAGGAGAGATGATAAAGTGTCTGTGCATAGATGCAAGTCCATAGGTTTTTGCGGTGGCAGTAGGTGGAGGAAGTTCTCTCTGCAGCTTCCATTTTCTGGGTGAAATGTATTGGAAGATCATCAGCTGCAAGTGTGGATGCCTGAAAGAGTTGTTAGAACTTTGAAAAAGGAGAAGGTATGAAGAATTTGCTATACAGGGTGGAAAGGTGAATGTATTAAGTCAAGATGGAGTTATTGCCCTGGAAGACTTTGAGGGTGTAGGTACTGTTTGCTCTTGAGGACCCTGGATTCCAGAATGATCAGTGAAGGAATTTTGAGAGTTTGAGAAAGGAGATGTATTCAGATGAAGTGGTATGTAGAGCTGTGGAGAGATTAGTCTTAACACAAACCATCAGAAATATCACTTCAGCAGTTATTTTTCTTTGTTTCCTCCTTTCCCTTTCTTTTATTTTTTCCCTTTTCATTTGTTTCTCTCCCCTTCCCTCCTCTTCTCTCCCTTTATCTCTCTTTTCCTCTTCTGTCCCCTGTATAGCTTGGCCCTTGGGAACACTAAGAAGAATCTGCTATTGAATCTATTTTCTGTAATTGATCAACACATTTAAAAAATTAGTGTGAATACAGATGCTCTTTCCTTCATTGGGATGGGGTAAAAGGCATTAAACAAATCATATAATTTTTTTAAGATTGACAATGAGATGGTTAGAAGAAATTCCTATTTTTTTCCTTAAAAAAAATCCCCATGAGCAATGCTGGAATAATGGCTTGTTTTATATGTGAGTCATGGACTTTTCCTTGGCATGGTCAAATCAAATAATGTAAAACTTTCAATGCTTGAAAAGTGCTTCCTTATTAATCAATTGTGTAAAGCTTTTTTGACTTCCTGTCTTTTTAGCCTTGGGGAATGATGGTTAAGGGACAGAAGTAAATTGACACACATGGAAGTGTTTTTCTTCTGCTATTTTCTCAGTTTTTAGGTGGTTTCAGAGGGAATGTAGGTGTAAATTGGCCTAGTTTGATGTCAATTATCATTATAAAATAATATTGAATTGTTTAACAGGCAGATCATAAGTGATTTTCACATACTAAAATAGAACAAAATAATTAGCTTCTGTTTCCCATGTGTTTAGTTTTTCAAGAACAAATTTACAACTTGTAGCAATTGAAGCTTCATTTGTGAAGTTTACATTTTTAGTCACATCTCACTTTATATCAAAGGTAAAAGGATGATAGATTAATTTCCTTATAAAAAACACATTTGTGGCTTTTAATTGCAGTCAATTAGACATTTATATTAAGAACATAAGAACACACTCTCCATAAGAATGTATTCAGGCTTTAAACATTTTTTCACTCATACTGTGCTGAAAGGTGATTAACCATGAAAACATGGGCACAAATAGAGCTAAAAGAGCAGAAGACTAAAGGGTAAACTAAAGGTGGTTTTGGTAAGAGGAGAACTTCTCATCAATGAGCTCTGCTACTGATGTTTTGTTTCTATTTCTCCCTGGGATCAGAAGAGGTGGGGGAGCATGCAAATCTGTATATGAATCTGAGACAGGAGGGAAAATTGTATTGACCAGAAGAAAGAATATGCTTTAGAATCAGACAAACTTGGATTCCAGTCCTAGCTCTTTCATTTATTAGTGGTGGGACCTCAGGTCAGCTGTCCAAGCAAACCCTTAGTTTTCTCATCTGTAAAGTGAGTGTGATAATGTTTCTTCCCTGTAGGGCTGCTGTGAAGAATACATAAGATAATGTATGTGAAGCACTTAGTACAGGGGTTATAAGTTAGTGAAAATTTTGCCTCCTAGGGAACCATATGGCCATGTCTAAATATATTTTTGATTGACACACCTGGTAGGGGTGGAGAGCTGTTACTGTCACCTAGTGGGTAGAGGCCAGGGATGCTGCTAAACATCCTATGATACACAGGACAACCCCCACCACTGTTATTTGGCCCCAACTGTCAGTAGTACTGGGGTTGAGAAACCCCGACTTAAGCTCAATGCCTGGCCCAGAGCAAAGGCTCCAAAAATGTTAGTTCTTATCATCATCATTATCGTTGTCACTGTCATCATCATTGTCAACAATTGTTGACACAAAAATGTTCAATTGGTTGCCAATTCTTTTTCCCCTTAAGCATGTTTCTTGCTCTCTTCCCTTCCTTACCTTGTAGGTGAATTTATCTCTCTACCACAAACCTAGATTTCTGTCCCAACCTTTTCAAGTACTTTCCTGAGTCTTTTCTGGTGTGCACACTCACATCAGACTAAGATTTCTTAACCATTTATCTCCTGTCCTTACTTTCCACCTCATTGTTGCATAAGTGCAGTGGGTAAGAGTGTGTGTTTTAGAACCAGACTGCTTGGGTTGAAATTCAAGCACCACAACCTGTTAGAATGCATCTGTTAGTGCACTTATTAGTGTGCATTAGTGAGATTAATTAATCTGTGTGTGTCAGTTTTTCATCTGTAAAATGGGGGTTATGTTGTATCTTCTCATAAGGTTGTTGTGAGCATTACTAGAAATGAGCTATTGAAAACCCTTGATTCAATGCCAGCATACAGAAGGTGCTCAGTATATATTATTTCATGAGTAAACAGAAGCTGCACCAGGTTATTTTGCTTTCTTGTCTTTATGTGGTTGGGCTATAGTTTAAAGTCTTTGTAGGTGAGCTATCTTGATCAGTGATAAAGAGCACAGAAAGGTCTCTCTTGAGTAATCAGGTAGGTGCACTAATCCTGCACTTCTCCTGTACAACGCAGTAGTTAGGAACCACATGTGGGTATTGAGTATTTAGAATGTGGGCTGTCCCAGTTGAGATGGGTTTAAAAGTGTGACATACACATGAAATTTAAGACTGAATACAAAGATTGTAAAGTATCTCAGCAATTTTTAATATTTATTACATGTTGAAAATGATCTATTTTTTATTTTTTGTAAATGATCTTATTTTTTTTGTGCCAGGGTCTGGCACAAAAAAACACCCTTTTTTAAATTACACAGTCATAAGCATGTAATTCTGTAACATAACAATATCACACTCAAGCACACCATATGACATTTTAGGCAAAATGTTCAAATTAAAACCATAAATTATTATACCCATATTATTACCCTACCAACCACACTCAATCAGGTGTTACTTCTGCTGGACCCTATGTAATGGGTTAAATGAAATGTATTATTGAAATTAGTTTTGCCTGTTTGTTTTTATATTTTTAAAATGTAGCCCCTAGAAAATGTCAAATTGCATATATAGCACTCTGTCTAGTGTATCTCAGTGGATTGAGTGCAGGTTTGCAAACCAAAGGTTTGCCAGTTGGATTCCCAGCATAAGGCACATGCTTGGGTTGCGAGCTGGGTCCCCAGTAGGGGGCACGAGATGGAATGATACATGGATGTTTCTCTCCCTCTCTTTCTCCTTCCCTTCCCCTCTTTCTAAAAATAACTAACTAACTAACTAACTAACTAAATCTTTTTAAAAATTGCATATATAGTTTGCATCATATTTCTAATGGGTTGTGTGGGCCTTACCTAAGTGGCAAGACTTCTTGGATGGACGTGTTCTACCAGAATCAGAGTGCCCTGTGGAGGTGTCCCATCACTGTTGCTGGCACATTGTGAGTATAGTTGTGACTAGGCAGTCATGGCAGCCTGTCTCTGAGCCGAGTTCATTTGGCTTACTTGTGAAGTTCTAAACTGGGGACATGTGAATGATTTTGAACTCTTTGAAACTCAGAATTATATGGAAGAAATGCTTTCTATCTGTATAGATCTAGAGTACATCTGGGGAATAGGCTCAGGTGTCTGCCTTTGTTTCCAAAGCAGAAGGCATTGAGCCTTTGGGAGAGTTGCTGTTCTCTGCTGCTTATGTGATCTAGTCCAGTGATTCATGATAAAAATGTATTTACACATACACATACAAATCTCTTTCCACTTAATTAACTGCCTTTGAGGGTAATCTTGTTTTGTAGGTTGGACGCTCCAATGCATTTTTAAAGACAGTTTGAAGCAAGGTACTGCACAATCCAAAGATTCTCATGTGGTTATTTTTAATACAATATGTTCTGCCATTTGATATCTTTTTGGGGGCCTAAAGTGTGAAGTGGTTCATTCTATTTGAAGATGAAAGCCAGTTGTAGTTGTTTGCATAATATTGTTCTGCAGGTGTTGATCTCTTAATTTATATTTGAAAGTTTCCACATGGTGTTTGAGAATTCAGTTGTCAGGTTAAAAATTGACAAGTGAGATGATAATCTTATTATAAATAAATCTTTGAATTTAGAAAGTGATGGCAGCAGTCTCAAAATCATAAAATTGTAAAAATAATCTGAGTGGGCCTAAAAAGTCTGTCTTATGGTAGTCTCTGTTATTTCTCTCTGCATTAAACACCTTCTGGAAAATCTGGACAAATTTATCAAATAAAAAAGGATTATACTCTTCCATTTAGTGGTCATCATTGTTTATGTTTTGATGCATTCCTTTGTACTTTCTTTCTATGCATGTTTCCTGTCACAGAAGTGGGATTGTGTTTTGCTCATTTGGCAAAAAATATATTGAATTCTTACTCTGTGTCAGGCACTGTACTAGACACTGAAGATACAGTGATGATGAAGACTGACAATGTCCTACCACTCTAATGGGAGAAACTACACAGTAAACAGTTCACTGGCAGTTCAGCATCTTAAGGGCTTTGGTGGGGAAAACCAGAGTGTTGTGGAGCACTAAAGAACACTTATGTGCATCTCACCCTTGAACAAGTAAACTTATGGAAAGACAGTTTATCTACTGCCTCCCATTTATTGTGACCTATTTATTTACTGCATTTTTCTGCCATTCTGGTTCTACTAGAATCCCCCTGCTCTGCCCCACTGTTACACCCAGTCTATGGAAAAAGAAGCACTTTCTTGTTTCACATCACTTCTTTTCTGGGAGCCAGCGATATTCCTATAGAATAGTTGGAACTAGCTCAGCCTCACCCATTGGGAGAGATGGTTTCCACTTGTGAAATCAATGTTACGATATCTGAGCTTCTGGATTTTGGCACTGAATATCCTTAGAATCTGTTTCTTTTGTGGTAAATAAGAGAAGTTTGAAAAAAATTTAGGTGGGTATTTTCTGAGTGTATTAGTTTGTTATCTGTATTAGTTTATTGCTACATAACAAATTTTCCCCAAACTTGTGGCTTTAAAGAATGATATTTATTTTCTCATAGTTTCTGTGGGTCAGGAATCTGGGAGCAGCTCAGCTGATTCCTCTGGCTCAGGGTCTCCAACAAGTTGTAATCAATGTGCTAGCTGGGGCTGCAGTGTTATCTGAAGGCTTCACTGAGAAGATTTGTTTCTAAGCTCATTCATGAGGTTGTTGGCAGGACTCAGTTCCTCACAGGCTTGGGACTGAAGGCATCAGCTCCTCATGGGCTATTGTTGGAAGCTGTCTTCAATTCCCTACCAACTGGGCTCCTTCTTAGGATGGTTTACCCATAGTAGCTGACTTCCCTCAGAATGAATGTGTAAGGGAGACCAAAAAAGAGAGAGGATGCAAACAGGCAGCAGTTACTGTTTTTAATAACCTAATTTCAGAAGTGACACTCTATCCCTTTTGCTATATTTTGTTTAATAGAAGCAAGTTGCTAGGTCCAGCCCACACTCATGGGGTGGGGGAGGGGATTACACAAAGGCACGCATATAAGGAGGTGTGGATCATTGGGAACCATTTTAAAGGCTGCCTCTTACAGCTTCCTTAATGGTTCATTTTCCATTGGTATTCCCATAGGATTCAGGATTTCCTCATTGTATTGGGTTGGCCAAAAAGTCTTTATAGTTTTTTTCTGTAGAATAAAAGACACATTTTAAAATTTTCACCGATAACTTTATTGATTTGGGTATTTTGAGAATGTTGGCTGTCTCCTGTGCTGTATAATGTTGATTGTTCTCAGTTAAAGTCTTGATGTCATCGCTATCAACTTCAACTAGTCTACCTGACCATAGAGCAACATCCAGCGAGAAATCTCCAGCACAAACCTTTGCAAACCACTTTTGACATATTTGACCAGTCACAGCATCTTCTCCATACATTGCACAAATCTTTTTTGTGTGTGTTTCAGTTGTGTTTTTGCCTTTCTTGAAATAATAAAGCATAATATGCTGAAAATGTCACTTATTATCTTCCATCTTCAATATTAGAATGGCTACACAAAAATTCACAATTTTGGAAAGTTTTTTTTAAAATTTTTTTATTTTAGATTATTCACTACAGTTTCTATCTTTTATTCCCATTCCAGCCCGCCCACTCGTCCCTCCCCAACTCCCTTCCATTTCCAAGCCCTGTAGTTTTGTCCATGTGTCCTCTATAGTTGTTCCTGTAAACCCTCCCCTCTCCCCTCTGGTCACTGACATCCCATCCTCCATTTCAGTGTCCTTTGTTATATTTTACTTGTTTCTTTGTTTTGTTGTTTAGGTTCCTGTTAAAGGTGAGATCATATGGTATTTGTCTTTCATTGCCTGGCTTATTTCGC
>CM052544.1:44878341-44941344 GCA_028533065.1 Trachops cirrhosus | reverse complement strand
TAAAATTAACCACTGTAGTAATGGGATTCAGGAAACTGAGAAGTGTGCTAATGGGATGTTGCGTAGTATTTACAATTGTATGGAATAGCTATTATTTACAGTAATATTAGAGCAACAATCATATGTCAGTATCTACTAGATCTAGATAATAAGAATAGGAAGTATGGAGCCTTAAGAAGTGTACTAATGTAAACCAAATGAAGTACAGTTAATTAGCTATACACTATGAATGAGATAACAGGGGAAACCTATTAAATGATATAATATAACTAGCTAAGCAAAGAAGACTGTACCGAAAGAAGAGGAATACTAAAATACTATTTCAATAAAAAGTGTAAGGACAATGAAATAACAATACAAATATGCTATTACTTGCAGGGTCAAAAAAAAATTTAAAAAATGAAGGCAATAAGCAGGAGATGGAATGAAGAGATAAATTTGGAAAGAAAGGTAGAAGGATCAACACTAGAAGGAAATAGAAACATAATTGAATGAAATAACAATAATAAGAATTAAAAAATGAAAAGTTACTTAATAAAGAAATCAAGCAAAAAAGAGAAAAAACAAAACAAAAAACAAAAACAAAAGAAAGGAAAAAAAACCCAAAAAACCTTTGTTGGTTTCAGACTGGCCAAACCAGTTTTCCTGGTTTTGCTGGCTGCAGTAGACTTTGGGGTGAATGCCTTTGTTCCCCTTCCTGTTCAGAGCTCTGTCAGCCACTGGTGCACTGTCTCCAGGTCCAGCCTCGTGGGCCCAATGCCCCAGGCACCAATCTGTGAACTCGCAAGCACTCCCTTCGGAACCCATCGCAGAGCTCCTGCACACGTGTGCCCCTTCCAGGTTCATGGGTGTGTACGCTGGCACCTCTCACCAGGGTGCAGGCCTCGGGCGCACTTCAGCACTCCCTTGGAAAGTTCACTGCGGAGTCCGCGCGCGCCACCGCTTCCAGGTTCACGGGTGTGTACGCTGTGGATTTTGGGGGACTCTGGGGGACTCGAGCCTCCCCCAAATTATGGCCTGGGCACCGGGGATCCCACAGAACGCCTGTGCTTTTTCCGTGCTCATGGCTGTAGGCACCAAACCATTCACCCAAAAAATAACTCTCTCTGGGTTGGGGCGCCCATGCAAGGTCCTACCGTCTTTGGCTCCACTGGCTGGGCCGTGATCTTCCCCAAAGCTCGCTTGGAGGTTTCCCGATCAGCCCTTGTTTGGCCAGGGAGGGAGTGGATGACCCAGCTCCCTGACTCCGAGAGCCCTGCGGCAGCTCCCCGAGCTCTGGGGCTGGGGCTGCAACCTCCCTGCTCCCCACGCTGATCCCTGGGCTGTTACTATCCTGCAGTAGTCTCCTTACCGTCTGGTCTTTCCATGTCCGCTACAATTTGGATTTCCTATTTTCATGTATGTTGCAATGTCCTCTGTAGTATGGCTAGGTTTTCCTGTCTTTTGAAGAGGGAGATGGTGTGTGCTCCCTCCTACCACGCCGCCATCTTCTTTCTGGAAAGTTTTTTAAATGCACGCTGACATGACAGCTGTCACAATATAGTCTAACAAAATTGTTTCGAATTCGAATGAAGTTAATGAAAACTAAGCACTATAGAGCCATTTATGGAACAAATAAAAAACAAATGGAACTTTCTGACAAACCCAATAAGTTCCTCTGCCTTTATTGTCATTAGTGGATTGCATTCCTACAATAGCCTGTAAACCCAATGAGGGCAGGAACCATGTCTGTCTTGTCCACGGCTTTGTCCCCAAAACTTAGATCTGTGGCATAAAATGATGTTCAGTACATAGTTGTTGCCAAGTTCTTCCTCCTGCTGGGTCTCCTGGACTCACCCTGTTTGCCTGACTCTAACCAAGGATCCTTGACCTTGGACCTAACTCTTGCCTCTTCCCACCCTGCTGTTAGACCCCATGTTTTGGGAATCCTTTTGGCACCAGAGCTCACTTCCCCTTGCCTGCGTTCTCTCTTTTATAACCCTCTCCCACACCTAGCTCTGTCTCCAGGGTCCAGGCCTCCTCATTCACAGAAGAGTGTTTGGAGGTTTTTTTCCCAGAGGGAAAGATTTTGGTGAGAGAGTTTGGTTATGGGCAGATATGACCTAGTAACTTTGGGAGCGTCCTGGGTCCTCTCTCCTGATGCAAGTACCAAGGAAGAACACATAGGGATGGTTGGTTTCATCCAATCCAGAAAAGGTAAAATATGAAGGTTACATTCCTGGGCAGTGAATAAATGCTCAATTAGATTTTGGGAGGCTCCAGTTTTTCATACTCAGTGGCAAATATTGTTACATTGAAACGGACACAGTTCAGCATTGAATAAAGGAGATAAGCGAGACTAGTAATTTTCAAAAGAAATATAGAAATAGGAACTTTCCTTATTCCACTGGTGATTATGTCCTTTGTTTTGTCGATGTCTTCTGTTTGCTATTCTTCATAGTTAGCTTTCCAGTTGACTGTAACTTTTGTCTTCTGCAGCCTGACCCACAGAAGCCTTTTTTTGGAAGGTGTCTATCTGTGGGGTACTGATAACAGGCACTGCTTAGTTCTACCATTTACCAGTTTCATGACTTAATCTCTCCCTGTTTCCTCCTCTGTAAAATGGAGATATTGATGGAACTGACTATTAAAGTTAAGGAGAAGAATAAATGAAATGATATACCCAAAGCACTTCACACATGGCCTGGCATACAGTAAACACTTAACAAGTATTAGCTCTATTTATTGCTTGAAAACAAATACTGGATGACCTGTCTCCAAGGAGGTGGGAATACAAGGTGTGAACTTGACTGAGGATGTGATTATTAAAAGAACAAACTGGGCAACTCTGCTTTAGAACAGGGGTCAGCAAACTAGAACCTGAGGGCTATGTCAGCTCCACCTCCTAGTTTTGTATAAACAATGAGCAAGAATGCATTTTCATTTTTAAATGGTTGAAAATAATCCAAATAATAATACTTCAGAGCACATGAAAAATGTTCATGTTCATAAATTTTATAAAGTGAAAAATAAAATTTAAAAACATAAAATTATTTATTTATAAATAAAGTTTATACAATACACTTATTCATTTAAGCATTGTCTCTAGCTGATTCCGTGTTACAATGGTAGTTGTGACAGAGACCATCTGGTCAGCAAAGACTAAAATAAATACTATCTAGCCCTTTAAAGAAATTTGCCAACCCTTGCTTTAGACCAACAATTTTCAGCTGGTGTGCCCCGAGAATTTTTAAAACATGCAATACCTGACTATGTAGTGAGGGGCATTGACCTCTATTCTCTTAGACTGTCAAGTAAAAAAATGACAATAGCCAACATAACAATAGCGGTCTGGTGTGAGTACCGCAGAATTTTAGTATTTAGTTTATGTGTGCTGTGAGATGAAAAGGTTGGAAATTGCTGCTTTAGACCAATATGCTGCTGTCTACTTCCAGCATAAAGTTGGGAGGGGTGGAGATGGTGAGATGGGGAAGGCGAAGAGCTCTGCAGCTAATCCCCTGTTGACCCTTCAGTATGCTTTCATGATATGGCAATGCTCTAGATTATTTATATCCTGTATTCAAATTTAGGAAGTAACACATCCTGAGGTTGAATAGACTAAATGATTTTCAAATTCCCTTCTCTTTTTCAGTTTATAGAAATTGACTGTATAAAAATAGCAAGTTACTGAATTTACTTTTTTTTGAAATAACAAAAATATTAGTATGACATATAGATCAACTTCCATGTAATTTTATGGATCATTATGATGAAAATATATTAGATAAATTTCCATTAACATTTGACTGAAAATGCTGATGAAACACTGGCCTGATGCACAAAATAGACTGTTACAATACATGCAATTACTTCGGTGGCTGTTATCTCACATAATTTGGAAAACAATTGCTGACACAAAGTCAATTTTAAAACCACAGCAAAATGAAACACTAAAAGGAATTAATATTCCATATTTGTCAAAAGTGCTATATAAACATCTAATTAGAATTGTCATAAATATTAATAGCTGACTTGACATAAATTAGAATTTGATTTCCAGTTGCTGAGTAATGAGGATTTTTTTCTCCCATGTATACATTTGTTTTTCTTCATACTAAGCTGTCATGCCTGAGTTGCTAATGTGTGGTCAGTTAAACATGGAAAATATATAGGTCTGTAATTCAAGGTTAATAGCTCATGGTATGAAGTCAAATAGATTATAGTTGGGTTCTAGCTCCTGTTCTGCTATGTGACCTTGTTCTAATTTTCTTAGCCTAAGAATCCTTATCTGTATAATGGGTTTATTAATAGAACCTTTATCACCAAGCTGTTGTGAGGATTACCTGAGGAAAAAAACAAGTGAAGTACTTGGTGATAGTGCCTAGAATATAGTGAAAGCTTATTGAGTTTAGATATATTGTTATGATATAAATAGCCTTAGCAATATTATTTAATGCTGATAATGTTAATCAATATAATTTAGATGTCCTGCCATCAGTGGGAATGTGAGAACATTATCAGCTCCATCTGTTTGGAGTCATGCTGCAGCTTCTGGCTTTTATAGTTCTCAGAATTTGAAAGCATGGAACACCTCCTAGTCACAGAACTCTTCACCTCATTTCCTTGGAGGTTACTTTCTTACCCATCCAAAGCATCGTATTCATGTCCTTCTCATTTTGGGTATCTTGCCAAAGCCCGTTTTGCCCATACAAAGTCCTCCCTTGGTCAAAGGCTGGCACACAGTGTGAGATATCCAAGAGTCATATGGCATGGAAACTCCTTAGTGGCTTTCCAATTTTCTCCAGCCATAGCATGTACAGAAAATGGTAATATTTCCATGTGACTCTAGAGTGAGCAGATGAAGTTGTCCATGACTGGAGATGCCTTGCTGGGGTGGTGGTGTAGGAACCAATGACTTCTCAGCACACCTTTAACCATGTTTGGTTGTGCCATGGCATATGGTTAAAAAGTGCCATACCCTGACTGGTATGGCTCAGTTGGTAGGGCATTGTCCCACAAAGCTAAAGTTTGCTGGTTCAATTCCTGGTCATGGCACATGCCTGGGTTGTGGGTTTGGTCCCCAGTTGGAGTGCATATGAGAGGCAACCAATCCATGCTTCTCTCAGTGATGTTTCTCTCCCTCTCTTTCTCCCTCCCCCACTTAAAAATAAATAAATACAATCTTAAAACAATGATTTTTTATTGTTATTCTATTACAGTTGTCCCAATTTTTCCCCTTTTGCTCTCTCATCTCTTAGCAGATCTGGGTGTAGTGGTAGAATGTCAGGCTATTCAAGGAAGCCACATTTGCCTACCTGGGAAGGTCATATTTGTAGGTGGTAGCAATTGCACTTGAGCACCTGGTGAGTAGGGTGGGAGGTGAGAAAGTGCTCCTTCATTGAGGAGTAACCCTCTGTATATGCCTGCTGGAATTTCTAGTGTCTTCCACATGGCCCTGTTATGTGTGTGTGTGTGTGTGTGTGTGTGTGTGTGTGTGTGTAGTTATATGTAGTGTGGGAATAAATAAAGATCATCCAAATGAGACCAAACTGATGCTATTTATTCAGAGCTTGCTATCTATTACAAGGAAACTACCATCGCTTGCCTTTGACAGAGACTCTTAGAGGTAGTTGGTACAGTGGGAAATCTCTACAGTGAAAAAGGGGAACATCCAGTTATATGTGGTTTGGTTGGGGAGATGTTAACTAGGAGCAAGACAGGTTAACTAGAAGTAAAACATCTTATGTGATTGGTTTTTGGGAGAATATTTGGCTTCCTCTGGTTATTTGCCCTTAAGTTAGAAGCAGGGACAAAAAATAGGGAAGCTTGCATCATTGACCAAATCTTGACAGTTGCAGGCTGGTTGCAACAGAGTTTTTGGGTCAGAGTTTTTTTGGCCATGTCTGCTTACATATTCAGTCTTGTAGTCCTCTCTTTTCATCATTCTTTTGCTTGTGAGTGGTTGACTAATGCAGGAAAGGCTAGAGATTCAGACCTTCTTCACCTATCAGAGATTATCTAGTTGTCTCCACAGTCAAGTGTGTTACAGGATCTTTTTAAAAAAATTTTTTATTGTGTTTTCTCCATTACCATTTAGCCCTACCATCCTGCATTCACCACACTGTTGTCCATGTCCGTGAGTCCTTTTACCTTTTTGCTTAATCCCCCCACCCCCTAACTTCCTCTCCACCTCAGATGTCAACCTGCTCTCTATCTTCTTGACTTTTTTTTTTAATTAGGGCAGTCATTTGGTCACTATGACAAAAGTGAGAACAATAATAGTCTTTAGAAGTTGTTTCAGAAGTAGGAACATCAATTGTTCAACCCAGGCCAAAAGAACAGTTTTATAGGCCATGAGGATTAACCATAGAAAGCCAAATAACTTTTCAAATTATTATTATTAATTCTCATCTGAGGATATATTTATTTGGGGGGAGAGAGAGAGAGAGAAAGAGAGACAGAGAGATAGATATTGATTGTCTCCCATATATGCCCCTACTGGGGATCAAATCTGCAACCTAGGTATGTGCCCTGAATGGGAGTCAAAGCCATAAATTTTTGGTATATGGGACAACTCACCAAACTGACTTCCAACTGACTGTGCCTCCAAGCCAGGACAGTAACTCTTTCTTTAAGGCAGTGTTTAGCCTATTCTACCTTTTCTCTTCCATTAATATAAGCAGAGCAAGCAGTATTAGCAGTGGCACAGACACCACCATGACTAGCCAACCAGAAGTCTAGAGCAATGCACTGGTTCATCACTACTTCTGCTAATGAGTTGAGACTAATGCGCATTCATCCAAGACCGAAGTGGTATTTTTAATAACTTTTGCCAGAGTTAGTCATTACTTTCTTGCAGATGTTTCTCTTTGTAAGATTGGGAACATTGCTCTGATTATTTACATCAAGTCAGTCATTTGCCCAGGTAGAGTGCCTGAATAATCAAAGGTGGCTTCATTTTGGAGGTCATGTTCAACCTTGGTGATTTATAGATTTAAGAGTGTCTGTGTATGGGCAGGTCTTAGAATATTATTCTTGACATGCATGAAATATTAGTCTGAGGCAAATGGAATCAGGTATTTTGGCCACAAGATGAGTAATACCCAGGATGTGCTCATGGAGATACAGGACAAAAGTAGTATTGATAATATGAGATCAGAACCAAAGTATCAAGTTAGCTGGTTACATATTTGAATCTCTAGGAGTTTCCTTCAGGTGGCAAATATTTTGATCATTACTTTAGGAAATTTGTTGAATTCAAGTGTGAAATTGCATAGGATGTAAACCACAGATTGTAGTAATTAATTCTTTTTTTCTGGGAGAGAAGGTCACTAGCAAAGGCACACAATGATTTGTTTTAAGTTATTTGGTCACATAGATGTAAATGGAAATGCCATTGATTGTAATTCTCTACAGTCTCATTTGATGAGTCTTGACCTGCCTGAGGAACTGTATCACGGGTATCTGGTGATGGGTGGTATATCCAGCAACCAGTAAGATTAAGGTAGTGGCTACTGTTTGGGATAATCTAAAAATGATTATTTTCTGCCCTAACAATTGTAAGAGGAAAGAAAAGAGAAAAAGGGCTATTATGGATGGACAACAATCAGGGGTCTATAAAAATGAAAAGAATGGTTATCGGAGATAGATGATAAAACAGGGATTAGATAGGAGTCTTGGTCCAATGCCTTGAGTGGAAACTGTCCTTTATGTGAGTTCATGAACTTGTTCCAAAGGTCTTGGGTCAGTTGTCCACTTCTGAAAATTGACTACTCCTAGAAGGTCTCTGAGGATTCTCAGTTTGAGGTCCCCATATAGTAATAGCCTTCCAGTTCTAGTGGAATTCTGCTTCTCTAGTTGTAAAACATGAAACCAGGGAGTGACTCCTTGGAGTTTCACCACGGTATTTGTTTTTAAGAGTACCTGATAATGTCTTTTACAACAAGGTCCAGGAACAGGTTTTCTATAATGTTGCTTACAATTGACAAATATCCTGAAGGTTATGAAGAGGCTGTTTAGGAAGATGTAGGAAGGGGCACTTGTTGGTGATAGGGCTGGGTGTAGTACAGTGAGTCCTTTGCAACATTATGCCATGTCTGTGTGCAGCAGGACATGATCTAGTATTTGAAGTGAAATCTCAAAACATATGGGTTTTTCAGTTACTCATTCATAGGAGAATAACTAATGTGTCTCCAAGTGAGTGGACCACAAGGTCATAAGGGCTAGTGGGAGTATTTCTGGCCAAGATTAAAGAGCTCCTGTTAGGTCTGTACCTTATTTAATTCCTGAATGTGGTTGAAAGTTATTTTTCAGCTTATCCTGAAATTTTTTTACAGTTTCACCATTTGTCAGTGTGATTGAATTATAGTCCAGTCTTTTTATTGGTCCAGGGTTTAAATTCTATAGTTGCCTGAATATCAGGCTCATGGCATTCAGGATGGATCTTTAGACACAATTGGCATCTTAGGGTCCTAAGAGTGTCACTGGGAAAAGGTAGGGGGCCTGGATAAAGAGTAGAGAAGTTGACAAAGGTGCTGATGGAGAGAGAACAGAAGGATAAGGGGACTATAGGGAGACAGCAGGAGGATAAAGATAGGGGTGGGGTGGGGAGGATTTATTAAGGAAATGAGTCTCATTTGTTGTTGCTTAAGATTGTTAAATTGTTTATTACCTTTGGTCAAAGAATCTTTTAGTGAAACAATTTTTGAACCAGAATTTTGTTTGGAAATTCTTCCCCTGAAAGTGCCAGAGAAGTCTCCACTTCCTCCTTTTTCCTGCTACAACATCTTATCTGTCAAACAATTTTAAGTCAAACTGTCTCTAGAGGAGTGTAGCCTTGGTGGAATTAACTGAGATAGGTACAAGAATTAGGGCTGTAATGAGAGAGAGTACAACTGCAGGAGTTTTTCCTGGGGGAGGAGAGGAACTGGACTTAGATGACCCCATGAGACCTGGTGGCTGTTGAAAGTGGTGCTTGTGCTTGGACCCTCAACCTGACAGGCGGCTGCTTTCAAACACAGAATCGACAATGTATCCTCCAGAGAGAATGCTCTGCCTGTATTAAAATCAAATTCTCATGACAAAAAAGCAGGAACGGAAGGAGAACCTTACCAAGTTTTATTGGTGACCCACAGAAAATCTTGTCCAGATGGACCCTGGTTCGGCGAGAACCACAAAATCGCTGATATGTAGACTAGCTCAAAAAACAGGCTTATAGGGCCTATTGCCTATGTTCTACCCTGGGATTCTTTTTAGATAGCACAACACAAAATAGAAAGAGAAAAGAGAACAAAAAGGGATTAAAAGGATTGTCCTGATTCCTCCAAACAAATGGGAACCAACAGCAAAATGTGGGTACTGCCAGTCAGAGAATAAGCAGCCAAGGAACTCAGTGCAGAGAGTGGTGTTCAGAACCAGTGCTGACACAGACTTGACAAGCTGTGAGCAGCAAGGCACAAGGGCCTCCTTGGGCACCACACCTTTGGGGTCAGCAAACATTTTTTGCAAAGGGTCACATAATAAATATTTTATGCTTTGTAGGCCAGACAGTCTTTGTTGCAACTGCTTGAGAGCAGAAGTAGATAATATATAAATGTATAGGAGTGGCTGTGTTTCAATAAAACTCTATTTGTGTACAGTGGCATTTTAATTTTATATAATATTCATGTAATGAAATGTGATTCTTCTGATTTTTTTCAAGCGTTTGAAAATGTGAAAACTAGGGAGGTGGGTTTGGCTGGGGTGGAGGAGGAGTGGTGGGGGGTGAATGCAGACAACTGTAATTGAACAACAATAAAATAATTTTAAAAAAGAAAAAAATGTAAAAGCTATGGTCAGCTTGGGGCCATACAAAAATGTGTGGTGGATTAGATTCAGCCCTTGGGCCATAGTTTGCCACTCCCTGCTCTAGGAGGAGATAGATAACATATACTCATATGAGTGCAAGAGAGCAATAGCAGCAATAAAAATAGTAGCAGCTGATAGTTGACTAAACCTTAGATCGAAGTACTGGATGTCAGACTTGGTTATAAGTATTTCATGTAAATTATTTCATTTACTCTCTTGATAACACTATGAGGTACATGCCATTATTATTCCCATTGCTCAGATGAAGAAGCAGGCTCTAAGAGGGGCTCTGTGAGTGCATTTCTTTTTGACCATCTTCTTACTTTAAAACCAGTCGAGTGTTTGAGAGGCGAGCTTCACATTGAAGCTGTTAATGTGGAAGCATTTATTATTGATGCAGTGAAAACACAAATGGTCTACTGCAACCTTGATCAGAGAAAAGCAGCTGTCAGTCATAGCACACAGCGGACATCTGGAAAACAGCCATGGCAACAACTGCATGGCATGCTTATGCCTGAAAACCAACTGAACAAAGTGAAAAACAGTCTTTTGAGTCTTTCTGATACCTGAATTTTTATGCTATAAATTCTTTTTCTTTGGGGGAAAATATCTAAACGATAGGAAAACATTATAAGCTGAAAAAAAATGGTGTCCTGATTGATGTTTATGCATATGGTTCCTGGACTTCATTTTGAGAAACATTGGATTAAAAGTTGGAAGACTAAATTGTAGTTTTGCCTAACTTGATTTTTTAAATTGCATTGGTAGATAAAATGCTCTTTTTATTTAAAGTGAGGAAAAAGTCACTCGGTAGTTGCACTTTTACCTTAACACAAAGAAAATTGACACCTCAGGCCTTATTTTGACAGGAGGAAAACGCATGATGCTGTGTCACAGCCTAAAGACTTCTGCCTCTCACTGTATAAATTCCTTTTTCCCCTAATTCAGTTGTGTACACCTTGCTTGCACCAAAGTGTGTCTCCAGCTACTCTGGATAAGAAGCCTGCTATACATTTTCCTCCTATGTCTCATGGTGTTTGAAGCCAGAGTTAGCAATCATGAGTACTTGATCAATTGATTTGAAAACAGGGGCTTAAAATCTAGGGTTGAAATATTGTATGTTTATTTTTTGTGCTGTGGATGGATTCTTCAGATTGAAATTCAGAAAATCTATTTTTGTTTTTAAATTATGGACATTTTTATTCATCAGGAGTTTATTCCTAAGGTTTGATTACATATTTAATCTTTTTTATTATAGTCTTTTATATTCTGCTCTATTGTTAGTCTATTCTTTAATGACTTGCCATCCACAGATTTGGTTCTTTATTTGCCTCTGTATCATAAAAGTATCATAAAGATGACTACTGTTTGTTTCTGCATATGACTGTCTCAAAAGTTAATTGTGACCATCTTTTTTACCTCTCTCAAAAGTGGCCCAGCTATGAGGAGACAAAATCCTTCATTAGGTCTAACAGTTGTTGGCCATATTTTCAAGACATCTAAAAATCCCAAAAATCTCAAGAAAGGCTATGCTGTAAGTAAGGAGGAACTTCCTTCCAGCTGTTGGACAGGGCTTCCAGAGCAGAGTCCCTCTATTTCAATGGGACAAGCATTCTCATGGCATGAGGATGGCATCTGTCAGGAAGAGCCTACTCTCACCCCCTTGCAGATGTAAATAGCTAATTGTCCCTTCTGAATGGACTAATATATAGTTGTTCCTGCATTTTCATAGGGAAACAAATAATCTGAGGCACACCGGAAATGCTCACAAAACAGGAGCAGGCTCTGAGAGTGGAACCTAAAGAGATCATCTGCCCATCACCAGAACCAGGGTGTGGCTGGTTTACCTCTGGTCTCTCTTTAATTCCCCAAGAGGGGTTTGAGCCCACTGGAGAGAAAGGGGGCTGCTTTTCTTGAGGACCCTGGGAAAAGCAGCATCTTGGAATGGAAGGTATGAGAAGCCCTGGTTTTTCTCCCTCTCTCCTTCACTTTCTCTCTCTCTCTCCATCTCTCCTCTCTCAATGTACTGTATGAGGCTGGAATATCTTTCTTATTTTGGTCTTTGTTTTCTTCATTTATGAGCAGCAAGTTGGACAAGGTAGTCTCTGAGGGACTTGGCATCTCTAACACTTAAAATTCTCCCTTGATTTCCTGGCAGCTTGGTCTATGGACCTTTCTTCCTGTTTGGTCAACCATTGTCCTTCCTTCCATTTGGCAAGACATACGGGGTTTATAGTCTTTATCTTGTCTTATTGGGAATTCTCCTTGAATCCTCCAGACAGAGGATTGGCTGGGCTTTAAAGTTCTGTCTGCATCAATAGAAATATATCACCCTCCTTTCTGTGGAAGTCATGTGTGTAATTGAAACAGCTTTTTGGGGAGAACTTTAATTCCTGAGTATGAGTCATGAGTTGCAGCCAGCATCATGGGGGCAGTATTGAGGATAACAAGGAAGTTGTGCTGTCATTTCAGGTCTTAGTGTTTCCTGGATTATACCCTGTATCCATGCTCCTCATCTATACATGATTTTCTCATAGGGGAATATACATAAAACTGACCCTGTGGGTGTGACCCCAGTCCTTATGGCAATATATACCATTTCTAGTACTCGGGTCAGTTAAGCTTCACTCCGATATTGGCGGTTCACTTCTTGATGTCCTTGTGAGTATGTCATGGTCCAGTGGTCTCATCTCCAAACCAAGCTTACTATGTTTGTTTTCAATTTTTTATAATGTGGTTGCTTTTAATTTCTTATTCCTTTCAGTTAAGAATGTTTTAAAATAGAATATTGAATCTTACCTTTTACATTTTGAGTTCTTTTGGAAACCTTGTGCTAATTTCTATCACTTGTCATTTTCAAAACTTTCCTTATTTCTTATTGGACCAAATCAAATATGCTATTGGCTGGTTCTGTTTTCAATTATGTGTCTTAAATATCAAGTATCCAATACTCCCCTTATTTCTCATATGTGCTGTTTTTGCCTGGTTGGACCTCCTTTGAGAAGGTATCATCTTTTCTTCCATGTGTTTAAAGTCAGCCTTTGATATTCATGCCTCCCAGGACATCTCTACCCCATGAATTTGCCTTCATTTCATTCCATTGTTCTTCTTTGTCCTCTTTACTTTGTCCTGGTGCAACAGCTGCCTTGCTGGTCTTTTTCTGCCTGCAATTTGTCAACAGAATCCACTCCACACTCTCTAACCTGGCTGACAAGACTTTTCACTGTTAGCCTCCAGTCTTCAGTCTATTTTCATTTGCTCAGCTGGATACCTCCCATTACACTACCTTCAACATGCAAGGATCTTTCCTTTGTCTGTGTTTCAGTTTGCGTGATTATCCCAGGCCTGCATGTCTGTTTCCCTTTTCAGGCTGGCAATCTCTTATTCATCCTTTAATACCTAACCTTTAATACCTAACTCTTACATTGCCATTTCATTGTGGATTGAGTTTGTTTCTTCTTGAAGCTCCCATAACACATTGTTTTTAGGCCCGATGAGCATATATTTTACATTGTACCATCATTCTTCATTTCTGTCTTTCCATCCCATTAAACTATATGCTGCTTGAGGGCAAGAGCCAAGTTAAGTTTCTTTATACAGGACCCCTGCCTGTCACAGATTTGGAGAAGTGTCAGTAGCTGTTAGGAAGAGTTTTGTTCCCAGGGAGGGTAAGGTTCCATGATGTATTATGTATTAGCTGTGTGACCTTGAGCAAGACACTTCATCTGTAAAAGCCTTGATTTCCTGATCTATGAAATGGGCATAAAAATATGCACAGTAGACCCATGAACAGCATGGTTTTGAACTGTGCAGGTCCACTTATGCATTGATATTTTTTAAAAAATATGCAATTGGTCTCCCATATCCCTTAGTGTCCCATGTGTGGATTCAACCAACCACAGATTGAAAATGGTATTTTTGTTTGATTTTTGGTTTTTGTTTTCTAAATCATTGTTCAAGTACAGTTGTCTCCATTCCCCCCCGCCAATGCTCTCCCCCACCCCACCGACCCCCACCTCTCATCCTCAATCCTACCCCCTTTGGCTTTATTCATGTATCCTTTATACATGTTCCTTGACAATCATTCCCCTTCTTCCCCTGTTATCCCCCTCCCCCCTCTCCTCTGGTTACTGTCAGTTTTTTCTTTATTTCAATGTCTGGTTCTATTTTGCTTGCTTGTTTGTTTTGTTGATTATGTTCCAGTTATAGGTGAGATCATGTGGTATTTATCTTTCACCACCTGGCTTATTTCACTTAACATAATGCCCTCCAGTTCCACCCATGCTGTTGCAAAGGGTAGGAGCTCCTTCTTTCTACTGTGTAGTATTCCATTGTATAAATGTACCACTGTTTTTTGATCCACTCATTTACTGATAGGGAATTAGGTTGCTTCCAGCACTTGGCTATTGTAAATAATGCTGCCATTAACACTGGGTGAGTAGATTCTTTTGAATTGGTGTTTGAGGATTCTTAGGGTATAATCCCAGCAGTGGAATTGCTGAGTCAAAAGGCAGTTCCATTGAAAATAGTATTTTTGATGCATGGTTGGGAATTCATGATACTCTTTCTGACTGTATGTATTCTTCTATGCCATTTTATACAAGGAATTTGAGCATCCATAGATTTTAGTATCTGCAGGGTTTCCTTAAGCCAATAACCCTAGGATACTGAGAAATGACTGTAGTTAAGATTTTGTAGAGTTCTAAAGTTATACACAGATTTTTGACTGCACAGGTGGTCAGTGCCCCAACTCCTGCATTGTTCAGGGACACCTGTACTTTGCATATTGGTTGTAAGGATTAGAGACAACAGCAAAGCAGTTCATAGAGTGTGTGTGCAGGCAGTGCACAGTGCTTATTGTGTGAATGATCAGATGGTGCTGTTCTTTGATTTCTTTCTCTGATATTCTTATTCTCCTAGGTCTTTCTTTTTCATTTTAATTTTGTTCCTGATCTCATTTCTGAGTTGTGTATTCTTGGCATGGGTAAGCAACTTCATTGGTGGGAGGGTGACAAGAAGTAGAGAAAGGAGAAATAAAAAAGGAAATTGAGAAACTGTCTTCATTTGGATAGTGATGATCCAATTTTAACTTGACACTTGTTCTGTGATAGACTCCCCAGTCTGGTTAGATACACGAGCATGATGATAATGTGGTGGAGTTTTTAGCAAACATGCCAGAATTTGCACATAGACACATCTTTGCAAACATGTTGAAATAAATTTCTTGTCAAGGTGTTACCTTAGATCATCCACTGTTTCCAGTAATTTAATTACTCAGCATTCTCTTTCAGGTCTTCTTTCAGAATAGCATTTTCTTTAGAATCTCCTCAATGATATTAATGAACCAACATTTGTAAAACACTGATCATCATAATCTACAGGTATTGAATCAAGTAGTTAGGCAGCATACCAACTGCTTTACATTTAATAGGGATTTATAGCTATTTAATATGCATTTACATGGATTTTCTCATTTCACCATCATAACAAGCTCACAGGGCAGGCACTATCATTCCATATTATAGATGAGGATAACAAGTCTCAGAAAGACTAAGGATTTGCCTTAGTTACTAAGTGTGAGAGTTGAGATGAGAACTAAGGAGCCTGGCCTAAGCCACCAGCCTGGTTGGTGTCTACTGCATACTTTTGGATACAGATGCCTTTTGTAAACCAAGCTATGTTTGGCCAATTAGGTGATAGTTGTATTATATTACCTCCACTGAGTGTGTAAGTTAGATCAAAATATGCTTTTACTCTACTAACTAGTTTTTACACTTCACTGTGGACCTCAAAAAAAAAATCTAGGAAGACTACCACTTCAGATAATTCCAATTTAAATGTATCACAGTGCCTCTTTTACTTATGGAAGTTTAAAATTATGTGTGTGGAAAGTAAAACAATAGACACTCTGACTGTTATTCTATTTCATGTGGTTTAAAAATACAATCTTCATCTAAGAGGAAAAAGCAGAGGGTGGGACTAGTATTTGGGCCAGTCACTTTAGAAATATTGTTTCATTTAATGAAGAGCCTGTGCCATAGTGATTTTTGTTCTTGTGCTCTGGATGAGGAACCTGAGGATTAGTGAGGTTCAAGGTCACTCTGGTAGTAAACTGGTTTTCTGGATCTAAAACTCACATTTGCTCTATCAGATGACATATCAGCCCATGAGGAGAACAAGGATTTATTACTTTGAAATCAGGACCTGTTTTCCCATTTTCTCTGCTCAGCCAGCATAGGGCTTGTCTTTAATCCATTATTTGCAGAATTAGGGCAAAAGAAGTCTTATAGAGGAGGAAGTGCTATATGATAACCTTGTTTATTATGGCAGGTGAGTGCCTCAGAATGGCATCAGGCACATCTGGAGTGGACACTTTACAGTCCCCCACTCACAGGGGGTCTGGGAAGTGATTTCCTTGGTGCTTGTAGTATTTACTTATAATGAACAAAATTACATAATGGGACATGATGTATTCGATCCCTGAGATCATTCATTCTACTGAATGTAATGGCTCATTAAAGTTTAAGGATGGAATGTGAGATCAGGCCTTCTGAAATGACCCTTGATCTTTAGTTAGCTGAAATGTTTTCTGACTGGTTAAAGTGGCGAGAGGTGGCATGAGGCCAGAGATTGCAGTGGCACTGGAAATATCTCCAGTGGACACAGGGATAGCAGAGCAGCCAAGAGACCAGGACTCCATACTGGGTGCTCACACTGAAGAGGTGTCATTTCCAGCTTCAGTCAGCCTGCTCATGTACTGGCTGTGGAGATGGAAAATGCAGCTCTGGCGTCAGGCTGCCTGTGTTGAAATTTCAGCACATGCCTAACCAGTGAGTTAACCTTGTGAAGTTCCTTTACTTCTCAAAGCACATTTGCTTAAATGGGAATAGTAATGACCTCTGTCTTGGGGGAGAGTGGTTACGAGGTCTTTGGGAAACACTGATAGAGTTTGGCTTCAACAAGCCTTTAGTACAGGTTAAGTGGGTAAGTCTAGAGCTATGCTCACTGGAGTAGGGGAGCTTGACAAAGGGTTTGTAGCACATTGCCTTTATTTATTTATTTATTTATTTATTTATTTATTTATACTTTTGTATTGAGTTTATTGGGGTGACATGGGTTAACCAAACCATACAGGTTTCAAGTGTACAACTCAACAAAATATCATCTGCATGCTGCATCACGCACCCATCACTCAAAGTAAAGTCTCTTTCTGTCCCCATTTATCCTCCCTTGCCCTCTTCCACCTCTCTCCACCTTTCTTTCCCTCTGGCTATCACCATACTGTTATTTGTTTCCCACCAACAGTGCATGAGGCCTCCCTTCTCTCCGCACCCTCATCAACGCTTGCTGTTGATTCATCCCTGATGAACATAGGTGCTAAAATCTTCAAGAAAATCATAGCAAACCAGATCCAGCAATACATTAAAGAGATTATGCACCATTATCAAGTTGGATTTATTCTGGGGATGCAAGGTTGGTACAGTATTTGCAAATCAATAAATAAGATACATCACTTAAACAAAATGAAGGATACAAAACACATGATCATATTAATAGATGCAGAAAAAGCATTGATAAAATCCAGCACCCATGTATGATGAAAGCTCTCATCAAAGGGGTAATAGAGGGATCATACCTCAATATAATAAAGGCCATTTATGAAAAATCCACAGCCAACATCATACTCAATGGGCAAAAACTGAAAGCATTTGCCTTAAGAATTGTAACAAGACAGGGCTGTCTTCTTCACCACTTTTATTTAACAATATTATAATTTGAAATAAGGGGAAGTTTCTGCTTAAAAAATCTGGGTAACAAATGTAAGGGGAAAGAAAATGAGTATGACATCAAAAATAGCTATTTAAATATTTGTCATTACAACTACTACATAGGTTCAGAACTGAAAATAACACAAGAACAAATCTGTTCGCAGTGCTATTATCACCAAGGTCTTTGGAAATAATGGCAAGTTTCTGCCTGAAAGCCCATCTCCTGTCAGACTCCCAAAGAAAAATCACCCTGTCACACTCTGCCAGCGCAGTTCAAGGTGGCTCCAGGAACCTCCTTTCCCACCCAAAAGTATCATAAATGTAGTGGCTTAGCTGGTCTCAGGTTGCTGTCTAGCTCCAGGCATCTTTTGGAGTCTGTGCCCCTAAGCCTCCGCTCACAGGACCTCACTGGTCACTGTTGGCAGGCCTGCTGGTGACTGTGGCCACCCTCCCACTGGGGGAGGGGAAAAAAACAACTGATTTTGCTTCCCAGCACACTCCATTTAAAAGTCCCCTCCCAGAATCCCATGTGCCCTGAAAGCCAGTGGGAGTGTCCCCCTTTACAAACAATGCAGGCCAGTATTGGCTATGTTTGCCTTTGCCCTTCTTCTGGCCACTGTGCTTAGCAAGTGGACAAGGTCTCCAGTCCCACCAGCTCTGTACAAGCATCCTTCTCTGGCGGCCCCTCCCTTCACAGGGAGGGCAAGTTGCTTTTGACCTTCAATTTCACCTTGGGGTTTTCTCTCTGCCCACTGCCTTCTCTTGGCCATTTGGAATGACCCCTCTGTTATAGGCAGAAAGTACTAAATATAGTTAATCTGAGATGCTGTCCTTAAAGGTGTATTCCTATAAAGAAATCTGCCTCAGCTAGATGGAATAAATCACACAACTGTTTTCCTTTCAATACTCGAGGTGTTTTTCTCCACCTGGTTTCATGTATGAGTGTTTGGCAAGTTGTGTTACATGATCTGGAGGTGTGAGGAATACCTGGTTTATCAACAGGAGCTAATTGGGAACTTCTTCGAGACCCTGGAGCACCCTGCTGTGAGTTCTTCCTAGATGCCCATCTTTTAAGCAGGTATTCTGGCACATCAGCCAGTGAACTCTTCCTGGACTCCTGTTCCTGCCTGTCTGCATATGAGCTCTTTACAGACAACCACTTTTCCTGCTGCAGCTGCTGCTTCTGAATTTTTAACCAGCTTTGGAGGATCTTTTTCTCTTGGTACTTCTGGGACTGCTGGAGGGACTCTCTGTGTAAGTCCAGGCTCTCTGTTCTGAGGTGGCACAGCTGAGAAGCATGCCTCTCTGCTGCCACCTCCAAGCCCTGGGCCTTCATTTTTAGCTCCTTTTCTTCTCTCCCCAGCATGCTCATGGCTGGCTCATTCAGTTGCCTCCCCAGTAATGCTTTTTTCTGGAGGTGCCAGGCCTGGGCCTTTGCAGCTGTCTCAGCTTGGGTTTTCTTTAGCTCCTCCTGTATTTTCTGCAGCTCTCTGTATTTTGGCCTTCTCCCGTCCCAGTGAAATATTCCTCACTGACTCCTGCTTCTGCTGGAAATTGGAGACCAGCTTTTCTTTCTCCAAGAGGTATGTTGTTTGAAGCTCTGAAGTTTGTTTTGTATAATTGGAGGCTGATTCGTGTCTTGTTGGTAACATGTCACCACTTTCCTGGGCATATTTGTCCCACTGATTTTTTATTTCCCTTCAATACGTCTTAGTATTGTTGATCAAGTTCGCTATCATGACTTTAGTGTTAGCCTGGAATGGTAACTTTTCATTGAGCAACAGGCTGGCTTTCTCCATTATCCCTTGTTGGATTTGAGTTTCTCTTATTTGGTGGTCTACCTTCATCACATCCATTGCCTTTTTATAAGGCCCATCACTGCCATTGTTGGCTTTTTTTGCTTTTTTGTTTTTTTGGATTTTATTTTTTATTTATCTTCAGAGGGGAAGGGAAGGAGAGAGGGAGAGAAATATCAATGTGTGGTTGCTTCCTGTGCATTCCCTGCTGGGAACTGGCCTGCAACCCAGGCATGTGCCCTGACTGGGAATCGAACCATGATCTCTTGGTTCACAGGCCCACGCTTAATCCACTAAGCTACACCAGCCAGGGCTGGCTTTTCTTGCTTTAAAGCAGGATTTATTATAGGAAAATATAACATGGGGGGCTACTAGAGTCCTCCCTTTAGGGAGATATTCTTGGTTCATGGGGTCTGAACCTACTTCACCCAGAAGCTTTATGGGTCCCAGCTCACCTGGATACAGGCTGAGTCAGGCTTGAGTGCCTTGGATGATCTGGTTCTCGCTTCGGCCATGAGTGGCACTGGGGTTCTGGTTGGCACCGAAGACCTCAGAGGCAACATGTTCCTGCAGGTGGGTGCTCCAGTGCTCACTGGCACTGTGGTCCCTGGGTTGTATGCTCCAGACCTGAGGGCAACATGTGCCCGGGGATGGGAGCTCTAGACCTCAGCGGCACCATGGCTCCAGTGGTGGGTGCTCCAGACCTCAGCTATTCCCAGTGGTGGGACCTATGGATTGCAGCAGTACTGTGGTCACAGTGGTGGGTACTCCAGATCTCTGTGGCACTGTGGTCCCAGTGATGGGTACTGTGGTACCTGATTTTTACCAGTTTCTCAGGTGGACTCCCATACCAGCTCAGCACATGAAGATGCTCCTGAATCGCTTCGCTCTTTTCTCTCCAACAGCTCACACAACTCTCATCTCTTTCCTTCTCACTCTTCTCTCCAACAGCTCACACAACTCTCATCTCTTTCCTTCTCACTCTTCTCTCCAACAGCTCAGAATGTAGAATGTTGGCCTTCCTCTAGCTGAGTGTCCATGGTAACTGGGTGAAGGGGTGGAGCCACTGAGCTCATAAGAGGGGCTTTGACCCCAGTGTGTTAGGAACATTTTTTGTTAAACAAAAAAAAATCTGAAGTTCCTATGTTGGGCTTAGCCCAGTCACCCATTGACCACAGGTACATCAGCCCTCACTCAGCCTCCCTGGGTCTGGTGGAGAGGACACATTTGTTTCTAGGGTTAATACACCTCAAGGTCCAGTGACGGATACCTTGCCACATTTGCCCAAATACTCTGACCGTGCTCCTGCCTCCCACATGGTCGTGCTGTCCTGGCACTCACAGCACTGGCCAGAGGTGGGTTAAGGCCTAGCACAGTCCCTTTTGGGACCCTCGTCTTGGTTCCATCACTCAGTTGTTGCATACATGCCACTTGTCAGTTCTGTATTCCTTTTCCACAGGTTCATAAACTTGGTGTCCATTCTGTCATCATCCATCTAGTTTGGCCTGGCTGCTCACTGCACTTGCGAATTTGTGGGTCTCGCTTGGCGAAGTATTTTTATTTCTTATTTTCTATAATGCTGATTATTTTTGTTCATGGCTGTTGTGAAAGACACCATTGTCTTCATTTCTCCTGCATGTTTGTGCAGCTTGCAGAGAAGTTACCCATGGCCCTGTGTGCCAGGGTCAGGATGGAAACAGACCAGCCCTCCACCATTGTCCGCCTGCTACCTTGCCACACTCTGAGGGTCCCCTGACCTGGCTCCTGGCTCCAGTGCAGGATCTCTAACTCTTCTCTGGACTAGGTTCCGCCCCACTGAAGAGCCCTGTCCCAATTTGCCATCTTGTCTGTGTCAGCACTACAAAAATAATTTTTAAGAAACAAGTTAGAAGTGTAATTCCTCACATGCAATTTAAAGTAGCCACTGACAAAATAATTCTTTTACATATTTTATCCTCAAACTGTGCCACCCATATTCCCATAAACATCTTAGCTGAACAAATGCAGTTTATTATAAGATTCAAGAATCTACAGGCAACCTAGGTATTTGCCCTAACCAGGAATCAACCAGCAACCTTTCAGCTATGGATGATGCTCCAACTAATTAAACCACAGTGGGCAGGACTATAATGATATTTTTATAAAATTCATTTGGAGTCCTTTGGGTGCAGGTAGGATAACCTAGTCTTGTGGCATCTAAGGTACATAGTGGCACAAGGAAAAAAAATTGAGAAAACTTGATTTTTTTCTATACCCAGCCCTTCATCTAAACCGGGGTGCAAAACTTGGACAAGATTATTACCTGCTGTGAATGTAATACTGAAATGGAAATACTAATATCTGTCCTCTGTAACTTGTCATGCTTTCACCACTCTTACTCAACATAATACTGGAAGTACTAACCATAGCAATGAGACAAGAAGAAATAAAAGGCATCCAAATTGGAAAGGAGAAAGTAAAACTGTCATTATTTGCAGATAACATTTTAGAGTATATAGAAAACCCTAAAGACTTCATCAAAAAACTGCTAGGACTAATAAATGAATTCGGTCAAATAGCAGGATATAAAATAAATATTCAGAAATTGATGGCATTTTTATATACCAGTAATGACCTTTCAGAAGGAGAAATAAAGAAAATAATCAATGAGTTCCAGCCAAGATGGAGGCATAGGTAGAAACTCTTTGCTTCCTCCCATAACCAAAAGGAAGGTAACAACCAATCTAAAATCCAAAAACAACCAGAAGTACCAGAAAGTCAAACTGCATGTAACTCCGACAACCAAGAAATTAAAGAAAAAGTCAGTCAGAACAACCAGACCAGTGTGCTGAGAAAAAAAAAATATGGCCCAAATGAAAGAACAGAACAAAACTTCAGAAAGAGAGCTAAGCGATGAGCAGATAGCCAACCTATCTGATGGAGAATGTAAAACCCTGGTAATCAAAATGCTCACAGAACTGATTGAGCTTGGTCAAAAAATGAAAAAAACAAATGAAACATTCCCAAAATGAAATAAAGCAAAATATTCAGGGAACCAACAGTGACAGGAAGGAAACCAGGACTCAAAGTAATGACTTGGAACAAAAGGGAAAAATAAACAACCAACCAGAACAGAATGAAGAAACAAGAATTCAAAAAAGTGAAGAGAGACTTAGGAACTTCTGGGACAGCCTGAAATGTTCCAATATCTGAATTATAAGGGTGCCAGAAGGAGAAAAACAACAGCAAGAAATTGAAAACTTATTTGAACAAATAATGAAAGAAAACTTCCCCAATCTGGTAAAGGAAATAGACTTCCAGGAAGTCCAGGAAGCCCAGAGAGTCCCAAAGAAGTTGAACCCAAAGAGGAACACACCAAGACACATCATCATTAAGTTACCCAAGTTTAAAGATAAAGAGAGAACCCTAAAAGCAGGAAGAGAAAAGAAGACAGTTACCTACAAAGGAGTTCTCATTAGACTATCAGCTGATTTCTCAAAAGAGACCTTGCAGGTAAGGAGGGGCTGGAAAGAAGTATTTGAAGTCAAGAAAGGCAAAGACCTACATCCCAGATTGCTCTATCCAGCAAAACTATCATTTAGAATGGAAGGGCAGATAAAGTGCTTCCCAGATAAGGTCAAGTTAAAGGAGCTCACCATCACCAAGCCCTTATTATATGAAATGTTAAAGGAACTTATCTATGAAAAAGAAGATAAAAATATGAATAATAAAATGACAAGAAACTCACAACTCTTAACAAATGAACCGAAAAGCAAAGAAAAACAATGAAAACAAAAACTAAGCAAACAACTAGAACAGGAACAGAATCAGAGAAATGGACATCACATGGAAGGATTTCAGTGGGGAGGGGGAAAGGAAGAATAGCAGGGAAAAGGTACAGGGAAGAAGCATAATTAGTAGGCATAAAATAGATGGGGAGAGATCAAAAATGATATAGGAAACAGAGATGTCAAAGAAGTTATATGTATAACCCAATGGACATGAACTAAGGGTTGGGGGACTGCTGCAGGGTTGTGGGGGGCAGAGTGGAGGAGGGATAAAGGGGAAAATTGGGAAAACTGTAATAGCACAATCAATAAAAAATACTTAAAAAAAGGAAAACAATCCCATTTACTATTGCAGCCAAAACAAATAAGGTACCTAGCAATAAATTTAACCAAGGAGGTAAAAGACATATACTCAGAAAATTATAGGATACTGAAGAAAGAAATTGAGGAAGATACAAATAAGTGGAAGCATATACCATGTTCATGGGTAGGAAAAATTGACATTATTAAAATGTCCACACTACCCAAAGCTATCTAGAGTAACCTAATTCCTATTAAAATACCAAGAATATATCTCATGAATCTAAAACAAATATTCCAAAAATTTATAAGGAACCACAAAAGACCGCAAATAGCCTCAGTGATCTTGAGGAAGAAGAACAAAATTGGAAGTATCACACTACCTGATATCAAACTATATTACAAGGCCATAGTAATGAAAACAGCATTGTACTGGCATAAGAACAGGCATTCAGATCAATGGAATAGAATTAGCACAGAAATAAACCCATGCCTTTGTGGTCAATTTATATTTGACAAGGAGGCAAGAACATGTGATGGGGTAAAGACAGTCCCATAAATGGTGTTGGGAAAATTGGGCAGATATGTGCCAAAAAAAAAAAGAAAAAAGAAAGAAACTAGACCACCAACTTAGACCATATACAAGAATAAACTCAGAATGGATTACAGACTTAAATGTAAGTCACAAAACCATAAAAATCATACAAGAAAACATAGGCTGTAAAATCTCAGTTTTTGTAGCAATATTTTAGCTGCTATATCTCCTTGGTCAAAGGAAACAAAGGAAAAAATTAACAAATGGCAGTATATTAGACTAAAAAGATTTTGCGCAGCAAAAGAAACCATCAACAAAATGAAAAGGCAACCCACTGAATGGGAGAACATATTTGCCAATGATACATATGATAAGGGATTAATATCCAAAATATATAAAGAACTTACATAACTCAACACCAAGAAAACAAACAATTCAATTAAAAAATGGGCAGAGGATCTGAATAGACACTTCTCCAAAGAAGACATATGAAAAAATGCTCAATGTCACTAATCATCAAAGAGATGTAAATTAAAACCACAACGAGATATCACAGCACACCTGTCAGAATGGCTATCACCCATTAACTTGACTTAGGAGAATGTTTCTTACAGGCCCGTGGGCCACTTGTTTTCATACCACTGCTGAGCTAAGAATGTTTTCTTCATTTTTACATTTTTAAATGTGGCTGCTTTCACACCACATTTGAAGACAGAGTTGAGAGGTTGCAAGAGAGAATATGTAGCTTGCAAAACCTAAAATATTTACTATGTAGCCATTTATAGAAAAGTTTGCTGAGCCCTGATTTAGTGTCCAAGACAGACATGGGATTGAGTTCCAGTTTCACTGTTTACTTACTATCTGTGTGATCTGGGGTAAATCACTTTTCTTCTCTTAGGCTCAGTTTTCTCATTGGTAAACTGAGGGTAATGATACATGCCTGGCCAAGGAAAATTAACTTAGGTCAGTTGTACAAAGATTTGGTCATGGCGTGTGGAACATCTTGAGAGCTCAATAAACAACTGCCCTGATGTCTGGCGTTCAGAGAATAATGTGAAATCATGTTGGCTGGAGTTGGTCAGGGGGCGCTTCTTCGAGGAGGTGAAGCTTGATTTAGGCCACTGAATTGTGGAGAATGTGTAGAATCTGGTAAAGCAGACACCAGGAAAGGAGGGGAAAGTCAGAGTAAAGAAAGACCCTACACATGAGTAAATGCTTAACCAGGGTAGGTGGAACGAATAAAGAGAGGGCTAGTAGCCAAAGGCTCAATCTACCCACATGAGCTCACTGCCCTGCAGAACCAGACTAATGCTCAGATGAGTTTTACCACCAGGCCACTTTATCCTAGGCCCTGGTACATACCTGCATTGTTTCCTGATGCTGTTTAGCATGTGCTCAGGGAGCTCAGAGAAAATGTTCAAATAAACCTGGGAAAATTGTATTTGAGAAATTAGATCTGTTGTTTCAAAGAAAAACCTCTAGAGAATTCCAAATGTAACTCTTAGTGATTTGGGGGTTCCCCACTGCTTTGAATCTCTCATACTCCCATTAAAAAAAATCTGTGACTGATTGTACAAAGTGGCCAGCCATGGTCTTTAACAACCAGCATGAATTTGATTCTTTGAGAGGTGGGAAACAGCAGGAGCTAATGACCTTGGTTTTCCAGCTCTGCTGACTGTGCTGGGTTGCAAGGCTGTGTGAGTCACTGGACTTCTGTACACAGCCTCACTAATTGCGTGTAATCAAGACTCTCCTGAACTTCAAAAACTGCATGGTCCTGTCCAGTTTGATTCATTAGCTCTCCTTGGAAAGTACAGTGCTGGAGCAGACAGAATAATTCTGGAGCCTTCTTAGCAGTGTGGGTGTGGTCCCAAAGATTTTAGGTTATTTTGGGATTCAATGGACTAGTTTTTTGTTTATCTGAGAGGGAATGAGGAACTAGGCTGTAACCTGAGATGGAGTCTCAGAGGCAAGGCAATCCACTACAGACATTTCCTGCTTGGTAGAAAATTTATTGGGATAGTCATTTGGCTCATTGTCTGACATACAGGTTTAAATTCCTTTATGTTGAAAATGGAATAATAGACTTCTGGCCAAGATGGAAGCATAGGTAGACGCACTGTGCCTCCTCACACAACCAAGATAGGGACAACAACAATTTAGAAACAAAATAATAACCAGAACTGACAGAAAATTGAACTGTATGGAAGTCGGACACCGACTAAAATTAAAATTAGAGTTCAACCATACTGGTAGGAGGGGTGGAGTTGGGCAATCAGGCGCAGGATGCAGAACAGAGAGCAGAGCAACTGGGGCAGTGCGCAAGACCACAGTGGGCAGACCCTGGGCGCACAAGCGGTGGTGGCTGGTGGGCCCTAGCCAGGCAGTGATTGTGAAGCAAGGCACTGCATGCAACTCAGGGTCCCAGCGCCAGGAAATAGAGCCTTGGGGCACTGATTGAAAAGGAGGGACCCGCAGGGTGCACAGGCCCACCCACATGGGAGGTGGCACCAGAGGGGTCCAATTTGCCCGCAGGAAGTGGCGGAAAGGTCTGAGGTCCTACAGAGAGCGGAGCAAGCACCATTGCTCCTTCTTGGATCCCGCCCCCACATACAGTGTCATAACCTAGCAACTGGGTTGCCCCACCCTGGTGAACACCTAAGGCTCCACCCCTCACTACAGGTGCTCGATAATACAAAAAAAAAAAACAAAACAAAACCCAGCAAAGAGATGGCTCAAACAGAAGAAGAATTGAAAGCCCCAAAACCCATCCTTTATAGAGACCAAGAGATAGTCAACCTATCAGATGCACAGTTCAAAGCACTGGTGATCAGGATGCTCACAGAATTGGTTGATTTTGGCTGCAAACTAGATGAAAAAATGAAGGCTACAATAGATGAAATGAAGAAAAATGCACAGGGAACCAATAGTGATGGGAAGAAAACTGGGTCTCACATCAATGAAGTGGACCAGAAGGAAGAAAGAAACATACAATCAGAAATGAATGAAGAAACAAGAATTCAGAAAAATGAGGAGAGGCTGAGGAACCTCCAGGACATCTTTAAACATTCCAACATCCAAATTATAGGGATACCAGAAGGGGAAGAGAAAGAGCAACAAGTGGGAAAGATATTTGAACAAATAATAAAGGAGAATTTCCTCAATCTGGCAAAGGAAATAGACTTCCAGGAAGTCCAGGAAGCTCAGAGAGTCCCAAAGAAGTTGGACCCAAGGAGGAACACATCAAGGCACATCATAATTACATTAGCCAAGGCAAAAATGAAGGAGAGAATCCTAGAAGCAGCAAGAGATAAGGGGACAGTAACCTACAGAGGAGTTCCCATTAGACTGTCAGCTGATTTCTCAAAAGAGACCTTGCAGGCAAGAAGGGGCTGGAAAGAAGTATTCCAAGTCATGAAAGACAAGGACCTACATCCCAGATTGCTCTATCCAGCAAAGCTTTCATTTAGAATGGAAGGGCAGATCAAGTGCTTCTCAGATAAGGTCTAGTTAAAGGAGTTCATCATCACCAAGCCCTTATTTTATGAAATGTTAAAGGGACTTATCTAAGAAAAAAAAGATAAAAAATATGAACAGTAAAATGACTGCAAACTCACAGTTATTAATAACCACATCTAAAACAAAAACAAAAGCAAACTAAGCAAACAACTAGAACAGGAACAGAACCACAGAAATGGAGATCCCATGGAGGGTCAGCAACAGGGGAGAGGGAGGGGGAGAGAGGGGAAAAGGTACAGAGAATAAATAGCATAGATGGTAGGTAGAAAGTAGATGGGGAGGGCAAGAATAGTATGGGAAATATAGAAGCTAAAGAACTTATGACACATGGACATGAACTAAAGTAGGGGGATGTGGTTGGCAGGGGGTGTGCAGGGTGAAGGGGAATGAAGGGGAGGGTAATGGGACAACTGTAATAGCATAATCAATAAAATATATTAATAAAAATAAAAAAAGAAAATGGAATAATGGCTCATTTTTCTTCCTAAAATTACAAGGTATACTTGCCTTAATATATACACAATGGGACTATTTTATCATTCAGCAAATACATCTGACATGCTTTAAAACAATGTTCTCTTTTCTTCTCTCACAATGATTTGTGGTAAAAAAATAAAAGGATAATTTTTGGAACTTAGTTTATTTGCATGTCCTTGGCTTTCTTTAGAGCTGAGTGGTTGCATAAAGAAATAAACATCTTGAGTCCTTGGCATTTAATGATGCTTCTGGGTCTCTCTGTTTGTCTCAGTCTTGCATATTATTTCATTTATCTGGTTTTCTAAATCAAGGATTTGATTTGCTAATTCAACTGTACAGGTGCCAGGGGCTGCTTGGGGTAGAAGTGTATTAATTCCAGAAGTAAATTAACCTTCAGTAAACCCAAAGTAGAAGCTCTTAATTTGGAGGGAGTCTATTAATCATTGAAAAAATAACTCATGTAAAAATAAAGCCTACTGTATTTTTGAAATAAATTTCAATTCAAAAGTATCTCTTGGACACTCACCATGTTTGGAACTTAGGTTAGGAGAAAGGTGGGGTGATGAAGAACTCAAGAAGTTCCTGCTCTGATAGCATATTGGTTTATCTTGGAGAGTTAGGACACATATGTATAAAAGAATTAGAAAATTTTGTATTGATATACAGGTGTGTTTCTCAAGATCGACATTATTCACACTTTGGGCAGGATAATTCCTTGTTGTTGGGGCTGCCCTGTTATAAGAGGTTTAGCCGCATCCCCAACCTTTACCTATCTGATGCCAGTAGTGACCCCTCCCTAGTCATGACCATCAAAAATGTCTCCAGACATTGCCAAATCCCCTGGATGGCAAAATAACCTCTGGGTGAGAACCTACCAAAAGAACAGGACAGGGGCCACTAGTGTCCAGCTGAGGAGCCATGTGGGGAGGGCTCTGAGGCTCGTGGTTGCCAATCCTCACTGTTTGTGGAGAGAATAGTGTTTACACATATGTATGTACCGTGTTTTGCAAATATTTGTAGGTTCTATTGTGGGGAAAAAATCTACAAATGTATATAAAACTGTAACTGCACTCAAAGTAGCTTTTAGCTATTTTTATATTTTCTCATTTAGAAGATCCTAGAAATGCAACTGATGATGTTTAAGTGACTGAACTGGTTTTGAGTATGGGCTCGAGTCAGATTGCCCAGTACCTGCCACTTAATAACTATTTGACTTTGGCAAGTATCTTAACCTCTCCATGTCTCAATTTTTCCATCTACAAGATAGGAATGATATTTGCACTTAACTTGGTATCATTGTGAGGATAAAGGAGACATTGCATATATGGTTTCCAGTATAGTGAGCGATATATAGTAAGCACTTAATAAATGGAATTATTATTTTGGGGGAGTTATGTAGTTTTTGACCCTCAAATTCTTGAAACTCTTAGTTTATTTTTAAGTGCTATGAGACCAGAATGGTGGAGGGGGAAGGGAAGAGGATTGCTTCCTTGGGAGGTTTTCATAAAAGAGATTGAATTGCGAGAGATGAATAGGTTGTAGGTCTATATTTGCATGCCACTTGGTATCTAGTTGCTTAGACCATGGGGCCATAGGAGGTAAGAAAGTGGGTTCAAGTGTTTCCAATTGTTGGAGACCAAACAAAAATAAGTGTGGTGGGTAGACTCTAAGGTGGCCCCCAAGATTCCCACTTCCTGGATTCATACTTTTGTGTGATCCTCTGCCCTTGAATAAGGTGTTGGTCGGGGGGGGGATCTGTGACTTGCTTATAACTAAGAATACAGTAAAGTTGATGGTGTGTATGCAATTAAATGTACATGATTATGTTACACAAAATTTTAATGGATGTATTGCATAAAGATGCTCATTCTTGCTAGCTTTAAAAAGAGCACTGCAATTTTATCAGTTACCTATGGAAAGGGCTATATGGCAAGGAGCCTAGGGTGGACTCCAATCAACAGCCAGTAAGAAATTGATGCCCTCAATCTGACAGTCTGCAGCAAACTGAATGCTACCAATGATCACATAAGCTAAGAAGCAGAAGTGGAGTCTTCCTCAGTTGAGCTTCAGATGAGAACCCAGCTCTGGCTGATCTGTTGATCACAGCCTTCCAGAAGGACCAGCTTGGTCATAATACAATGAGGTTGATACAGGGACACATGACTATGGCCCTCTCACCAGGCAAAAAATCTTCAAAGTCAATATGTCCACGTATGAACTTGCTATTAATAGTTTCCTTGAATCTTATCCTGTGTCCCTTTCTTTGGGAATATTTCCAGTATCCCAGTCCCACCACACAAAATTTGAGGCCATCATTGACTCCTTTTTCCCCTCTTCATAATCTCTGTCCATATTCATCCCAAATTCCCATTGACTTTTTTATTCTCCCATCCTTACCTTAGCTTAGGTTTCAATAGTTTTAGCCTGGACAATTACAGTAGTCTCTTGACTTACCACCTTCTTACTTCCAGTCTAAACTTCTTTCTATCCACATTGTCTCCTGATTTTTTTTAAATTTTTTATTTTAGTTTATTCATTACAGTTTCTATCCTTTATTTCCATCTAGACATGTAATACCCCTAAAAATGAAACACTGAATGACTTTTCATTCCATTCAGGATAAAATATAAAATTCTTGACACAGAATGCAATTCTTATCTCTGATAACCTCTCAAACCTTCCTTCCATTTCTTTCCTTAGTTGCCATTCAGTTCAAGACTCACATATCACTTCTGAGACTTCTCAAACTCTCCTCCCTCAGACTGAGCTCCTAGAGTCCATGGGACATTCTGCATTATGGGTAGTATTAATTAACTTATAACTTGCCTGAAATTTTCTAGCAGGTTGTGAACTTCTTAAGTGCAGGGACTATGTCCCCCCAAAGTGTCTCCAGCTTCTGTCAGTGAGACAGACACATAGTAGGGGCTTGGTAAATGTTTGTTGCATGCATACATGGACACACACACACATGCATACATGAATGAATGAATGAATGAATGAATACACATGCTGGAGTTACATCTGTGCACTTGTTCTCCAGGCACTCTGCCATGTCCTTTGAAAACCTCACAAAAATAGTTCTGCCTTTCTGGGTGTGAACCTCCTTCCTCTTCACATCTGTCACTTCACATGTTATTCTGCAGAATTTGGAAGAGAACACATAATGAGCTGCCTAGTTTTCTGGGTTGTTAGCTTTCTTTTCTTTTTGTCTCTGATTCTCTCTCTCCCTCAGTCTCTCTCTTTTTCTTTTTTTCTTTATTTCAAGTGATGATGCCCTGCATCATTGTCATGGTAAACTTTTCAAGGGTATGGGCTATAAATGAAATTTGGTTACAAAGAGAGCTGTTTGCTGATGTTATTGCAAGTTGTGTTATCTCACATTTCAAACAAAAAGGAATAGTACAAGGTGTCTTATTTTATATCCCCTAGTAGTTCTACTTTATTTTCCTTCCCAGTTTTCTGTCAGTTGTTTGATAAGGGCAGACATTTGGCCTGTTAAAATAACCCCTTGTTTTATCTTTCACCAGAAAAATTTATTTATTTCCTTTTTTAGAATGAATGCTTTACAGAATTGTTAAGTGGGGATACCAATACCTATATTATAGGATTGCCCTATGGAAAGAATCATGCACTCTTTCATTAGATAGAGAGAGCACAGACCATGTACCAGATGCTGTGCAAGAGAGACATGGTCCCTGCCCTCATAGAGCTGCCCCGATGTAGAGTTCAGAGAGCCAGGGGCATGGTGGTACTTTGCATCCTTTGATAGTATCATGCTTTTTTTCCCCTTCCTTTGCCTCTTCCATTTCCCCTGAGGACAGGCTTTGGAACTAGGCAGATCTGAAATTCAATTCTGTCTATGCCCTTTTTTAGCCAGGTGACCTTGGGCTTGAACTCTGAGTCTCTATAGGTGCATTGGCAAATGGGCATAATACCACCTTACAGGGTTGCTGAGAGTGTTGAATAAGAGAAATCAGATGAAGCACTTGGCACTGAGACTGCATGGCTAAGTTCACTATAAACATCAGATGCTACTTTAACAGCTGTGATAATCATGATGTTTTTGCCCCTTTGGGCTATTTCAAATTGGTTCCTTTCCTGTTGAGCCTGTTTTGTCCTACCCTCTTTTACTTGGCTCCCGTCTTTTCCCACCTTTCAACAAGTAGCACTGTCTCTTTAAGACCGACTTTGAGCAGTGGGCTTATACATTCCTCCTCATTTCTTTAATGTACCTTCAACATTTGCTGTTTCCACCATGTGCTGTGGCATTTCACAACATATAGTGTGTCCTTTTCTTTTTCAAGTGTCTTTGATTTGTCTCCAGACTAAAATTTCCTGAGTCTGATCTGTCAACTTTGAAATTAAAAGTAAGAGTCAATGGACTGAAGATACAATAGGTCTCTGAGGAGTCCTTAGGGCATGGCCTTTGTGCCAACTGTATGAACTCTGCGGAGGCCTTTTATGGCTCCTTTCAGGCTCTTGGAAAGTAAGATTGTGGGTTTTAGGTAGGCTAGTTCTTATTGTACTTGACTGTAAGCACATGTGGAGGTGAAGCAAAAGAAGTTGGTTGTGGGAAACTGTAATTTTTCCCTTCTGTAGTAATAACACATGGGGACATCTTAGAATAAGGAATAAGAAATTTACCCTTTCTTTTCCATACCTATCCCCAAGTCTATCATTGTCCCACAGCTGGTGGATTTCATGATGTTCTGTGTTATGAGACATACTATACAGCGGGCATCATATTGCTATGGAGTTTGCTCTGAGGCTGATAAAGTGTGTCTGGGAAATATAGCTTAGCTTTTAAAAAGGCATGATTGTTTAGTTCACATCTGGTAATTATAGAGCTAGTGTGTGTCTTTCTCTTACAGACTGGGTAATTGCACATGGGGGGTTTGAGAGGTAAGTGGGTGTGTGCCCTTATATATACCCAAATGGCCTACTTATTCATCTGATGCCTTCTCCATTTTGGAGCCTTAGGTGTCGGTGAGATGAGCAGAGGGTAATTTACCACTGGATTGAACCCTAATTTCATTGTCACCATTTTGGCATGTATATACCAGGCCTAGTCTATTTGTGTCATTTAAAACTCTAGAACAAACTGTTCTTTAAATATTACTTTAGAAATAATGCAGTACTACCACCTTCTTCTAAAATAAACTTTAAAAGCTTTGTTTTAGAGAGCTATTTTTTCTACTAATATTTTTAAAGTTGAATCCCAGATTTTCTAAAGGTTTAAGTCAAGTAGTATCTTCTGTAACTCAACTCTTTCTTGCTTTCTTTCATTTTGGTGGTACTTGGAAAAGTGGCAGGGAAAAGGATCCTGCTTTTGGTTTACTCTTATAGTTCAGAGCCCTATAGGCAACTATTGAAAAATAAATAAATTTAATCATCAAATCTTTGTCAAGAAAATGGAATATATTGAATGGATTTAGGGCTAATATGGGGCAGTAGTAGGTCGTATAGGTAGGACTGTGCAAGTTTCATTTAACCTGCACAGACTATTAAAAAAATTGAGTTAGTGTTTAAAAACATGAAGATTTCACATAAAAATTTTTATTTTTTGGCCTCCTTTGAAAAACTGAAAGCTCTGACATCTAGAGTGAGCACGCACTTTGCAATCCTCACAACTCCCCACTTCTCTCTGAGACTGAGTGTAGTTGTAACACCACACTCACTTTGAGTCTGATAACATTGCAGTCCCAAAGTTCTTATGCCTGACGAGTTTCCTGCCTTCCCATTTCAGTCTGGGGAGGGCATTTCAGTTTATAACCTCTGACCGGAGGAAAGGACCCAAGTGTCCTGGACTCTAGACTTGGCTCTGCCAGCCTCTGAAGCTTCTCCTTTCTGACCACTGAGATTTTTTTGATGGAGGATTAGGAGAAAAGGAGTTGGGGAGGAAGACAAAAGAGATGAGAGCAGAAGCAAAGGGTAGAAAGACTTTCAGGAGAAGAGGAGACTCTTAAAGACTCAGGCCTGGGAGCAGCTGGAGTATTTGAGAGCAGCAGATGGATTTTAAATCAAGTACAGAATTGTGTGTCTACTTCATAGTGTTCAAGAAACACAAATAAGGATTTGAGTTATTTTGAAATTGCTGGACTGTGTTTGTATCAGTCTGGGTTGAGTCAGGAGACAGAAGCTATACAAATTATTCTAATGGAGAGAATTTAATATTAAAAATTTTCAACTTGATATTGAAGAACTAAAAGGCAATAAAAGAACACAAACATTGTGAAAGTAACAACTACAGGAGGCATTTCCACTTGTACTATTGGGATTATTAAAATTTAGAAGCTTGGAAGTGGGGCCCTCTGGGGTTGAACTCACTTTTCCAAGATGATGGTTGGTGCTGACCCTTCTGAGCTCAACTCAGGACTCTGAGAGGTGGTACCACCTGGTTGGTGTCCTGGTTAGTTTTGGAGTTTCTGAGCTCAGGTGAGGTGAAGAAGGCTGGGACCTAGACCTGAGGAGGAGGCAGGCTGGGACTGTGGTCTCTGAGGGGGCACACTGAAGTTGACTGCAGAAAGACTGTAAATTGAATTCAAGCAGCTGCCACAGGACAGAAATGCTGCTACCTGGGAGAAGCATGGCTGGGCCACGCCTGCAGGAGCAGGAAGCCAATAGGAAGGAATAGATCCCACCTCCTTCTTGTGATTTCCAGGTTTCCATTTTGTATAACACTAGTTTCCATGATGATCTCTTTATAATACACCCCAAAGTTACTTTATTGTTATTAATTGCTTTTGCCCTTTAGTGAAGAGGTTGACAAACTATAACCCATGTGCCAGATATGGTTGTTTGTCTGTTTTTATAAACTAAATTTTACTGGAATATAGCCATGTCCATTTGTTTACCAGAAGATATTTGCGCACTCCTATAATGCAAATTTCAGTTTTTCTTCCATTCTGATTTTTTTATCTTTATTGTATTTTTTGCATTACCATTTAGTCCCCTTGTATCCCCCTTCCTGAGCAATCACCACAGTGTTGTCCATATCCATGAGTCCTTTTTCTTCAATCCCTCCTCTCATTGACCTCTGCTTTTCGCTAGAGGACTATGACACATATATTTAGAAAAGTAAGTCTCACAATATAAAAACCAAACATAGGACAGATCTTTATTTGAAAATATAAAGACATTGTTCAAATGTAAGTGAGTACCACTAAAATTTACCTTGACTTTCTGAAAGCATGGGGTAATATGGGAATTTTTTTTGACTTGCTGGTAAAATCAAAATAATGCCATCTTTTTTGAACAGATAATAGCTGTTTGCACAGAATCTGTCCAAATAGGACATTCCACTAGAGCAGTGATTTTCAACTGGTGTGCTGCAAGAATTTTTAAAACATGCAATACCTGACTATTTAGTCAGGGGCACTGACCTCTTTTCCCTTAGATTGTCGAATAAAAAATGTCAACAGCCAACACAATAGTTGTCTTGTGTGAATGAATCAAAATTATACCTATTTTTGGGGTCACTTTGGCCAGGATTATAATATATTTTTTGTGTGACACAGAATTTTAGTAATTAGTTTATGTGTGCCATGAAATGAAAAAGCTTGAAAATCTCTACACAAAAGGCATCTGAGGTAGAACAGAGAGAATGTTGAGTTTGAAGTTAGACTCTTAGAGGCCTGGTCCCCCTACCACCACACTGCCTGTGACTGTGGACACTTAGTTAACCTCTGAGATGCATTTTCACATAGATGCACTGAGCACTAGTTTTCACATTTAGCTCTGAAGCTCCTTAGTCTGTACCTTCTACCCTGATACCTCTCCTGAGCTCTAGCCTGACATAAGATGGTCTTCTACATGGCATGCTTTGTTTTTTCTGAAGAACTTCAGCTCTAACATGTCTTTGAGGGATATTACTGCTGACCACTGGTAACTGGTTCTCCTCTACCTCTGGCATATTTCTGGGTTACTTCTAAGAGGACTGCAACTTTCCTGTCCCCTCGAAGTTAGACACAGTCATGTCTATTTCTGGCCAATAGATTGTGAGCAGAGGTAATGTGTGTCACTTCTGGGCTAAGCATTCCAGATGATAGGCCCTCCATCAATCTGGGCACCAGAGGGAGGCCTACTGAAGTCCAGCAGCCATGTAGCATGAGTGACAAATTAATCCTTGTTGTTTACATCAGTGAAATTTGGGGATAGTTTGTTAATCATAGTTTATCCTAATCTAGCCTGACCAATACACTGCCCAACACTCTGTCCATCTTAGAACTTCTTATTTTCCTCTCCATGTCTATAACCGCTTTATTCCTTAGGTCATAAGATGGCACAACTACATATTTACTTGCCAGAAACCTGGGAATTATCTGCTTCTTCTATATCTTCTCTTGCTCTCAGTATCCAGTCAATTATCAGATCACTTAGCTTCAATTTTCTTAATACCACTTGTATTATACATCTCTTTTGATTACCACTACTGTTGTCTTTTTTCAGGGTGTATGGAATCTCTCAACTGGACAATTATTTTCTAACAACTCACTCTTTTTTAAATTATATTTTATTGATTGTGCTATTATAGTTGTCCCAATTTCCCCCCCTGTGCCCACCTCCACCAGCACACACCACTCCCTCAGGCAATCCCCATACCATTGTTCGTGTCCATTGGTCACTCGTATCAGTTCCTTCACTACTCCATTTCCTGTACTGTACTTTTACATCCTGATTGCTATTCTGTAAGTACCAATTTGTACTTCTTAATCCCCTCACCTCTTCTCCCACCCCTCCTCCCATCTGGCAACCATCAAAATGCTCTCCATATCTATGATTCTGTCTTTATTCTTATTTGCTTAGTTTGTATTTTTTAGATTCAATTGTTGATAGATATGCATTTTTGCCATTTTATTGTTCATACTTTTGATTTTCTTTTTCTTAAATAAGTCCCTTTAACATTTTATATAATAATGGTTTGGTGATGATGAACTCCTTTAGTTTTTTTCTTGTATGGGAAGCTCTTTATCTGCACTTCCATTCTAAATGATAGCTTTGCTGGGTAGAGCAGTCATGGCTGTAGGGCCTGCTTTTCATGACTTTGAATATTTTTTGCCAGTACCTTCTAGCCTGCAAAGTTTCTTTTGAGAAATCAGATGATAGCCTTATGGGGACTTTGTAAGTAATTATCTGCTTTTCTCTTGCTGCTTTTAAGATTCTCTCTTTATCTTTAACCTTTGGCATTTTAATTATGATGAGGCTTGGAGTGGGCCTCTTTGCATCCATCTTGTTTGGGACTCTCTGTGCTTCCTGGATTTGCGTGTCTATTTCCTTCAACAAATTAGGGAAGTTTTCTTCCATTATTTTTTCAAATAGATTCCCAATTTCTTGCTCTTTCTCTTCTTCTGGCACCCGTATGATGTGAATGTTGGAATGCTTGAAGTTATCTCAGAGGCTGCTTACACTATCCTCTTTTTGGGGGATTTTTTTTTCCTCTTGCTCTGATTGATTGTTTTTTGCTTTTATGTTCCAAATCATTGATTTGCTCCTCAGCTTCATCCACTCTACTCTTGTTTCCCTGTAAGCTGTTCTTCATTTCAATTAGTGTATCCTGTGTTTCTGACTGGATATTTTTTCTTTTCTTTTTTTTCATTGTTTTTCAAGTACAACTGTCTCTATTTCCCCTCCCACCAGCCCCCTCCCACCAGCCCCCTACCCCAGCCATCCCCACCTCCCACCCTTGATCCTGCCCCTGTTTGGTTTTGTCCATGTGTCCTTTATACATGTTTCTTTACAATGCTGTTGAGGTCTTCACTAAATTCCTTGAGCATCCTTATAACCATTGTTTTGAACTCTGCATCTGAGAGATTGCTTATCTCTATTTTGTTTAGTTCTTTCTCTGGAGTTTTGATCTGTTCTTTCATTTGGGCTGTGTTTAGTTGTCTCCTCATTTTGGCAGTCTTCCTCTGTTTGTTTCTGTGTATGAGTTAGAGCTACTTTGACTCCGTGTCTTGGTAACATGGCCTAACGTATTAGGTGTACTTTAGGGTCCACTGGCACAGCCTCCCCTATTACCCAGGCTGGGTACTTGAGGTGTGCACTTTGTGTGGGCTGAGGACATCCACCTCTTATAGTTGAGCCTTGATTTCTGTTAGTGGGTCAATGGGAGGGATTTAGCCAGGCCTGTGAGCTGCAAGGACTGACTGTGATCACTGACCCCTAACCTTCACCCTCCATGAAGGATCTGCTGTGCAGGGGCAGGGAGGTGGTCCTCTACCTCTGTAGTTGTCCACTGAGTGTGTTGGTCCTGCAGTTTCCTGGGTGATGCAGGCCAAGTTCAGCTTCCACCTGTGTTCTGCCTGGGGCCACTCTGTATGAGGTATAAAGCAATCTGAGATGGATGCTACTTATGTTGGGCTTGGAGATTCCCATATGAAACCAAGCTATGAACCTAGGCTGGCTGCTGCTAGAGACCTAGGGACTCTTAACAAGGGATTGGGACCTCATTGAGGCCAGCTGTTTCTTCTTTGAGAGAATTTAGGGAGTTGTAAAACATGAGCCAAGACCAGCCATTTATATGAAAAATCTAGTGTTGTTAACAGCGTGGCTGGGCCTGTAAACTGGGTGGGGTGTAGTCTCAGGAAATCAACAGGATGGGGCAAACAGTGTTAGCCAGGTTGATGGAGTCTCAGATATGGCACTCACCTGCCAGTTCTGTGGCTGTGTGGGAGGAGGGTTCAGAAAAGGAAAAATGGCCTCTGCCCACCTTTCTGTCTGTGAGAAAGCTGTCTCCTAGCTCTTGCCTTAGTGCCAGACACTTCAGTTCCTCCCTGTATGCCACTGGTGCCTTTCAAGCTGTACCCCAGTGCTGGAGCTCAGAGGGAGTGAGTCAGTAAGTGCATGTGTGTGTTCTTTAAGAGAAACTGCTTGGGACCCCAGAAGTTTCTTCCACTGACTCAATCTCCACTGGGTTTTGCAGCCAGAAGTTATGGGGATTTATCTTCCTAGCACTGGAACCCTGGGCTAAGGGGCCTGTTTTGGGGCTGGGAACCCTTGCTCGAGAGACATGTCTCTCAAATTTTTATCCACCACATGTGTGTGTGGGACCAGCTCATTATGCATCTCTGCTTTTCTGCCCCTCTCATCAGTATGATGGATGTTGTGTCTTTAATTCTGTAGTTGTCAGACTTCCATTCAACTCTATTTCTGATGGTTCTGAGTGGTGTTTGTTCTATAGTTTAGTTGTAATTTTGATGTGGTTGTGCAAGGAGGCAAGCTGTGTTTACTTGACAGGAATTCCAGCATAACTACTCACTCATTTATAATTTTATCCCAGTGTATCCCATTTCCTATAGGAAGTCTAAATTGGTTAATGTCCCTTCATTTCTCATAAATCTCCATGAGTTTCATGCTATCCCTGAGAGAAACTCAGACTCCTCAGCATTGTGGGCCAACCTATCTATGATCTGCTCAGTCTCCCAACACTGTCTGTGTGCGCTGTCCCTAGTGAACTACCCTTTGTGTCCTCTGCCCAGAAGGACCTTTCTTTCTGTCTGCGTGTTAATCCCTCTATGTTTTCAAGTTTTAGTTCAAGAGTTACCTCCTCTATGAAGCCCTTTCTGAATTTCCCAAATGTACTTTTTCAGTGTTCCCTTTGTTCTTTGTACACACTTCATTACATATATTAACATATTAAATACAATTGCTTGCAAGTCTGGTTTTCTTACTGGATTGTCATCTCGATGGCAGGTTCTGGATTTTGTTTCCCCTTTGGCCCAAGTAATTAGTAAAGTACATAGCACTTAGGTAATTATAATTGTGAATGAATGACTTACTGTTACTTTTAAGTAAAGAATAAATGTTTTAAAGAAAGACATGACAAAAACAATTTAAGTTCAATAACAAAAATTACTAAAGACTGTAGTTGTTATTCTTTTTGAGGGGAAGTTGGAATATATTTTAAGGATCAGAAGACCTTATATATTTCAAAAAAGGTTTAGGTGACTAAAATATTCTCAATCAATATCAGTGAAAAGTTGTTATTTTTATTGTCATGGTCTTATAAAAGGATGAGTGATATTATTTTAATAATCACATCAAATTGGCAAGCATCAGTTTTTAAAATGTTGTAGTTAGCAAGTAGAAATTTGGAAAAGACCAAAACAGTCATAGAAACCATACTTTAGTCTCTAAAATATGTTAGCAAATTCAGAAAGGGCAGCTTTTTAAATATACACAGTAAATCATTTTCAAAGTGCTACACTGAATTGTGTTTCATAGAGATTTTTGGTAAATTAAAAAACCAAGACAAAATGGTCAAAATATATCAAAAGCCTCAAAAATATTCATATCATATAACCCAGCGATTCCTCCTCTGGGATGAAGTCCCTCTGGGTGGTTGTGGCGTCCCTGTATGGGGTCAGGGGTGGGTCTCAAATAATAAAAGGAATGAGACTTTGCAAGTTGTATGAGGTCACTTTCTTTCTCCCCTTGGCCTGGCAGAGGCAACAGGCAGGGTGGGAAGAGTGGGAAGAGGCCACTTGGGGCCTCAGACACCTAATAAATTGTCTGCTCCATGATATATTCTTACAGATTACAGTCCTGTGTTTGCTCACATATCTCATAATATTCCCAAGTGGGGGCCTGCCTGTGGGAAACAGCTTATCTAAGAGAGTGGAAGTCTTGGTACTGCTCTGAAGCAGTTTTGTACCCTCCTCAGACGTAAGCTCACTGTAGAACCTTCCAGCTGAGCCCTTCTGGTAGTTTCTGGACAATTTTCTTAACTGTTATCATTACTCCTTTTCACTTCCCATTCCTATCTTCCTCTTTGTATAAATGTCACATTGCTTTGAACCAGACAACCCTATCTCACCTCTTTAGCTGCCCAATTCCATTTTTTCTTTTAGCATATAAGAACAAGTGATTTTTCCCCCCATAAACCAACTATTTCCATTTTTCTGCCTTAGGTGAACCAGAGGACTTGTATTTTACTTTGATGGACTCTGTACCTTCTTATGGGGGATGTTTGGCTGAATGCATCCTCTTCCAACTAGACTGAAGGTTGGGCTCTGTGCCTTGCTTTTTTTAGTGTTATGTCTCTAGGGTCTGGCATAAGTTAGATGTTCAATAAAAGTTATTGAATAAATGATTGAACAAAACACATTAAAGGCAAACCTGTATTCAAACTTCATTGTTTTTGGAGAATGTAAACTGGATCCTTGTAATATGACTTGGTGCTTTAAGTAGGCTTGATGAGAAGGAACATGCACACTGGGTACTGGTACCTTAGTTTTCCCTTGACACGTCTCATAACAATTTCATCAACACATCCAACAAAGACTGGTCGTACATCTCTCTACTTTTTGTGTAACAAGCACTGGGCTTAGAACTGGGAATATATGGACTTATCATTAAAATATCTAACAGGTAAGTAGAAGATAAAGTATAATGACCTTTGCAACATAGTACACCCTCAGTTATTGTTGAGTGAATGACCCATCATCACCAGGCCATGATGGAATCAACTGATGTGCCATTAGTGAAAATGTTCCAATTCTGATATCTTTTTTTAAAAAATTAAATTTATTGGGTAACATTGGCCAATAACATCATATAAGTTTCAGTTATACAACTTTATAGTGCAACATCTGTATACTCCACTGAGTGCTCACCACTCAAAGTCTGTTCTCCTTCAGTTCATATTTTTTAACCACCTTTACCTTCTTCATCTTCCCTTTACCCTCCTTCCCCTCTGGTAACCATCATTCTGCCATGTCTGTGAATTTGTTTGTTGCTTTTCGTTTTATTTTTGCTTGGAGTTAATGATGCAGTGTGACAGGGTGGCTTGATAATAGAAAAAAATCTACTGAGGGAATAACAAATCCATTTTCATAGTAAATGCATTGTATATTGGTGTCAGGGTCCACCTTTTACTAAAGGATGGTATTTTCCCTTGTCACTTCTTGAGGTTTTGGTGTGGAGGGGTGGGGGCGGGTAGTATAGTGGGGAGCAGCTCCTGGTTCTCCATATTGAGCAATGGTGCAGGCCTTTATTGGAGGCAGACTTGAGGGTGCTTGGTCACAGTAATTGTGAACTTGGTGCTCAACGGACCATAAGAAGACATGGTGCTGTCAGGTTCCCTCAGTGTGCTCATGGGGAGGGTAGAATAGAAGAGAAGAAGTAGGAGGAGGGAGAGGAGGAGGAAGAAGGAGGAAGAGGGAAGAGAAGGGCTGTTGTCTGGGCAGTGGAGCCCTGACTGTGCTCCAGGACTCAAGTGGCCAGCTTAGCCTAGGTCAGCGATTTTCAACCTTTGTCATCTGATGGCACACACAAAGTAATTGCTAAAATTCTGTGGCACACCAAAAAATATATATTTTGCCTATTTGACAAAAAAACAGGTATAATTTTGATTCATTCACACCAGACAACTATTGTTATGTTAACTGTTGTCATTTTTTATGATAATATAAGGGAAACAAGATTAGTGCCGCTGACTAAATAATTAGGTAGTGAATGTGTTAAAAATTCTTGCAGGACACCAGTAGAAAATCTCTGACCTAAGTTATTAGACATTCTGAGAGACTGTGGGTCCTTTTCTTAAATTCATTTTTGTTTCTGTTTTTTTTGCTTCTTCTTTTTGCCACTTTGTCCAGGAAATACCAGCAATAAAATTATATTTATTTTATAAATGTAAAGTATATTTTGTCTTATGTGATATTTGAAATATCCATCTGCCTGTCTGCCTGTTTATTCTGATAAGTCCTAGTAACACAGGCATGGCTGGGTTAGGAGACAGGGATGATGCAGTGCGTTCTCTGGGGAGAAAGAATGTTAAATTTCAACAGATAAGTTATTGAAATAAGTAATCTTTTCTTTGTTATTATTGAATTCTTCAGTCTGGCATTATACTGTGGCTTTTGAATGCAAACAACAAAATTTGCAAAGCTAACGAGGACAAGACTTTGTGAAGGAAGGAAATTTATGATTAAAAAACTCCAACTTTACAAAGGAACAATAATCTAATTTAGACAACTCTGTCTTGTGGCCTAATGTTTGCTGTTTATTTAGTCAGTGAACATTTCTTGTGCACTTCCTGGAAGCCAGACATTTTTGGTCTTCTATGAGCTTAATGTCTTTTGGGGGAGAAAGTCAAGATTTCTAAAAATTAAAATTTTATAAGTTAACAATTATTTATCAAATGCTTAGTATGTTTCAGGCATTGGGAACACAATGATTCACGGAATTTAAAGTCTAGAGGGGTAATGTTGGCTGTGGAGCTTCTAAGTAACAGTCTGGGGTGCGCGTGTGCGTGAATGTGTGTGTGTGAGAGAGAGAGAGCTCTGGGAGAGCAGCACAAAGGAGGTGGGCCTTAAGAACAATCAGAATGTGCCTGGTGGAGGGAGAAAGAGCATGTGGTATGAAGAGGAGAAAGCTTGGTATGGCCTGGCAAGGGCTTAGCAGTGGTCAAATTCAACAGGAATGGATATGGTCACCCTGAGGCTTGATTGGGGGCAGCAGGAAGGTCAGGCAAATATAGGCTGATGGGCTTGAACTTCATCAGAGTAAACACCTCCTTGCTTAGAGGATTTATTTTTCCTTGGTGAACTAGAAGAGAATCCTCATGAGAGATCATTTCCTCATCGCACAGATGAACATTTCTCAGATTCTTAGTGACTCCCCTCTATTCTACTCTATTTAATTTTGTATTCCATTTTATTTCTCTTCCTTTAATTAAGGATTGTTCTAATAAAAGTGGGGTTTAGAATTCAAGGATGAGTCACTGCTCCCTTCTTGTCACTACCTGGTACGTACCTCACAGGTACTGTGTGTGGTCTGTCCACCCCTACCAGGGTGTAAGACTCCAACAGCAGGGACCAGGCTGCTCCATAGTGGTGCTTGATGCAGTTTGGTGGTGAATGTGTGTTGAATGATACAAAAGGGCACACTCATGGATTTGCAATGGGTCCTTTGGAAGTTTGCAGTTATGAAATAAATTTTTTTATTTTTAATATATTTTATTGATTATGCTATTACAGTTGTCCCATTTCCCCTCCTTCATTCCCCTCCACCCTGCACATCCCCTCTCAACCACATTCCCCCCTTTAGTTCATGTCCATGTGTCATAAGTTCTTTAGCTTCTACATTTCCCATACTATTCTTGCCCTCCCCATCTATTTTCTACCTACCATCTATGCTACTTATTCTGTGTACCTTTTCCCCCCTCACTCCTCCTCCCCCTCCCCTGTTGCTAACCCTCCATGTGATCTCCATTTCTGTGGTTCTGTTCCTGTTCTAGTTGTTTGCTTAGTTTGCTTTTGTTTTTGTTTTAGGTGTGGTTGTTAATAACTGTGAGTTTGCAGTCATTTTACTGTTCATATTTCTTATCTTCTTTTTCTTAGATAAGTCCCTTTAACATTTCATAAAATAAGGGCTTGGTGATGATGAACTCCTTGAACTTGACCTTACCTGAGAAGCACTTGATCTGCCCTTCCATTCGAAATGAAAGCTTTGCTGGATAGAGCAATCTGGGATGTAGGTCCTTGTCTTTCATGACTTGGAATACTTCTTTCCAGCCCCTTCTTGCCTGCAAGGTCTCTTTTGAGAAATCAGCTGACAGTCTGATGGGAAGATCCTTTGTAGGTGTCTGTCTCCTTATCTCTTGCTGCTTCTAGGATTCTCTCCTTCATTTTAATCTTAGGTACTGTAATTATGGGTAATGTAATTATGATGTGCCTTGGTGTGTTTCTCTTTGGTTTCAACTTCTTTGGGACTCTCTGAGCTTCCTGGACTTCCTGGAAGTCTATTTCCTTTGCCAGATTGAGGAAGTTCTTCTTTATTATTTGTTCAAATAACTTTTCCACGTGTTGCTCTTCCTCTTCCCCTTCTGGTACCCCTATAATTCGGATGTTGGAATGTTTAAAGATGTCCTGGAGGTTCCTAAGCCTCTCCTCATTTTTTTGAATTCTTGTTTCTTTACTGTCTTCTGTTTGGTTGTTTCTTTCTCCCTTCTGGTCTACTCCGTTTATTTGAGTCCCAGTTTTCTTCCCATCAGTATTGGTTCCCTGTGCATTTTCCTTCATTTCACTTAGTGTAGCCTTCATTTTTTCATGTAATTTGTGACCAAAATCAACCAATTCTGTGAGCATCCTGATCACCAGTGCTTTGAACTGTGCATCTTATAGGTTGGCTACCTCTTGGTTGCTTAGATGGTGCTTTGATCTGTTCTTCCATTTGAGCCTTTTTTTTTGTTTTGTTTTTTGGTCTGGTCCCTTCTGTTACGTATGAGGGGTGCAGCCTTAGGTGTTCACCAGGGCAGGGCAACCCAGTTGCTGGGTTCTGATGCTGTATGTTGGGGTGGGGTCAGAGAGGGAACAATGGCACTTGCTCTGCTCTTGTATTTCAATCCCTTCTGCTGCTTCCCACAAGCAAATTGGGCCCTTCTGGTGCTGGTTCCTGGGTGCGTGGGCTTGTGTACATTTTAGGATCCTGTGGGTCTCTCCAACAAACTCCCCTGTGAGGCTGGGAGTCTCTCCCGGCACCTCAACCCCCACAAGTGTTTTCAATCTGTGCTTATAGGCTTTATTTCCTGGCTCTGGGGCCCTGGATTACGCGGTCTGTCTTGCTCCCTGTTTTCGCCTTGTTTATCTGTGCATGAATGTGTGTCCACGGTCAGCCAGCGGCCTTGCTGGGTCTGCCCGTTGCCACCCCACGCCCGGGACCACCAGCTGCCACTTTTTCCTACCTCGACCCCTCTCCACCGGCCACCGATTCTGCCCCTCCTACAGGTCTGGATGAATGGTTGTTGGACTTCCATACAGTTCAATTTTCTGTCAGATCTGGTTGTTTTTTTGTTTCTAAATTTTTGTTGTCTTTAATTTTGGTTGTGCAAGGAGGCACAGTGTGTCTACCTATGCTTCCATCTTGGCTGGAAGTTGGAACCTGAAATAAATTTTTAAATGGAAACTGACATAGGCTTAGCATAGTAGCTGGCATGTGGAAAATGTCTAGTGCAGTGATTTTCAACCAGTGTGCTGCAAGAATTTTTAAAACTTGCAATACCTGACTATTTAGTCAGGGGCACTGACCTCTTTTCCTTTAGATTGTCAAATAAAAAAATGACAACAACCAACACAATGATAGATGTCTGATGTGAATGAATCAAAATCATACGTATTTTTTGCCAGATCAGCAAAAACTGTATTTTTTGGTGTGCTGTAGAATTTTAGTAATTAGTTTGTATGTGCCATGAGATGAAAAAGGTTGAAACTCACTGTTCTAGTGAATGGCAGTTTCCTACCTATTTTAATCAAAAGCTGCATCACTAGGAATATTTATTATGGATTCCAACATTGAAACTCCATGCCATTCTTCTGTTAAAGCCTTACACTTTCATTGCTTAGTGAATTAAGAGAAGTTATACATGCTTTTGTGATTACAGTATTTTATTGTATGAATTTTGTCTCAACTCTGTGATGTCAAAAAGTAGTATTGTTAGCTTAAAAATCAGGTTGAGAAAGAGCTTCTGCAGCACTTTTTAAATGATCTGGGACATTTGAAACTTAAATGTCTGCCAGGTTGCCCCGAGCTTAGACTCTCTTGAAAGACAGTTGAACTTTGAGAAGCTGGAGTTCTATATTCCTCATGTGGAGGGAGGGGCTTGTTGGGCGGGTCGGGTTGGTACAGCAAGTTTGCAGCATGCAGAGAGACAAATGAGCAGGTTCCAAGAGCACTGGTAATGCAACTACATCTTTGCTTTGCCTCTGTGCTTGTCCAGCCAGCCTGTGGGAGTGCCTGCCCTGCTGGGCAGCCTGGGCTACAGGAAATATCTTTACAAGCCTCCTAGAGCATCTTGTCCTTGAGATGACAAACCACTTGAACATGGTCTAGGGGTGTGTGATGCCTTGCTTAGGAAACCAAAATAAGTGAAGAGGAAGTTTACCTCATATTTTCAGGAATCACAAATATATAGAAGCCAAGGGGTTACATTTGAGGGTGTTTCCTTAGTGGAGCAGTGATATGGAGGCTGAACAAATGACTCGAGATTGCTAATAGGATGAGGGAAGCTTCTCAGGCATGCCCAGTGGGATGCTTGGTGATAGGTAGCTTGTTGGTCTCAGAATGGGATTCATCTACCTTGTTCTTTTCTTTTAGCTTTTTAGTTAATGACGGAAGCTTTTTAACTTTTTGGCTCATGACACAAGCCTTTCACAGGTGTTCACTCTTATCTGTGGTGGGTGTTGCAAACGGGAACAAATAAATTTTTCTGCTTAGCAGATAGCTCTCCTCATGCTAACAGGAAGCTGTGTCCTTTGAGAATAATCTATTGCTCTGCACAACCTTTGCTTTTTCAAAATGGAAGGCTTGGCTCCCAGGGGCTCAGGCCAACACACTGTTTTTAATTGGCAGAAATATCCCCTAACCCAATAGTGTTGCATTGTGTCTGTTCCCAGGATGACTTTCATTATCTGTTCCCAGAGCTCTACGCCAGCCTAGCCTCTTTCACCTTAGAACAGCCTTTGTGAGGTGGAAGAGGGTGGGGGGTGGTAGGAAGGAGAAGGTCTCCAATAATAGATCTCACACTTTTAAAATAACCATGACCTGTTACATTAGGTATTAATTGCAGGTCTGTTTCAATTTTTAAATAACATTCAGTTCTTTAAAGATTTACATGGGCTCATCTAAGCTCAATCAAATAAAATTTAAAACAAAGAAAAAATGATCAACTTCTGGGTATGATTCAGTGTCTTAAATTAGTTTCAGGATTCTTTCCCCCCAAGAAATGGGACATTTATTTTTAGGACTTACATACTTTCTTACATTCTTTCTTTTTGTTGAAAACTTTCTACAGAAGTAGAACAGTTCTATCTCGAGAGGAAGTATGTCTACTTTAAAAGTTTTCTTGTAGGCATAAATAGGTTTTAACTTTTGTATCATATAGGGAGAAGGGGATGCTAATATCTATAAAGTTGGTTATAAAGGAAGCTATCTGTTGAGTATTTGGAACCACTGCTTTATGATTAAAAAAAAAATTCCTTGGTTATCTTTTGGGCATGAATTTGGTGCCACCTTGTGGGCAATTGTTAGACTATTATGCATGCCAATAAGAGAAAACTTGCCCCAAGATAATTAATGCTCAAAAAATAATTTACAAGGCTCTGCAAATTAGTTAGATTAAGAAACCCCAATGATTCTTCCACTGGGTTTGTGTAGCCTTGTCTTAGAGGCACTATTACTATCTAATTTCAGGAACTATTTAATTCTTCCTAAGGGATTTTGATACCCTGCTGAGGTACCAGTGCTTTATTACCTGCGGAAAACTTTTTCTGGGTATGTGTTCTTTCATTAAGCTTTGTGTTTTCAACGTATTTTAGTGTGTTTTCTTTCTTTCATTTTGAGCTAAAGATTAGGTATCTGTCAATATATATCTTCTTAGTGGTAGTATTTAATTCTGTCCTTATTAGAGAGAGAACAGTGAAGTCAAAACAGATTACCCCAAGTTATGAGAAATCTTTGTTAATTTATTTTAAATAAAACTTAGATATTTACCAAGTGTTAGGATTAATAAGAGAATGCATGGTGTGATCAGTAATACTGTTTTACACCAGGCTGCTACTTTTACAAAAGTCCTTCAGCACATTCGATGATACTGGGTATGTGATTTTTTGACCTACTTCATCATGGTCACAATAGCCCTTTGAAGATTGTAGAACTGATATTATTAATTCTCATTTTTCCCAGAGAGAAGACAGTGCCCAAGACATGGGTGGCTTGCTCTAGCTCACAAGGCCTGGTAATGGTAGGGACGGGTGAGAACCCAGATCTCATGACAGTTGTTCTGCTGTCTTTGTCATTAGCTGTCCCTATTGTTTGCATTATAAAGGGTGCCAAATGCAGGAAATAAACTTGTAGGCTAATGCAAGTTTTATAGATTTAGGCTGTTGGAATTTAAAGGAGAGAGAAGGGAAGAGAGAGAGAGAGAGAGAGAGAGAGAGAGAGAGAGAAAGATAGAGACCTTCTTCTGTTAGATAATGGCCTTAGGAAACAGTTCCTTAATTTTTCTAAAAGGTAAATTCTAACTTTCCCTCCATTTCCCCCCAATGAAAGCTTTTCAAAGGCAGCTCCCTTTTCCTACATGACAAAGTCCAGATTCCATTAATTGGTTCTCAGTTCCTTTATGATCCACCTTTCTGGCTTCTGCTGCTATCTACACCTCACTGCAGCAAGGCCAATGTGCTCTTAGTGCCTTACAAAGTCCCTTTCTTCCTCCCCACCTTTGTTCTAGCTGCCCCCCCATACTTTACCTCCACCCGGCGCATTACCTGGACCACCCTTTTTCTTCACTTTTTTCCTGATGAATCCAAAGTATTTTATAAGGCTCAGTTCAAGGCTACTCTTTTTAAAATCTTTCCCTGGCCTTTTTCTCTTCTCTAGTCTGGCTAAGATGCACCACCTCTGTATACTGGCAATATGCTTTTTGACTCTCTGTTGATATGTCTCTGTTGATATATGTTTTTAAGAGAGAGATCTTCACATTATTTACCTCTCTGTCATTAGACTTGAGCACAAAATCTCATCCATATTGTCTCACTGTAGATGGAAAGGACAGAACTAAGGTTGCAGAAGTTAGTGCATCAGTGGTGTGACTGGACACTCAAGGTTTCCAAACCTGCTCCCTGCCTCGTCTGGCCTCTGTTCCTCTTGGAATGAGGCACCATTCTCAGCTCCTTGCCTTATCTCTTTGCAACTCTCAGTATCTTTCCCTCTTTTGTCCACTTTATTTTGCTGACTTGTAGATGTGACTTAAACTAGATGACTGGGGAAAGTGGCCTCCAGAAGCTCCAGATGAATTCCTGCAGCTTGGCAGCCTCAGGGAGAAAGGGCTTTCTCTCTTATATTATCCCTACATGGATTTTAGGGAAGGAGATCGGCCCTGCTTGGGTCATATGCCCATCCTCAGAACAATCAATGTGGCCTGGCATTTCATATATGTTGAATGAATAGTCATGTAGCATTTCCCCTTGTGTACTTTATTTCTTGCTGGTGCCAATTATAAGCCTCTTCATTTTCATGTCTCAGAAGTGACACAATCCAAGACATAGGCTGACCCTAGGAGTGTCCTCTGAGGCTGGGATAGTAAGGTTAGCCTGTTCTATCAAAAATCATAGGTGGTGGGTCTGTCTCTTCACCTCTCCTGCATCTTCCCTGCCTGTCAGCCCCCCTAGGATTTTAACTCGAGCAAACAGGGAGTTCAGAAAGGCAGAGCTAGCTGCATAGACCTTATTCCGCAAACCTTTGACACTCCTGAAAAGAGGCATGGACTAGATGGAACAGGTAGATTGACTAGTTTTCGACTATTATGGATTATTGCATACATACAGGAAGTATGCAAAACCTGTGTACAGCTTAATGAATCTATATAACACACATTGGACCATCATCCAGGCCAAGAAACAGAAGCCCAGATGCCCTGGTGTTCTCCATCCCAGTCATGACCTTGCTCTTCCCCACAAAGCCAATCATTATCCTGACTTCATGGTAATCTCTTTCTTTTCTTTCTTCTTTTACCACCTAAGTATGCACCTTAACACTAAAGTTAATTTGCCTGGTTTTTGAACTTTATGCAAATGGAATCATCTAGTATATTTTTGTGTGTCTGGTTCCTTTCATTCACCATTGGGTTTGAGAGTCATCCCTTTTGTTGAATGTAACCGTGATTTCTTCATTTTTGGCCCCATATGTTATTCTATTACATAAATATACCATCACTTCATCATTAATTTTTCAATTCTACTGTTGATGTACATTTGGGTTGTTTCCAGCTTTGGCTGTCATGAGCGATACTCCTGTGACTTGTTCTCATCTCTTGGTGCACATGGGATGCACTTCAGTTGGGGGTACACTTAAGAGTGGAAGTTCTGGGGTATGGGGTAGGCATATGTTCACTATTAGTCGATATGCCAATGTTCCAAAACAGGTGACCAGTTTACCATCAGTGCTTTCTTTCTCTACCTCTTCTAATCTCCAATTTTGGTGTTATAGGATTGAAAGATGGATGATAATGACTGGCACTCACTAATTGCTTATTCTGTGTAAGAATCTGTGCTAAGTATATCAGGTCATGCTCACCACAGCCTGTGGAGACAGGTTAGATTGCTTTCCCTTTTTTGCAGATGAGGACCCTGAGGAGTAGAGAGAGGTTAATAACTTTCTTAGGGTCACATAACCTGCATGTGCTACAGCCAGGACCTAAACCTGGGTCTGAACTCCTTGATTCCAAAAATCTGAGCTCTTACCTCAATGCTGAAAGGCTGGGGTTTACCTGGTAGTCAGAGTGTGGGAACTGTGGTTTGGCACAGTGCACACATGCCTTCCTGCCTACAGATGTGGGTCAAGCCTGTTGGCAGCCATTCACTTAAAGAAAGACTCTGTTCTCCAGAAGGAAGAAAAATTATGGAAGAAAATGGGTTGTCTGGGAGCTTGAAGCATTTAACTCTCCTTTGGTTTATGTACCATTAAGGCCAGGCTTAGCTGCTCCTGGTGCTGAGACTTTACCTGAAGTGTTCATCCATTCAAGTTTGTTTGTTTTTTACAAAGTGTCAGAAGACAATGTCTTGATTATATCTCCCATGCCCCTATTAAAATTCTGAGGTTATAGAACATCCTTCTGTTTTACTAATAGGAATCCAAGTAATAAATTATCAATGGGCCAGTATTTGGCTTTTCTGTTTAAGTTTTTTTATTAGTGATAAAATTGAAATCTTAAACATATAGAGTAATGATGTCAGATAAACATTTTCCATGGCCTCCGCACTATTTACATTGACCTTTTTCTCCTTTTCAGCCACACACCATAGACACTTTCTTACGGGCTAGCTGGTACGTCTACATTCATTACCACACCCCCATCAATTGTTCTTCTTATAGCCAATGGAATCTTTTAAAAAGACCTGGTCTGCTTGTATGTCTTCTCACCAGGGCCCTCTATGATTTGGTCCCAACTACCTTTCTCTAGCCTCAGGCTACTCTCCCCTTATCTCTGTGTTCCAGCCGCAATATTCAGTAAACACTTTTCCACATACCAGGCACTAGTTTAATTATCACACTGTATGCAAAGTATTTTTCCTATTTTAAATGAGAAGCACAGACAGGTTAACTAACTTGCTCAGGGCCACACAGCTAGTAAATGTCAGGTAGAGCTGGGATTCAAACCCAGCTTCACTGGCTCCAGAGTCCATGTTTCCCCGCCACTGCACTGTGCTGTCTCTCCTCAGGGATTTTGCACGTGGTGTTCTTTCTGTCTGAGATGCTCTTCTCTCACCTTTTCTCATCCAGTTAGCATTTCTTCCCCCCTCAGAACCAGCTTCAGTGTACTTGCTTGAACTGCTAACAAGCTGAGGTAGATACTTATGTTATCCCCTTTTTAAAAAAAATTACTTTCGGATAGTTTTGTTTTCCCTTGCAGACTGTGAGCTGCAGGAGGGCTGAGGCCCACCTACCCTAGTCATTCCCAGGTCTTCCATGCTTGGCACACAGCTGCATACTTCATGTGTTGGTTTATTTGGTGAATGAATGAATGGAAGCATGGCTCACAGTGGAGTACAGAGACAATTGTTTTTCTCTCCCTAGATAGAGCTTTCAAGTAAGCCCTAACTTAAATGAACTCGGCTTCTAATTTTTCTTTAAATGGCTTTTTTGGTCAGGTGCCCTATTGATCTGGATTTTTAATATGTATTTTTAGTTCTCAATCTGCTTTCTGTCAGACGCTGCCTTCTAATTTACAAGACCCCATTAGCTTAAGGTGTCCTGCCCATGGTATTGCATTTCATCTCATGGTTTATGGGTCATTAATAATGCTTAGGCAAAATGTTTCAATCTATATATGGTGCATGCTGGAGTAGCTGCCTATCAGAATATTTCTCCACTTAAAAAAATTAGAGCTCTCTCAGTTGATTCAAAATAATACTTCTAGTCATATATCTATGAAAATCATGATCTCTTTTAGGTGAAATCATGGAAAATTGCATCTGACATCTATGTGTTCCATATTGGCCCTTTATGTGCTAATTTGAGAGAAAGTGGGACCCTGAGGTGAAATGACCTTGTAGTTGGTTCTTTAATTGTGAGCATGTTAAATAGTCTCCTTACATTATTTAATTGAATAGAGAATCTACCACCCTTTAAGAAGCCACATTTTAACCTATTATACTAGTATAAATACTGCCCTTCAATTATTACATACATTTTGGTATTTCAAGTCTATAAACTTTGTCTCATTTTCAAGTTTTTATGAGAGATCTTTCCTTGGTCACTTTTGTCATCAGTATCAATCAGCTTTGCAACTTTTCAAATGCTATCAGCTATTCTAATACACAAGTTTATCAGATAGTCTTTCTCTAGACTTTCATAAAGAATTTTTATATTATATTTCTTAAGGATTCTATTTAATACCACATGTTTATAGTTATTAGAGACACAAAGAAGACAGGATAGTTTTATTTACAAATAGAGACACCCAAACCAAATCAGCCTAAGATAAATGGGAATTTATTGTCTCACCATAGCTGAGAAGAACAGAGTGGAAGCTAAATGGCAGGAATGGGGTTATTAAGGCTGAAACTGGGGTCTCAAGGCTTCCAGAACTGTGTCTCTGCCTTCATTGGTCTGTGCGCCTCTTGGCCTGTGCCATGGTTCTCCAGCCCTTGCCTTATCTGTCTTCATTCATGCTTGCCTTCCCTCTGCCTAATTGGTTCCATTTGTCATTCCACAGACGTGGCTTCCTCCACGTGTCTGAAGAAGATGGTCCCCATATGCTCTATGCACCTTCTCACACCTGGCTTCTGTGGTGCAATGGGAGGAAGTACATCTCTTTCCCAATATCCCTGAATTGATTTTTAGGGAAGGACTTTGACCCTACTTGGCCCCTACTCCCTCTCCCTGAATAGTCCTTCTGTCCATTGGCGGGGGGGTGGGGCAGGCCGTGAATGACCAACAGTCCTGGCTGAGCCATGGGCAGCAAACATGAGTTAACCAAAGTGAAGGGGGACTGTTTCTAGAAGAAGGGAAACAAATACCCTTGAGGGAATAATGGAACCATGGCTTTCATACTCCACTGGATGGTTGCTTTTGAAATTAAATGGACAAGCACTGAGCAATCCCTATGCCAGGCACTATGCTACACCCTAGGGATCAAAGATTGGAAAGTTAAATGGGCATAAATTACAGTGGAAGGGGATTGGGTTAAATGTAAGGAAGCCTCCTGAAAGTTCCTGGAGTTATATTTTAGAATGTGTTTTATCTTTAGACGGTCCTGTTTTGTTGTGTTTTAATGAATAGTCACTTCCCTGTGATGATTTGAATATTATAGATATTGCAAGTAAACTTGCTAAAAGGTGAATGGAGATTTTAAAATTCATTCATTGAACAATTCCCTTTCTTCTTCTGAAGAAAAAATATATGTTCATTTGGAAGAGCTAAAATATAAAGAAAACAAAAATAATTCTAATAGCCTGCAATAGCATCTTGGTTAGTTAGCATTTTGGAGAATGTCTTTATAGTCTTTATATGTGTGTATGTAAAGATAAAATAATTGATCTAATCATAATATTTAGACAAATTGGCTTAATACTGTTCTTAAAGTTTTGAATCTGGCTTTTTAATTAATGTTTTATCATGAGCATTTTCCCTTGAAAAGAAATAGAAATAGAATTTTTGTTATTCTGTCCTTCATAGTTGACCATTTCTCCAGCCTTGTACATTAAAGTTGTTTGCTAAATTTTGTTAACATGGGAAATGCAAAGAATGTGCTAGCATTCAAATAATTCTTACCTTTCAGATGATTTCCTTGGGTTCCACTCCTAGGAGATCAAAGGGAAGACGCACATTTAAGTCTCTGGATCCAGATGGCTGCTCTGCCCTTTGAGAAGTTGTTTCAGTTTACATTCTCACCATCAATGAAGGAGAGAGAGCATAACACTTTAATGAACCATCTCTGACATTAGCTCATGTGTCCAATTAACTGATTTTTTCTTATCTGTGAGGGGTTAGTATGTGTGAACCAAGTGTGACCATGTGTTGGATTCTGGAAAAGGATCTTGGAGCATGAGTTAAAATTTTTTACCTTTCAGTGGGAAATAAACACATGACTTCCTCCAAAGGATTAATTTCTTGGTTCAAAAATGCCACATTTGTACTGTTAAGGCTAAGTAAATGGAAAATGCAGTGTCCGTATTGGGTTTGTTTTTTTTCTATTTTGTTTTCATTTCATGTCCTCATTTTCTCTTCTCTTTTCTCCTTCTTCTTCTCCTTCTTCTTCTTCTTCTCCTCCTCCTCCTCCTTTTTCTTTCCTCCTCCTCCTTCTTCTCTTTCTCTCTCCCCTCTCCCTCCCTCCCTCCCACCCCCTCTCTGACGACCATTCTCTCATTCTTTCTTCTTCAATAATAAAAGAGGTTCTCTAATTATCCTCTTGGTTATGATTCTTAGGAGTACAATTACAGTATCAAAGCATGTCTTAGTTTAGGCTGTTATAACAGACTATAATAGATTAGGTATTTATTTATAAAAAATAAATTTATTTCTCACAGTTATGGAGGCTGTAAGCCCAAGGTCTGGGTGTCAGTATGGTCAATCTCTAGTGATGGCTGTCTTCCAGGTGGCAGATGGCCATTTTTCTATTGTAGCGTCAATGGCAGAGAGAGAACAAGAGAGCTCTCTGGGGTCTCTTTTTATCAGGGTACTAATCCTATTAATGAGTGGCCCACACTCATGGCCTAATCAGCTCCCAAAGGCCCTACCTTCTCTTTCTTCCTGTCCCAAGGTTGTCATAAAGTGACCAAATATACATGACAATATATTTGGAAAACTAGAAAGGGCAGACCTATTAAGAAGAACAGAGTACTCTGGAACTACTTCAGAATGACCACTTTCCCCGGCCCTCTGAGGGAATAACTAAGGTATTTTCCCCCATCTTCACTGTAAGAACCTGGTAGGGCTTCTGGAGGTAAAATTTATAAGAGTCTTGGGTCTTGCCAAGACTTGGTTCCCCTGGGTTTTTTTATAATATTTTTTCTTTAAAATTAAGAAATAAAATAACATATTTTTCTTGCTCTATTCCCATCTGCTTATAGATTGGACATAGGAAGAGGGTTAGCAACCACTTAAGGAATTTATTTAGAATAATGATAATAGCTGGCTGCAAAAGTATAGCTGTTTTGTGGTTACAACCAGATGCATGTAATACACATGTGTGTGTGGTTTGAAAGAAAAGGGGAGTAGATGAAAAGAATAAGCCACCTTATGTTGGTTCCTTTAGAGGAAACCAGGTAGTAAAATGGATGATATATTACAGAATAAAAAATTGTGAATTGTGTCCACAGAATATGGTGAATCTTCAAAATCTACCCAAAGCTAGAAAGTCATAGAAGTAACTGGCTTACTTGAAATACCACATAATTATTTAAGCAGTCATTGCTTTTGAAGGTCCTTTGAGCTGTTTTTAACAAGTGCCACTGTACTGAATGATTTTAATTGTTGGACATTTTGTATAACTGGGTGTTTTTTCTGATTTATGTTTTAAATGAAGCTAGGTTAAAGAGTAAAAGAAACTTTAAGAAATTCTTACCTTCCCCTCAGAACAGATTTTATATTTTAGTTTGTTTATAACAAAATCTTTTAAATATCAGAAGTCTACTTTTCATGTTGTAATTTGCAAAAAGATTTTACTTTTAATTATTTTCAGGACCCACAAGTGTTCTTTTATTGGAAAATAAAAGAAGGTGACCACAGAGGTGTGAGGCACAGTGGGAAGAAATAGGGACATATCTAAGGTTCTGTGTTCATGGGCTTGTGCATTGCTCTGCTCTTCCACCATTTTTACTTTAATTGCTTTTAGGATAGGACTGCATCCTTCAAGAAGGTAGCTCTCAAGTGAAGATGCCCCTATGCTTTTCCAAACAACAACGCTGGACTTCTTCCTCTCTCTTCTCACAAAGTCTGCTTGTTCTTTTCCAAATTCCATGTCAGGTGTTGATGAAGAGTTCAGTTTCTGAGATCAGATCAAAGTCACTGGGTTCCAAACCCAGCCGGTTAGGTTGTGAATGAAGGAAGCATTCAGCTGAGCCTGGAAGCATGAGTAGGGCCTTCAAGGCTTAATCAAATTCCATCTTTTCCTTGGACTGCTTCCTGGTCACATTTATTCTTTTACATCCCTGATTTATTAGATTACTATAGCACTTTTTTCTGCCTCAAATATCACATGTGCACGTGCCTATTTATCTTATAAGTATGCAGGTTTGTCTCTCTCCCACTGAGTTACAAACACCTTGAAGAGGAAGACTAGAACTTACTGATCTTTTAATGGTTAGAGCTCCTGCATAACCCTGTTCAAATAGACTTTCGGTTAGTTTCTTAACTAAACCACTTTGTGCTTTGAGGAGGGTAGATCCTACAAAGGAATTCTCCTTACTCATGCTTGGCTCATTTGGGTCTGAGGTTCCTCTTTGCCTTCCTATAACTCAGTTATTATATGAAGACTGGAAGGTTGAATTAGTGTCCTCTGGTTAGGGTTTCTGTGATTCTCTTGAAGGAATCTAGTGGGAGGTAAGTGTTGCATGGGTGACAATATGAATGGATGCTTATAGTGGTGATATGGAAATATAGGTTCATTATTTTTCAGTGGTCTCCTAAGGGGTCCACGGAAAGATAATGGGGGATATTTTAACTGGGACCAAGTTGAAACTGTTCAGAAAGTGGAGTTAGACAGCAGCACCCGCTTTGTATGCTCCTATGCCTGCCTCCTAGGCATCATGGAACATCTCTGAGAAAGAATTTGACCTCTTAACATAAGTAGAATTTAGACATGTGTAGCCCAAGTTTGATGGACTGAGGATCTCCAAGGAAAGCCAGATTGCAGAGACAGAGGTGACAGGACCCTTGAGAAAAGAAATCACTGTGAATGAGGAGAGTTCACAGAGAACAAAGGAGTAGAGGACTGGTGGAGCAGGTGCCTAATCATGGCCTCCAGAAACCTCTAGCCTGCTGCTTCCTGAGAATGAGAGGGCTGTGGTATAAAGAAAGAGGAATGAGTCACTAGGGGACCATCACTTCTGCTGATGGAAACTCTTTTTGAACCGCTTGGTCTTGTGGGGCCACAGAGTTCCCCTTCCAGCCAGAAAGGGGTAAAAGCAGTAGAAGTTGGGGAACTTGAGAAGGTCACAGTGAGAAAGTCACAGAGAGAAAAATATGAAACCTGGAATTAACTCCTCTCTCACTCTTGCATGTCCAGGATTAGCATTTAATTCAAGGTAGTTCTGGAGAACAGTTCCAGAGAAAGTCCTACTGGACAAGAATGCCCTCTCTTGTCCTATACTTTGTTTTAGTATGACCAGTGTATTGCAATGTGGTTGATTGGGTGGGCTGACACTGTTAGCTACCTCAAGAAGAAAAAAAGCCAGGTGTTCACTGGAACTGAAACTGAAGCACAAACGGGATCTAAGTCTGAGGGTCTCTTGGGCACTTCTATGGCTTTTCTTCTCTATTTTCCCCTCTTTACCTCTTCCTGGCATAGCCTTCTCTATGTCCATTTTGCTTCCTTAGAATTTGGGCTTACCTGGGGCTTTGGTTCACCAAGGCCCCATATATTCCTGAGGAATTCATTGTAACTCTGCCTCCTCTGTTGACTAAGGCTCATGCTCTCAGTTCCCAATTCTAATTTTCCTCAGAGAGGCACCTGATGGCCCAGTCAGGCTATGCACGATAGGCCAATTCCTTGGTCCACTTAGCTACTAGAATGGGGAGAGCCAGGAGAAGGAACATGTGACATGGAGCTTAGCTGTGGATGGAGAGAATTACATGGAATAGGCCATTACCAGAGCAACTCATGATGGACATCTCTGGTTAATAACCAGTCATTCATTTATTCCATTTCCTACCTGGCAGCATAGCATTGGGGTGGAGCTTGGGTTTCAGAGTCAGACTCAAATCTTGGCTGTGATCTTGAGGAAGTAACTTTCTCTCTCTGAGCCTTGCTTTCCTCATCTGTAAAAAGGGGATGTTAATCATATTTACTTCATAAAGTTGTTTCAAAGAAGATGTGAAAAAATGCATGTATAGAAGTTAGCAGAGGCTCAGTGCAGAGTAAGCACTTTGTAAATGTTAGTTATTTTTATATACAGTCTGTAAGTCAATAATACAAAGATAGCACCTGTCTTAGAGCTTGTAGTCTAAGAAGGAAATAACTTTTATGAGCCATTCACTTAGTGCACTAGTATTAATACATTCACAGTGTATATCTTATAGTTAGTAAAGTAACTCATTGAACAAATATTTATTGTCCATCTACTAGGTGTGTGGCACTGTTGTCAGCACTGAGTGTAGAGTTTCAAGCAAATAGTTAAGTCTCTACTGTCACAGAGCTCACATTATAGTTAGAAGGTAGACACATTAGGTAGATAGATAGATAGATAGATAGATAGATAGATAGATAGATAGATAAAATCTGGTGATGCCGTGTCCAGTGAGAAAGAAAAGCAGGGTAGGGGACTAGAGAATGTAAGGGTGTATGTAGGGGGTCTAATTTAGAGGAGTAGACCAGGATGCCCTCCCTGAGGAATTGACATTTGAGCAGAGAACTAAACTAAATAGCATCTGGTGGAAGAGCATTTTGGGTAGAGGGAAGAGCAAAGGCAATAGCCCTGAGGCAGACATGTACTTGGTATGTTCAAGAGGCAACAAGGAGGCTGGGTCATTGGAGCTACAGTGAGTAAAATGAGAAAAGTGGGAAATGAGATCTCAGAGGAAGCCAGGGGCTGGGGGTGATTTTAATTTTTAACTTTCCTCCAGGTTCAGTTATATCCTGTGTCTAGGGCTCATCTTAGCTTTTCAGGTTGGCATGAACTCCTAGTTTGTCAGTTTCCTCTGTGATTAAGGGCAGCAGAGAGGTGACCATTTTAAAGGAGATGGACTTTGTGAAATGCATGAAGGCTCGTTAGAGTTTTAAACTATTTTTGGACTTGGCTCTTGAGATCACTTAGTATTTCTCCCCACCAGGATAGAGTGAGTCATGGGTTGGGGGTCCTGATAAATTTAAAGCAAGCTCCCTCTGTCATCATTGTCATAGAGCTGCTTCCTTAGTCATCATTTAATCCTGTCTCTGTGTTCTGACCTCTTTCTCCAGGATTGAAATAGCCCAGCATGCTGTACCCAGTGTGGTTATTGTTTGAGGATGAGAACTCTACTGAGTGACTCACCACCACAAGTAAGAGGTGAACTACTTAGCTGTACCCCACATTGACTGCAGCTGCCGGTAGGAGGCCCACCCACTGACATAGGTGCCAGGGTAGGGCTATTCTCCATGTTCCATGGAAACAAGAGGAAAAGTAGGTATTTTTATTGGTAGAATCTTGGGAGTGCTTCACAGTGGATGTGACATTTGAGCTCTGATATTTCACAGTTCTTTGATCCAAAACATCTGTTTTCATAATGGTTTTAACTTCCTACCAGTGAAGAAGGCTGTGATTCTTGCTGCAGTGGGGCTTGCTGCTCTTAGGTATTAGTTGATGCTGTTGGGTAGCAGAGATGGGCTATTTACTGGACATTTATGGCTCATTTTTTGTATATACAACATTGCTTCAGACATCTTGTGTATCACTTCTGTATTTCAGCATAATAAATCATTATTTATTATATATCTCCCAAATTATGTATCTTGGAGACTTAAGACAACTCTTATATTTGTTCATATCTCTGAGGGTCATTAGTTCTGGATGGGCTTGGCTGGGTGGTTTGTTGCTGATCTCTTCAAGGGTCAGTCATTCATCAGGCTGCAGTCATCTGGTGAATTGACAGACTCTGGTTTAAGATGGCCTATCACATGTCTGGTGGTTGCTGTTGGCTTTTGGTTGGGTCTCTCTTCTCACAGTCTCTTATCCTCAAATAGGGTAGTCTGAGATTTTTCACATCAAGAGAGTAAAATGTGATCACCAAGTATGATTTCCTCTGTCCTTTTGTGATTCTTTCTCTGATCACAGTTTCTTCACATACATGTAATGATTAATAGCTCAAGGGAGACCCTGTGCAGCTCTCTGCTCTTTGAACTCCAGTAGACTTGACATTCCAGATTTCTCTCAAGTCACAGAGGCCACAGGTCCTGGCCTGGCATTCTCCTTGTGGTGCTGCTGCCTAGACACTGTCTCCACCCAGTAGGCTGGGCCAGTGGTAGTGCTCACCTCCTTTTATTCCCATCTTTCATGGAAACAATGGATTCTTGAAACCATTATTTCATATATGTTGTTCAGTTTTTGAGTTGTTTCAGGCAAGAAGTTTATTTCACCTCTGTAATCTGTCTTGGATGGAGAAAGAAGTCTCAAGAGAATAAAAGTAGAGATTGCAAGGTTTTTGAGGCCTTAGCTTGGAACTTCCAGACATCACATCCCTTTGAATTTTGTTAGTTAAAACAAGACCAAGGGCAGCCCATACTCAAAGGGTGGAGAAGTAGACTTTGTGATGGGAGGAGTGATAAAGTTGTATTGCAAAGACACATGAGGATGGGGATGGGAGAAATGATTGAAGCTCAGTTTGCAAACATTAGCCCACTTTGGGTGGGCAGGTAGGGTTAATTATAAGATGATAACTATCATTTGCTAGGCTGCTGCTGTGAATTGGGCTCTGTATGAAGCACTTTATACACAGCTCATTTAATCCTAATAACATTGTGAAAGGTTCTGAACTTTGTGTAATATTGTTCATATGTAGAACAAGTATAACACTGTAAATGCTGCAAAGGTCATGGTCAAAAAAATTACAGTTTAGCTTGAGTGTATCCAAGAGATACATTCATTACTAGTATGTGCTAAAATGTGAAAAAATTTAAAACACCACAAATTTGCATTTATTATATTTATATAATAAAATACTTAATTTTAAAATTTGGTTTCAGTTACAATCTATAAATTATTCAACAAGGAAATATAACAACATAAAGAATAAATTTTTTCAAATAATAGAAACATTGAAATTGCTAAAAATACAACTAAAAATGTCTTTAACATTAATTAATCAGAATCTTTAATACTTGGCTTTGCAAAACATTTGTGACAGTCATTACAAACAATACTCCTGTGCTCAAGGCATAAATACTTTTTCACAGCACTTGTGGTACCTCTCAGATACAATTTACTATCCAATGTCACACACCCTTACGAAATGTGTTATAACCAAACTGAGGGCTTAAACATGGCTTAATATTAGTCATGTACAAACGCATAGCTAGTCATGACCTTGAACCTATGCACTGGATATATGTAACAATATTTAAAGAAAGAGTTTACTTGTATCTCTCAGATCAGCCTTACCTCCACAGGGTAAAGCTCATTTTCAGGATGAGGAAACTGCCATTCTTCAGGGGTTAAATGATTTGCCTGAGGTTATGCCTGATATTGGGTGATTCCATGCCTGCACTCTGAATCTATTATTATACTTTCAACTTTTCTGTGTCCTTAAGTGTTTGGTGTAGTTCTTACAAGCAGATATAGCAGTGTTAAAAATAATGCAAACAGATGATTTTTGTCCTTTTGGTTTGTAAGTTTATTCCATTTACATTTATTATAATTACTGATGTGGTTGCATTTATTTCTAGCTTTATTTTGTGCTTCCAATTCACTCTGCCTTTTATAGGTTTGTTTCCTCTTTTTTGTTTGTATTTTCTTTAATCTCCTGTTTTACAGATTTGAAAGTTATGATTCACTCTGACATCCCACAACCTCACTGCTTTCTAGATCCAAGGCACAATCCTACCCTCCCCAACAAGAGTCTTATCTTCTTTCCATTCTTTCTAAAAAGTGGCTAGTTGGGTAGAATATCACAGTTAAACTATACATAGCCAAAGGATCTCCTATTTCTTCTCTACCAGCTGCTACTGTAAATATCACAGAATACTCTCTTGCTGTCTTAAACCATTTTGCCTTACCCCTCCAACTGATCACAAAAAAGAGTAGGGGGAAGCTGTGAACACCTGGATACCAGAGGAGACTATACCACTGAATCTCACAGGTACTCTACCACAGAAGTTCACACCATAAATC
>CM052544.1:44808475-44877841 GCA_028533065.1 Trachops cirrhosus | reverse complement strand
AACTTACATGACTCCACTCAAAGAAGACAAGCAACCCAATCAAAAAATGGGCAAAGGACTTGAACAGACACTTCTCCAAGGAGGACACACATAGGATTCAGAGACACATGAAAAGATGCTCAGTATCGCTAGCTATCAAAGAGATGCAAATTAAAACCACAATGAGATACCACTTCACACCAGTCAGAATGGCCATCATAAACAAAGCAACAAACAACAAGTGTTGGAGAGGTTATGGAGAAAAGGGAACTCTAGTGCACTTTTGGTGGGATTGCAGACTGGTACAACCACTATGGAAAACAGTATGGAATTTTCTCAGAAAACTAAAAATGGATCTGTCTGTTGACCCAGCAATTCCACTGCTGAGATTATATCCTAAGAACCCTGAAACTCCAATCCAAAAGAACCTATGCACCCCAATGTTCATAGCAGCACAATTTACAATAGCCAAGTGCTGGAAGCAACCTAGGTGCCCATTAGTAAATGAATGGATCAAAAAACTATGGTACATTTACACAGTGGAATTCTATGCAGCAGAAAGAAAGAAGGATCTCCTACCTTTTGCAACAGCATGGATGGAACTGGAAAGCATTATGCTAAGTGAAATAAGCCAGGCAGTGAAAGACAAATACCATATGATCTCACCTTTAACATGAACTTAATCAACAAAACAAAGAAACAAACAAACAAAATATAACCTAAGACACTGAAACAGAGAACAGGCTGACAGTGACCAGAGGGGAGAGGGGAGGGAATTTCAGGGGAATTTCAGGGGAAAAGGGGGAGGTTATACAGGAACAAGTATAAAGTACACATGGACAAAAATTAGGGGGGTGGAAATGGGAGGGAGGTGTTGAGGGCTGGGTGGGTGGGCTGGGATGGGAGTAAAGGACAGAAAACTGCACTTGAACAAAGATTAAAATAGAATAAAATAAAATGAAAAATGTTATGATTCTACTCTTATTCATTTAAGTATTGCCCTTAAATTTCCCCTTATAATTTTAAAATGTACATCTTTCTCAAGTTTGCTGAGGCTATTTCGGGTCATTTTTGGTTCCATGTACATTTTTGAAATATTTGTTCTAAATCTGTGAAATATGTCATTGGTACTTTAATAGGGATTGCACTGAATCTGTAGATTGCTTTGGGTAGTATGGACATTTTAATGTTAATTATTCCAATCCATGAACATCGAATATACATCCATTTGTTTGTATCTTCTTTAATTTCTTTCTTCGGTGTTCTGAGTACAGATCTTTTGCCTCCTTTGTTAAGTTTATTCCTATGTGCTTTATTTTTCTTGTTGCTGTAGCAAATGGGATTTTTTCCCTCTAGCTTATGTTTCTGATATTTCATTGTTGGTGTACACAAAATGTGTTCATTCTATGCAATGGAAAACTACACAGCAGAAAGAAAGAAGGAGCTCCTACCTTTCTTGACAGCATGGATGGAATTGGAGAGTATTATGCTAAGTGAAATAAGCCAAGCAGTAATGAACAAGTACCATATAATCTCACCTATAAGAGGAACCTAATGAACAAAACAAGCAAATGAGCAAAATAGAACAAGAGGCATGGAAATAAGGAACAAACTGACAGTGACCAGAAGGGAGGGAGGAGGGGAATAAGGGGGAAAAGAAGGTTCTAGTCAAGGAAGGTGTATGAATGACCCATGGACATGGACAACAAGGTGGGGATTGACTGTGGGAGTGGGGTGTGGACGGGGCAGGGGAGAGCAATGGGGGAAAATTGTGACAACTCTAATAGAATAACAATAAAAAAGGAAAAGAAAAAATTGTTAACATGTACACTAGAATTAAAGTCTATAGTTAACTTATATTCTCAAAAAAAAAATCCATGAAGAATTTGGAACATTTTAATACCAACCATCTGCCTCCTGTCTTTCATGTTTTTCTTTTTACTCCCCCCTGTGAATATGGTGGTACTGCACTTTCCTATATTCCTTGAAATTGTGCATGACCGTGTGACTTGCTTTGCCAGTGATGTATGAGAAACAGAAAGCTTGAAGAGCCAGTGTGTAGTTCACCACGTGACCTGTAGCACTTGCTGAAGAAGGTTTTGGGACAAGGTCCTTGAGCACCTAGAGAGTCTCCCAGCTGACCCTTGAAGGATATTTAGCATGTGTGAGAAATAAACATTTATTGTTTTAAGCCATAAAGATTTTGGGAGTGTTACCATAGCATTCCTGATGGATATACTCCTGATTCCCACCCCTTCCACAATTAGTTATGATCATTATTGTTCTATACTCGTATCAACTCCTCCTTCTAGATTTTTCTTGAAGTACATATTCTAGAAGTTCCTTAATGTTAGTGCTGCGGTGGTAAATGTTTAACCACTGGTTTCCTGAGGGCAAAAAAATCCTGATTTTTAGTGTTTGCTTATTTCCATGATATAAATACTCCCACAGTGGCCAAATTCAAGTTATTAACATGTTATCAACTGACTCTCAAGATTCCTTGAAATTTGACTGTTATCAGTCCCTATTATTTCAGGTGGATTATGTTAGTGGTTAACTCTGTTTTTATCTGAAGACATCTTTATTTCATTCTCATTATTGAATGACAGATGAACTGGGAGTAAAATTCTAAGGCTGAGAGTTATTTTCTCAACTTCATGTAGCACTTTTCAAACTGTTGCTCCCTTGAGAAGTCTATGGTCATATTACATTATTCTTTTGTAGTTAATCTGTTCCTTCTCTCTGGTTGCTTCTAAAACCTTTTCTTTGTGTTTAGCATTCTGTAGTTCTACTTTGTTATGCTTGAGTATGTATTTAATTTTACTTATCCTGATTAGAAACATTTTATTCCCCTGAATCTTTAATGAGCATTAGAATTTTTTTAATTCATTGTCTCTTAGCATGTTGTTTGACCTCTGGGATTCTATATGGTGTAGGTTGAGAGATTATTCCTCCAGAATATTTTTGTGATTGTTTTGCCTGGTATCACGTTCAGATCATTTTTATATTTAATTTTATTCTCTGTTTGGGCTTCCCCGACATTTAGGCACTGTAAAATGAACCCCAAGTTCATGCGAAGGTAGACCCTTGGAGAAACTAGTTTTATCCTGCCCTGAGCTCAGAGTTCAGGCTATCATCTTTGTGTCCTGGTGCTCACCGTTTCACTGATTCAGTTTTATGGAGCAGCCTCAGCTCCAATTTGCCCAGATCCTTTTCTCTTGTCCCCCTGTCCCTACCTTCTTGACAGCTAGGCCCTCAGCTCCTCTCACCAATGTGACTTTCAGTTTTTCTCTTTGCTTTTGGCCCCTCAGGACCTCTCTTACTGTCTTGCATGCTCATCTATGATACAAAGTGATATTTTTGTATTTTCTTTTGATTTTGCCTTATCATAGTTCTTAGTATACTGAGTACATGCTCAGTAAAAGTGTATTGAGTGAATGGTGCCTGGGAGTGGTTGTGGCAGAATTGAAGGATGTAACTCTCTGAGTGAACTCAAATGAAGGAAGAATTCTTTGTAGTATAATTGCTGCTAGATAGGGGGCTTGATGGGAGATTTTTGTCATATCCTTTAAAAAAAAAACCTCTTAAGTGTCTCCCACACTGGATTTTAGTTACTCCTATAATAACAGTTTTCTTTGTCCCTTTAAAAGATGATTTCAAAGCTTATTTAAAGAACTAAATGTGGAGTCTTTTTGCAGACACTGGAAACTGTAAACTCATTCTGTTTTTTTCTACCTTACAAAACCATAAAACCTACAATTCTTTCTACTCTTATATCCCTTTGCATTTTTAAATTAAAGAAACGAAACCTTCAGAGTTGCAGCCAAAAATTAATTTGCAAGCCCTTGTCTACACTGGTTTTATAAACTTCTCCTAGTCCACAGTCAAGGGCACAAAAGATGATGAGACGGATAATCATGCCTTTTAAATAGTATACAGATGAATGGAATCAAGAGGGTCATTTACATCCCTGTAACTTGCTGAGGACTCTGGTATGTTGAAATGTATGTAACCCAGGGCTAATAGTTCATCTTATTAAGAAAAATGGCAGTAGGACATCGAGTTAGTGAGGTATTACCTTAGGGCTTGCTTCAATTTAAATTCTTCTTCCATTCAATAATGCTTTTGTTCCAGGCACTGGCAGTGTCTGCACTGCTAGGGACTCTCTTTATATCCCTGTTGGACTTGATAAGTTAGCTCTGTTCCAGACTCAACATTGAAAGCCATTTTTCCTCCTTTCCTGATTTTAAAAGTCTCAAATGAATTATAAAACAAAATGAATATCCAAGGATGAGCACTTTGCAAGCCCTTGTTTAAAAATACTTATTACTGTCTTTTTGGAGAAAATTCTGTTCTCTTTCACTGGTTTAAGATTTGAAAAAGAATCTTAACGCATATGAAATGTATGTTTATGCTCATGAATGCATACATGGATTTCTGAGTCTTTGCTAAGGAAAACTTTTGCTATTAATAACACACACAAAATTATCCAGATAAAATAAAAATATCCTCAACTTGATATTATTTGAGATTGGTATGGAGGGATCTTATTTCTCAGTAACATAACACATTCTCATATTCTTTCAGTGATATTATCTGTGAAAGAACCATTCCTCCCCCTCCCCCCACCCCTGCTTTGACTTACCCAACAATAGCATGGACATCCTGTGACTTTTTATCCTTTCCAGGTTCCTATGTGGCATCTTCATTCTTAACATTTATCCCACTTTTGGGTGGGGGGCGTGGGTGATTCCTCTAAACTCATTTCACAGTCTTTAAGCTCTCAGGTGGAAAAGTGCTAAATCTTCCAAAATTCCCTAAAGGTGTTCTTCAAGAAATCCTTTCTGAGAGAAGAGATACTTCATGCTGGTTGGAATTAAGCATCTGTTCCAGCTCCTTAAGTCTTGCAGCCACTGGCATGTGGACTGTGGTTACAGCAGTTGCATCATCAGTGGTACTTGGTGGAAGGGGTGCATCTGGGCCCAAGATGTTTAACCCAGTGTGGAAACCTGGCTTGTAGCAGCTGTTGCACGTGCCCTGACACTCATTGTGTAGTAACGGGATCCTCTTCACAGTCCTGTGACTGAGTGAGACTGGTGCATGGGCTGGAAAGGCACCATCAGTGCCCTGTGAGTGTTTTGCCTGGGCTTTATAACTACCATGTGCCCTCTTTGCTGTGACTCCTCCAGGTGAGGAGGGGTCCCTTCTCTAGGCCTCAGTTTATCCCCTTATAAAAAGATGCAAAGATGTTTATCCTTCTGATCCCTGTCTTCACTAATGTTCAACCATTTTGTTGCTAAATATTTACTGTCTTTTTAAAATGCATATACCAGTTTGTAGCAAAATCCAGGGCTATTCTAAGTATTTTCTTTGCTATTGAAAGGTTAGCATCTGAAGTGGCCAAGCTAAAAAGTTCTTCTGGGTTAAAAGTTTTATTTCTATATGACACAGCCAAACTTAATTTTGCATCCCCTCCCACTCTACTTTCACATTTTCCTATTGCATTTTGGGAAGTTTTGTATATTAAAAACAGCAGCTTTTAAAAATGATAGGTTCCTGTGGGCTGGAGTGGTCCTTGCTAGTACCTGATGTGTGTTATCTGTTTAACCTTATTACAGTTTTTTGAGATGTTTGGGTTACTAGCAGCTTTCAGAAGAACTACAAACTGAGTTCTAGAGAAGAGAAATACCTGCTGGTGTCACAGAGCCCACCCAAGCCCTTGGGACCTTGCAGCTAGTAGGTGATCAGGTTGACCCCATAGCTAGTGAGTCACCAACTTGGAGCTTGACCCAAGGCTGTCTGGCATTAAAGACAGGGTTCTAATTGGAGGTATTATTCCCAATCAGATCTGTAGGACTCTCACTGTCAGATTACTTATTCCTTTATTTCTTCCTGGAAGTCTATCAGTTTCCCAAGTTCTCTTAACTAATCATGTCTGTTGCTGGATATTAGAACCTTGAACTGGCATGGTTATATCTCTACCATCAAGATCACCTGAGTCTTGTGTATATTGCCCTTTAGGAATTCCTTGCCCTGAGTATATATAACCATAGCTCTATTATATTATTCATATTTTAATTTAAAATATCTTTAATTATAACAGCAATTGTAGTAGATTCTTCTTGGGGTCTCTGCACACCTTTAAATAAATCGCCTTCCCTTTGTAGTAGCTCCAGATGGGTAGGTCAGGTGATTGATTCACAGTAGACACCTGGCTCATGCTAGGACAATTCCATCTTTTGTCCTGGGTATTTTCAGTTGGAGCAAGGAGTCATTGAAACCAAGCCATAAGCTTCTTATGATTCCTGCTGTGTCCAGCTTCCTTCTTTTTCTGGGTTTTGTTTTTATAATTGCTGCTTTGATTTAGGAAGGCACTCTTGATATTTTTCTGTACATCACCTTCTTTGGCTTAAATAAGTCAAGTTGGTTTTTATTGTTTGCACCTCAAAGATTCTTAACTAACCTAGCAGTGACGAGTATATGGCAGGTGACTTAGTCCATTTAAGGTGCTGTAACAAAAATACCATCACCTAGGTGGCTTACAAACAACATTTATTTCTCATAGTTCAGGAGTCTGGGAAGTTCAAAATCAAGGAAGGTCCTGGAAGATTCTGTGTTGAATGAAGGCCTATTTCCTAGTTAAGGGTTTTTTTCACTATATCCTCACATGGTGGAAGGGGTGAGGAAGCTCTCTGGGGTCTCTTTTATAGGGGCACCAATTCCTTTCATGGGATCTCCACTCTCATGATCTAATCACCCATAAAAGGCCCAACCTCAAAATACCAGCACACTGGGGATTAAGTTTCAACATATGAATTTTGGGAGGACATACATATTCAGTCTATAGAAGCAGGCATTCAAAAATTATTCTTGGAAAAATATTTGATGAGTGAAAATGGGAAAAAGAAAGGAAGGCATCCATAATGCTCCTACCTCCCATCATTTTTAATAGATTTATTGAGCTATAACTCACGTACCATAAAATTCACATTTAAACAGTACAATTCAGCAATTTTTAGTATATTCACAGAGTTGTACAGCCATCATCACTATATAATTTTAAAAGATTTTTATTACCTCTACCTCCAAGCCCCAAACACCCTTTAACAGTCATTTACCATCCCCTACTCCCCCAGCAATTACCATTTCAATGTAGTTTTCTAGTTTATTTGTATTATTTTCCTGTGGTATGTTGGCCATATTTTTGTTTGTGGGGTGTGGTATATTCATTAGTCATTAGTTTCTCTCTGTCTCTGTCTCTCTCTCCATATATATATATGGAGAGATACTGTATTATATTATATAATATATAATATATATACTATTTATTAACCTTATTACAGTTTTGTGAGATGTTTGGATTACTAGCAGCTTTATATATATGACTATAAGCATTGGGTTGATACAGATAGGTATCCATTCTTCACAGCAGGAAAGGAAACAATGGTATATAGGCCTTTGATTCTAGTTTATTAATAAAAAGAAAACAAAGAGTTTGAGTGATAAGGCTACTTATTCACATTTTCCCTACACAGTATTTAAATTATGATTTGTAAAAAGAGTTTCATCTCAATCTGTCTTCATGGTTTTCTCAGTCACTTAAAATTTCACTGAGAGCATGAACATGTTTACAGAAATGGTGCTTAAGAGTAGAAATGAATAAAACAGTTGACTATAAAGCCTAGTACTGACATTTCAGATGACTTTTTAAAGATTCCCTCAGACTGTCTTCTTTTTTTGTTATTGACATTGAGAGATAGAGAGAGAGAGAGAGAGAGAGAAACATTGATGTGAGGAAGAAACCTCAATCAGTTACCTCCTGAATGTGTCCTGACTGGGGTTTGAACCCATAACCTATGTATGTGCCCTGACTGGGAATTGAACTCGCAGCCTTTTGGTGCATAGAATGATGTTCCAACAAACTGAGCCACCTGGCCAGGACTAGGTTTTCTGCCCATTTTTTCAATTGGATTTTTTTTGATGTTGAGTTGTATGAGTTCTTTATATATTTTGTATATTAACTCCTTATCATACATATCATTTATAAATATTTTCTCCCATTTAGTAGGTTGCTTTTTTTATAGTTTTCTTTACTGTATGAGAACATTTTTGTTGATGGAGTCCTGTTTGTTTATTTTTGTTTTTGTTGCCTTTGCCTGAGGAGACATATCCAATAAAATATTTGGATATGTTTTGTCTCCGACAAGCATTTACTGCCTATGTTCTCTTCTAGGCATTTTATGGTTTCAGGTCTTACATTTAAGTCTTTCATTCATTTTGGTTTTATTTCTGTGTATTCTGTAAGAGAGTGGTTTAAGTTTTTATTTTATTTTTTTACTTATATCTGTCCAGTTTTTCCAATACAATTTATTGAAGAAACTACCTTTTCCCCATTGTATATTCTATCTTTATTTGTTGTAGATTAATTGACCATATAAATATAGGCTTATTTCTAGGCTCTCTGTTCTATTCCATTGATTTGTGGGTCTGTTTTTGTGTCTATACCATGCTGTTTTGATTTCTATAGCTTTGTAGTATAAATTGAAATAAGGGAGTATGATACCTCCAACTTTGTTCTTTTTTTCTCAAATTCCTTTGGTGATTCAGGTCATTCCATATAAATTTTAGGATTATTTGTTTTAGCTCTATGAAAAGTTTCATTGGTATTTTGATAGGGATTGTATTGAACCTGTAGTGAACCTTTTCCTGAAGTCTAGAGAAGTGCTTCTCAAACCTTATGTGCCTACATTTTGCCTGGTGGTCTCATTAAAATGCAGGTTCTGATTCTGCAGGTCTGAGGTGGGACCTGAGATTCCACCTTTTTATAAGATCATAGGTGATATTGTTGCTGCTGGTCCAGTGACCAGACTCTGAGTGGAATGGAGGTCAGTTATTCCCTCTTCCCAGGGGAGGAGTGACTCAGGAAGCGGAGAGAAGCAGGAGACTACTTAGGGAAAACCTCTCCTTTTGAAAACTTTGAATAGCAAGGAGCAGAGCTTGGCTAAGGAAGCCATGTAGCTCAGAGCAAGGAAAAATTAGTAGTTCAATGCCTGCCATCTGTCTATTTGGAGCAATACTAGTTTAGGTAAAACCTCTTACCTATCTTAAAAATACTTAGATTATTAGCAATTTTGTTAAATGAACATGTTGGAGAAGGAAGATGAAGTAACAGGGAAGGAAACTGCAGTAAAGATTTTAAAACATCATTTAAAGATTTGCTAAACAATTCAAATAAAGGAGCTGTTTTCTAACAACTGCTTGTAACTATTAATAATGGGAAAGTTCCAATTCTAACTATAACTTCTATGACTACATGTTTTGGGTTGCTTCTCTGAATACATTTAAAAATATCAACACTTCTAAAATTTTTTAAACCTATACCAGGTTGAGCGGTGTCCACAGCAGGGGATGCTGCTATCCTTTAGCTGTTTACTTACTACTGACTACTAGTGGGGAAAGAACCCTGGCCTTCAAAATAGAAATGTTTGATATTCTCAAGAACTCCTTGTCGAGTTATTTATGCACTACTTAATGGGAAATCAATTTTATCAATCTTTGTGTTAGTCTTAAAACAGTTTCCTATTTTCCCTTATTAAAAAATGCTAACGTGCTTAGCATTTAGTTTCCCACCTTTACATTTATTTGATGATCAAAACATTTGTTTATCATGTTCAAATGGGAGAGAAATTTTAACATTGGGCCTCTAGCCACCACCCCTGTCTCAACCGTGGTAATAATGCTGGATGTTTATTGAGCACTCCTCATGTGCCAGGCCCTGTGTTTTGTGCTTTGTGGGAACTTGTTCACTTGCTTGATGAGCATGTCATGTAGTCTCTGTGTGAACCCTGGAAATTAGTGATGATTATTATTGCCTGTTTATGGGTGAATAATTTGACTCTCTGAGTACTTAGGTAATTTGTCCAAGGTGACATAGATTGTCATGGGTAGATGTACAATTCAAAGCCCAGCTCTTCATCACTGTTCTTGGAATCCCAGAGAAGTTTAATGATTTTCCTCAGATCACATAATTGGTGAGTAGCAAAGAAGGAATTAGAACTTGAGTCCTTAACTCTCAGTTCAGGGCAATATTCTGACACTGTGCCACCTTACAGTATTGGTCTGTAATGAAAACCAGAACCCCTTGTTATGAAAGCAGCTGCCAAGAGGGCTTTCCCATGTATACTGTTCTTAGTGTTATGAATCTTGGCAAAATGTCACATATTATCAACCAAAATGGGTTCCGCAGTTATTGCTGACAGCATGTCTGTGTGAGGAACCCAGGGTCCTTGTACTTCGGTGCTTTTAAAAATCACCTAGTGTCCTTATTCTATCCTAAAGGAGAATGCCTAGGACCATATGTCTAAATATTAATTTTTTTATACCTTTCTCAGCAGAGCAACTCTTCCCTAGCACACGGGGGCCACATGTTTTCAGCCGATGTCTGCTGTTTGTCTTTTCACACAGATGAAGGTTTGGAGCCATAAGGAGTTCTGTACACCCTGCACACAGGATTATGGAAAAAGGGATCAGAGAACCTGCCCTTAAAATTTGATTAGAGACAAACTGGAAAATGATAAATAGGAAAATAAAGTCACAGAAGAAGTAGAGCTGGCCAAGTTGTCTGCAGAGAGATTCTGTTTTCTTTGAAACAGTTATGTTAAGCCCTTGCTTGAGAAGGCGTATGGATTTATTAAAAAAAAGTTCAAGACTTTTGGGTATAAGCCAATTCATATTTTTATATAGCTCAGAGATGGTTTTCATAGCAATGAAACCCTAAACTGCTTTGTAGTACAAAGCTTTATCTTTTTTTTTTGTTTTTTACCCATAGTGTGGAAAAGAGCTTAAGGTCATGGATTTTTTTCAAATCTGCCAGGAATTCATATTTTCCATGTTTAGGGATAAGACAAGTAGATTCTAAACATCTGGCTAGTCCCTACTTAAATAATTGTGCATTCCATATGTGTGTGTGTGTACATGCACACACACAGGACTATATTTTCATTCTATTTACCTTTTTGTGTTTTAGATATCCTGAAATCTGGATTAGATTCTGACTCCAGTAGCAATTGGAAGTCACTCTCCTAAATGTTGACTGAGGCAAAGTATATTTTCTCTCCTTTTTCATATAAACTCAAGTGTAACTTAATTTCTTATATTCTCATTGTTCTCCTTTTTTCAAGATTATTGACTATGGGAACTTTTCAGAGTTGTACAAAATGAAGTTCTTAGAATTGGCTGGAGGAAACCTCAATTTTAGACACTGGGTTGTATCAGCTAATGATGTGATTACAGTCAGATCCTTTAAGCCAGCCAATTTGTCCTCTTGTGAAGTAGACATAGTGCTGGCAGCTTCGGAGCAATATTGTCAGAAGGGTGAGCGGGTGGACATGAGGCATCTTGAGTTTTGGGGAAGAGAACAGGGTAGAATAATCTGAGATCAAGGACACTCTCCCTCTCTCCATTTTCTCACTTCCAACCTAACTACAGCAAAGCAAAGGGGGACAATTCTCCCTCATATTGTCCCCCTGGGCCAACTGTCTGGAGAGACAGTTTTTCTTTTGGTCTTCTCATCTTTCTGTCCAATTTTACCCACTATTTATTAAATTCCTATTATGTGCTAGATTTGGAGGTATTGTCCAATTTTGGCCCAGAACCTGCCCTTGAGAAGCTTACTTTCTCTCTGTCTTGGAGATTACTTTTTTTTTTGTAAGCACACCAATGCTTTGAAAGATATATTTGCTCTTATCTAGCTGTTGTATACTGGGAAAATGTAGCCTGCCATAACACCAGAAAGACAAGTTGTTATAACCTCCTTTACTGCCTGAGACTTAGAACCCATTGGACAGACTAATCTTTTTGGCTCCCATGTTGTTTACCTATGTTTCAAGGACAGACCAAGGGTTCTAAACTTTTTCCCTTCTGTGGATTGGAGATGGCACTAGCCTTTATTGTCCAGGGCAGAGTTCAAAGTGTGAGATTTAATGTGGGGGGCCAAAGATGAAAATGAACTGGGTTAAAGGCTAGGTATCATGACAAACATGATGCATTCTATTTGTACTGCTAGCTGAGTGACTGTAAAGACTGGCCTGGATGCTGTTGTCACATCTGCTTTGCTTCCTGCCCCACTCCCCGCCCCCATGGTGTCCTTAGTGGCAGGCTGTGGAGAAAGGAGTTGGCTTCCTGAGCTTTGATTCTTTGAGAGCATTGGGAGAAGGATCCCAGAATCAGGGTAGGGAGTTAAAAGCTTTCTGAATTCTCATTCAACCGCAGACTCACTTTTGTACTTGAAGAGGATTAGCTGTTTTACACCCCTTTTACCTGTGCCACAAATGCTAACTTGTCAGCAGTTTGACTGGAGCCCAGGTACAGGTTGGATCATGTGGTGATGTCCTATCCTGATGTAGGTGGACACTGGAAGGGCTTCTTTCTCCACTTGTGTGGTGGAATGGAAACCACAGAAGTAGTCTTTTGTGACTGGCTTCTTTCATACAGCATAATGTTTCCGGGTTCACCAATGTTGCAGTGTGTATCAGTGTTTTATTGCTTTTATCTCTAAATAATACCCTTTGTATGGATATTCCACATTTTATTTACTCATCATCAGTTGATTGAGATGTAGGTCATTTCCACTTTTTGGCTACTACGAATAATGCTACTGTTAATATTTGTGTATGAATCAACTGATGAATGGATAAATACAATGTGATATGTACCTATAACAGAATAATATTCATCTATGAAATAAATGAAATACTGATACATACTACAACATGGATGAAAACTTGCCAAGTGAAAGAAACCACTTATTGCATGATTCCATTGGTATTAAATGTCCAGAATAGGTGAATACATAGTGACAGAAAGTAAATTAGTGATTGTCAGGGCCTGGGGGTATGGAGGGGGATGGAGAGTGACTGCTAAAGTGTATAGGGTTTCTTTTTTGGATGATGAAGACATTCCAAAATTTATTCTGTTGATGGTTGTACAAGTTTGTTAATATACTACAATACTACTGAGTTTTATCCTTTTTTACAAGGGTGCATTATATTTAAAAAAAGTTTGTAATGACCACCATTAAATACATACCAGTTGCTTATTGCAAGTCAGTTCCCTGTGAGGCACTGTGGCACATGGATGAGAAAGAGATTACTTGTTCCCTGTGCTCTAGAATTTCAGTGGAAATGTACAGATGGAGTGGATATCCATAAAAGGTTTTATCAAGGTGATGCATCACTCATTGCTAGTTTCTGGGTATAGGCCACACTCAGAAAGCCTCAGCACCTCTGGGCATTAGCCATAGGACCTCAGAAAGATTTTAAAATGTGGACTGCTCCAGTATTTATATAACTTAGACATGGTATTATCCATCCCTTATAATACGGTGAGTTCCCTGTGTCCAGAAGCTATGCCTTATATTCATCTTGATTCTCTTGCTTAGCGTTGTGTCTGGTCCACCCACAGGCCAGGAGTGTGTGTTTGGTGAGTGAAAGTGTTGGGTGATTTGGAAGCCTCCTGGTTTGTTTCTAGGACAAAAAGGCCTTCAGGCTTGTGGCTGCCTATTCTGATCAGCCTGTGGGGAACTTGCTGAAACCACCAACTGTCTTCATGCAAATTTCTTTTCTCATAACTGGTAACTATTTTGTTCCTCTGGTGCTTTCACTGTGATTTTGGTTTAAATGATGACCTGGAATGATATGTGGTAAGCAGGTGCTTCTGGAGTATTTTGCTTTTCTCCCTGGCGACACACCCAAGACTCACTGTGTCAGGGAGATTTAGAAAAACAAAAGGTGGAATAAACCTCACTTTTTAAGAAATATCATGTTTACCAAACATCAATACTATAGTTTCTGTATAGCTTATGGGTCTTTGCTATAATAAGAAATTGTTTTTCTTTTTCTTTTTTTTTCTCTGTGAAGGTACTTTATGTTGATTAAGTTCTTTCTGTTAAATATCCTTTGTTTGCACTGGACTTCTCTTTGTGTTGATTTTTTGCTTCATTTTTTTTTCATTTCCCATGCTATTCAGTTACTGGATGCCAGAAGAACCAAGGTTTGTCCACTCTTTGCAGCTCATTTGTTTTGTTCTGCACAGCTTCACCTTGTGTGTTTCAGTGTCTGTCTCTGTCTGCGTTAGTTCCCTTCTGCTTGCAGATGCAGTAATCCTGTTTACCAAACCTGGTTACAGCTTTATTTGTAAAAATAAAGTCCTTGTTTGTGTCTACTTGTAGTGGATGCTATTATTTTCACTTATAAATGGACATGCATTTATCATGGAAAATAATGGATAGTAGAATAAAGAACACTTAGGAAACAAGGAATACTGAGTCTGGAGCATTGTGGGCATAAAGAAGGTGTGTTTGTGAAAGTTTCCCTCTAACTCTTTCCACTTTCTAAATTAAAACTGTAGATACATAATTTTCCTTGTGACCGACACTAATATACTGTTTCAGTGTTTGTGTACATTTCTTTTCTCCTAAGACATTCAGAAAACATCATTGAATTAATATCCCCCTCTCCATGTGCTGTCCCATGTTTCTGAAGTCACCCTGGAGGACTTCACGGGTGGCCCTCTGGACCTCATGATTAACATTTCATCTTCATAGTGTGGTACCAGCAAATAGCCCTTGGCATTTACATTGACTTTCCCTTTCTTTCTCTTCCCCTGCTCCCTCTTTCTCATCACAGCACCTGCAATTGACAATCCAGGCCCTTCAGGATGAGCTGCGAACGCAGAGAGACCTCAACCACCTCCTGCAGCAAGAGAGTGGCAATCGAGGAGCCGAGCACTTCACCATTGAGCTGACTGAGGAGAACTTTCGGCGCCTGCAAGCCGAGCATGACAGACAGGCTAAGGAGCTGTTCCTATTGAGGAAGACCTTGGAGGAAATGGAGCTGAGAATCGAAACACAGAAGCAGACCCTCAATGCCCGAGATGAGTCAATCAAAAAGCTTCTTGAGATGTTACAAAGTAAAGGCTTGCCGTCCAAAAGTCTTGAGGATGACAATGAACGGACACGGCGGGTGGTAGAGGCTGAGTCTCAAGTTAGCCACTTGGAGGTGATTTTAGACCAGAAGGAGAAGGAAAACATACATCTTAGAGAGGTAAGGGCATTCATTTTATTGCCCCAAAGTCAGATTTTACAAATTAAAATATGTTATCAAGTTATTTTCACAGGTTGGAAAACATCCACAGCCTTAAAAATCCACAGCCTTGTCGCTTGTTTTATAACCTTCATGTCTGCTTATCACCTTTAAACTGGAATTTTGCATTTGTTTTTTCCCTCTGCTCACCCCACATATGTTCCATTATTATTCAGCATGTATTCAGGATCCAAGCGTGTGTAGCACATGTCAGCAGTAGGGTGGTTTACAGCTGCTTTGCCACAGATGGTCATTGTTTCAGGGCCTTTTAAGTATAGTAGTGTTTAAGTTTTAGATGTTTATCAAATATAATTTCTCTAAAGGAGAAAAAGGAATAGGTGATTAGCAACACAATAAACCTAAGTATTTTTTATAGCTGAATGGGGCAGAATTTCCAGAAAGTAAAGTGTATGGATATTTCTGGAAACTATGGTAAAATGTGCAGACCGATTTTGAGCATTTAGATTTAAGATACTCTTTGTTTGCATTTACATTCATCTAGGACAGAGTGTTCCAGGTTTTCTACGTGTTTTGCACTTAGTGGATTAAATCATTCAAAGTTTTCAGAGGCAGCCTTTCTGGCCTGCCATCACCATTTTATGTTGGCATGCTCATATATCTGAGAATATGCAGTTTGACAGAGCTCAGATAAAAGGTGGGTGCCAGCCAACATTTGAAATTTTTACAGCAGTTCTTTACCACTATGGTGGATCTCAAAAGTACCATGTAAGCCTTGGGAGACACAGATCTCACAGAAAATAGTAAGCAATAAAATGGCATTAAGTATATTTTAAAAATATGTTACAGACATAAATAAAAATTCTGAAAGATATTTGCTTCCAGACCAAGCTAGATTTCCTGGCATTATATACCTGCTCAGATGGGCAGGTCTTCTTATGAGTCACTTGTGTTGTTCAGAAACATGCCTTCCATGGTGGGACTTACTAATATGAATGTTCCTAGGGGTTTTCTCTGATGTAGATTATATTTGCTTAGAATATTTGAACAGAATTTTGTGTTTTTGGACTCAGTGTCCTCTGTGCTCATTCTCCTCCCCCACTCCTTCCCCACCCCCGCCCCCAGCCATGAAACCTTAGCAATATGCTTGGGAAACCCCATGGCTTAGTTCATATTAAGATGCTTAAAGAGGTGTTATGTTGGGCCTGGTCTTCCTATTCATATTCCAAGGGGGTGATTATAATGAGCAGACTTCTAAGATGGCTGTAATGATCCCTACCTCTTGTAATTCATGCCCTTGTGTAATCCCCTCCCCTTGAGTAGCAGTTGAACCTAGTGACTTGCTTCTAAACAACAGAATATGACAAAGGTAATGGGATGCTGGTGACACTTCCATGATTAGGTTACATAAGACTGTTATTTCCCTCTTGTTAGCAGCCTCAATTGCTTTCTCAACTTGCATGGTTTTTTGAAGCAAGCTGCCATGTGGGAGAAGCCTATGTGGTAAGGAACTGAGGGCAGCCTCCAGCCAATACCAATAAGGAATTGAGACCCTCACTCACACAGCCACAAAGAACTGAAAACTGCCAACAGCCACTTAGTGAGCTTGGAAGTAGCTCCTTCCCCAGCTGAACCTTCCGATGAGACAGGCCCTGGGCTGACACCTTGATTGTGGACTGACACCTGCTTTGTGAGACTGGAATCATAGTATTCAGCTAAGCTGTGCCTGGATTCCAGACTCAAAGAAACTGACATAATAAATGTGATAATAAGCTTCTGAATTTTGGGGTAATTTATTACAAAGCAATAGATAGCTGATACAGTTGATCAGAAAGTAATCTCTTCCTGCCTTACTCCATAGACTTTCCATTTATTTTACAGAAGAGAAGCAATAGCTCCTGGCATGCCATTACTTGCATGTAGAGTGATTGTGGATTTTGAAATTTTGGTTGTGTCTCAAAATTCTGGTTGGTAGATTGCTGTACTTGAAAAAAGCTGATGATTTGCTTTGGGGTCATGTTGCATGTAAAGTAAAGCTGTAGTGCCAAAGAAACCTCCATCTATGGCATTGACCTTTACTTTATGTTGGAATCTTGTGGTCAGGGTAGAGTCATTCCTATTTTGTTACTAGATTTTGCTCATTGGTCACACTTAATAGGTGGTGCCTTGATTCTGTTGTGTGGATATCTTCAATGAAATGAATCTAAACACAATTTAATTGGTGTTTTATGAGATTAGTTGGCCCTCACAACAATGTGGAATGGATATTGATCATGTTTAGAGCATTAAACATCAGCCCAAGAGCCCACAGAGAGTGGTACAGAAAATGCAGCCCAATATATCTTACTAGTTTCCTTCAGGATTAGGCTAGTTAAGGGGATAGCCCTTATTTTGGCTCATCAAGAAGGGAGAATATGGAAAAAGTTTCTATATGTAAAAATCTTATTTTAAGCTTGAACTGAACAAACAAGACTCGGAGGCCTGCAGGGACCCTTCCAAAGAAATTTTGAGAGCCATTTGTTATATTTTCAGGAATTTTGTGAGCCTGCTTTTAAACCATTGATAGCTTGAAGTTGGTTATGGTGGGAGTATTTACACTATGGCAATCAGTAAAATGCTATTCTTAGTGCCTACCCACACTCCCCTGAAAGCCCATTTACCAACACACCTCTAAATAAGTGCCATGAAATGTTTACATGCAATACAGAAAGAAAAGGCAAGGTAAATAATGTAAAAATTAACCACATCATTCATCAAAAGTTTTCATAACAGCATCTGGATTGGTTCTTATGTGTCAGGTACTATAAAGAATGCTTTATATGTTTCATATTTAATTCTCACAAACACCTCATTTATTCATTCACCTATCCATCCTTTGAATGAATACTTATTGTGGATTGATTTTAGGATAGAGTAATGATAGCTGATAAAGGTCGACTTCATAGTGCTTGTATCTATTGGGGTGAACTAGAACACAAATATCTATTTAATAGTTAAACAGAGAACAATCATGGAGGAAAGAAAAGGATGAAGAACAAGTGACTTGGATAAGGCCACCTTTATATTGGGTGGTTAGGGAAGGCCTCTTGGAGGGGTTGACATTGTGAACTGAGATCTGAGTGATGAAAAGGAGCCAGCCATGTAAGGCTCTAAGAAGACTGTTGCAGTCATATGGAAAGACCCATACCTAAGAGGTAGGTGTTATTATTTTGCCCACCTTACCTGGGGAAACTAAGGGCCAAGTGATGTTAAGAAGCTTGCCCAGTGTCCCACAGCTAACAAGTGGTTACACTGGTATTTGAATCGGGCTGACTTCAGAGTCTCAGCTATTAGACTATTTCATTATATCCCTTTTCTGGAAGAATATTCCTCAAAGTGTGCTTGCTGAATAGCCAGTTTTTGGGGTGTTTGTATGTGTTAAGAGAGAAAAAAGGCTGCAGAGCCAGATAAACTCAGGGAAATGCTGGATTCCAAAGAGTTCACTGCAAATGTGCTTCAGTCATTTCCAAGAAGCGGTGTAGGAAAGGCAGAGCTTCTCACACTTATTTGACTTGCTTTTCTCCTGTTGCACTGGTGTTCTTTGTAAGACACCTTGGAAAAATGCTATGCTAGAAAATAAATTTGTGCTTTTAATTTGTGACCTGAAAAACATATAATAATATGCAGATAGCTGTTTCCCATGGTCAAATAACTGAGTAATATTCTTCATCAGTTATTTTCAGAGGCAAAGTTTAGTGTAAGCTGTTTTCATATTCTCTATTGAGTTTTAGAATGTTCTTTTGTCAGGGTATTTTTTTTTTTTAGTGGAAAAAATGTGACTGACTGCTTTTGGTGTTAGACCAGTAAGAATAACCCAACTTGAACAAAGAAGTTGCCTGACTTCAGTTTATTTAAATTAATCTAAAACAGGATTTAAAATATACTTGAAGTTTTAAGTTCAGTGTGTTCCTGATTTCTTTTTCATTTTGCATGGTTTAACCCTGTTGGGGTTAGATGGCATAATGCTGGGGAATGGAGAGGTTGTGGTTTTATGATTCATTCTTAGGCAAAGGTGTTGGACCTCATGTAAACCCCGTCTCTTGAAATACTGGCCTTGTTTAGCCTATTGTTTCAGGAGATTTTGAGTTGGCAGGAGTTGTACATTGGAGGGTCAGGTTGCTTTAGTGCCTTGTGTTTTGGTGGTCTGGAAAAGGCTGAGGGTGAAACCACTTCTATGCCTGGCAGGAAACAACAGAAAGATTATGATCTCAACTTATTTGGAGGACCAAAACGATTGCTCAAGAACTACAACTGATGTGCTAAAATGAGCTGAAGTGTTGGCTGAAATGCAGCATTACTCACTAGTGTTGTCTGGTGCTTTTGGATACAGGTTGATTTGATAAGACATTGTTTGATGTAATAATAGTTTACCTTGTTCTCTAGTTTTTCTGCAAAGAACATATTGTTCCATGTAAAGGTTTTAGTAATCAAGTACCCAAAATACTACTGATCTTATTAAAGAAAAAGTGGGTTTATATACCAGGATCCTCCTGTATTCACTCTCCTTAATATATTCTTGGCTGGCCCTTAGAGCAGAGTCAGCAGTCTTTGGACTATAAGATGTTTGAAAGGAAGGGATCTAAGTTCTGCTGCCGTGCATGTTGATCTCCTATACTAATCCCTTGAGCAGCTCACCTTTCTCTGGTAACTAGGGGAGAGGAGCACTCAAGTCATCAGTGGCCACAACTGCTATTATTCCAGCACAAGTATAACCCCCAGGAGACTGGGCCTGGGCATCCCTCCATGCTGTGTGTGTGTAGGGATGGGGTGAGAGGGGAAAGCAGCAAGGAGGAGGGCAAGGCAAAGTGAATTCTTTATCTCCTACTTTACTTATCCAGATTGTCCCCAGGCCAATGGGAGATCCACCAAAGGAAAGTTTGGGACCTAGAAGTTCTTGAGCTCATAATCCTTTTATGGACGACTCAAACTTCCCCCCAGTATAGTCTTTGCCCAAACTTCTAAAATCCACTCCAGTCTCCCCTCTCTCAACACCATATGGCTTCTTTCTCTTTAATACACACTTGTCTCCAATTTTGCAGGATGAGCCATGGTTTTGCTGATGCAGGCTTTTCTAATTCTGAGTCCACAGATTCAATACATTCTATTTCTACCAACAAAACATATCACAGAAAACATTCCCAAACACAAGTGATCACATAAACATAACATTTCACATACTTTATTTTCCAAGAGTTGTTTCCTATAAATATACAATAGAACCTAACAATTTCTCCCTATTTTAATCAAGTAAGTTTCTTACTTGATCAGTACATTCCATCAATATTCCCAGACCTCAAATATTGCCTGCAGGTGCTCAATAAATATTTGAAAGGCTGAAAAATAGTTAAAAAGTACCTAGAGTGTTGCTCTGTGGTTTATTTTGCCAGTATTGGAAAAGTTTATGCCCTGGCCAATGTGGCTCAGTTGGTTGGAGCATTGTCCTATAACTGGAAGGTTGACGTTCAGTCCCTGGTTTGGGTGTGTAGGATCTCTGGTCCAGACATGTATGATCCCTGGTCTGGGTATGTATGGGAGGCAACCAATGGGTGTTTCTCTCTCACATCAATGTTTCTCTCTCTTTCTCTCTCTCTTTCACCCTTCCTCTCTCTTTAAAAGCAATGAAAAAACATCCTCTGGTAAGGATTAAAAAAAGAAAGAAAAGTTTATAATGATTATGCAGGTGCCCTGTTCTTTTATGTTTTCTCTATCATTGTTCTGTGTTTGGAGTGGAGCAGTCACTTCTAAAATTCCAACCTGAATTGGAAATTTTCTTTCATTGTTTTCAAAGTGTGTTGGACATCATTGGACACATGTTGAACATCCATGTGCAGGATGCTGTGGGAGCACCCTTGACAAGTTTATGGTCTTGTTCAGGGATTCAGGTGGGCATTAAGAGAATCAGTTTACATTTATCAAGGCTTATTCTGTGCCAGATTACTAAGTAAATATTGCTGTCATCATCCTCATACACAGATATGGAAACTGAAGCACAAAGAGGTAAGTTATTGTTCCCAGTCATACACAGCAAGTGCTGAAATCAGCTTCAGAACCTGGGAATTCTGTCTCCAGAGAGTACACTTGACATCACTGCACACTACTGTCTCTCAGGTGGTGCATGAAGAAGACCTCAAATGGCACTTAAATTCTATGTCGCTTGGAATAGGAGAGCTGATGACAGAACTGGTCTTCAAAGGCAGGAAGAATTTCAACACACATGGGTGGTGGAGAAGTGTGATTGGAAAAGCAATGGTGGAGCCAAGCCTTGGGTTGGGGGCTGTGGTTGGTTTTGGGCACAGTGAGTTTGGAGCAGCTGAAACTCGACCTGTCAGGAGGAAAAGGAGATAAAGATGAGCAGGTGGTTTGAGATCAGGTCATTGAGGGCTCTGACCATGGGACAAAGGAGATTGGCCTTTATTAGTACAGCCTGGGCAGCAATTTTCCCTGGAGAATGGCATTATCAGAAAAGATTGTTAGTGCAAACTGATAGTGGATTGTCTAGAAAGGGAGCAAAGACATGGAGGTAAGTTAGAATGATACTGTCGTTGTCTAGTAGGTGACCAAGAGTATGAATCTAGGTGATGGCTCAGGACCTGCATGCCAGGAGCTGTAAGAAGCAGACAACCATTGTGAGCCTGGATGGGGACTGATAGTGGGACAGTGGGCAGGTGAGTCATCAGCAGGAGGTGCTGGGATTGAGGGAGGTCTTTGAATGAGTTGTGTTTGATGAAAATATTGGTGGAGCTGTCCAACCAGGATGAGACTATGGCTGAGGAAATGATTATGAAGTTTCAGTCAAGTGCACAAGGCATTTCTGACTACTGGTTACTTGTTTATTATTATTTTCACACACACACACACACACACACACACACACACACACACACACACACACTGATAATTTGTGATCACCAAGCCCACATTTGTGTGATTCTTCTAAAGTCTGCCTTGTCAATTATTCCTAATGTTGTTTAGTAGGAGACCCAAGGAACTGCATACTTCTCTTCATGCCTCTTTTTGAATAAGCATTTAATTTTGAATATGATATGTCTTTTAAGGTTACATAGAATTTTCATTGACTGATACCAACTTGGTACAGATTCCCTTTGTTCTTACTGCATTTCATTTTCTCCAAACCATCTGTCTGTACAGGATGGATGCAGTGAAACATTTTAACAGAAAAGTGCTCTCTCTGGATCCTAATTAACTACACATCCAAAGGCAGGATTTCATAACCTTTACTCTAACATTTCTGGTAATATAAGAAGTGTGTTCATTTTTGTTTAGCATCATTTGCCTATCTTTAAAATTTAATACATTCTTTAAAGTTTCAACACTCTATGCTAATTTAAAATGTTTCAGGTTTTACCCCTTATTGGTTTTAATGAGTGTAATTGTTGGCTTTTAAAAGTAACAGAGGCTGGTGGAGCCCCAGGGAGCCATTAGACATGAGGTATTTTGTCACCTGCTAAGAAAAAGAAAGTGGCAGGGGAAGGTGGGATTGGGAGAATGGTGGGAGGTTTTGCTGGGAGAGACTGATTACTGTCCTCACCACCCTGTCCTGCTGCTCTGCCTTGGGTATGACTTCATTTTGAAAGATGTTATTTTGTTAGCTGACCTAATTTATTATCACCATCATTTGGTAAAACAGTGCACCACAGATGAAACCTCCAGAGTGAGAAAGTCCTGCAAGCACCAGTACAGTAGGTGCTTCAGTGTGTTTCACAAGCTGCAACAATGGGAAGTTGAGATGGGCTCAGTTATACCAAGATCCTGGTGTTTTGGGTGGTAACATTAATTAATGGAGGAGGCTTTGTATTTTATGGAACATATTCCATTTTAATGATTTCCTCTGATGCTGCCCATAACCCTGTGAGGGAAATTAAGTGGAGATGACATGTAACATTTATTGGGTACTGAGAATATCATTGCTAATTATTTTCCTGGGAGTGCCATTTAATCCTTCCAACAATTCTCTGTGGTGGGAGGTGGTTTCCTGCCTTTCAGATGAGGAGGCTGAGGTCCAGAAGGGTGATGTATCTGATCCAGGTTCTCAGAGTAAGTAGTCATGGATTTGTGGTTCAAATTTGGGTCTGCTGGTTCCAGGCATCTGTTCCTAATCACTTCTTTTTCTCCTTCTTTTTCTTTTCTTTCTTCCTTTTTCTCTATTTTTTTTTAGCAATTAAGTAACAAATTTAATACATACATATGTATGGGAACCTCACATACATGAGAAAGTCAGAGACTCCACATGCAGAAGGGGTTCAGAGATAGAAAGGGAACATGGGTATATAAGACATTCTGAGCTAGGGTGAAGTAAGGGCCTTGGGGGATTCAGTGGGTCATTGCTGAATGACAAGAGCAGATCTTTAATAAATAGAAGCTTCCCCTGCCCTACTGATAGGTCAAAAAGAGATAGCTGATAATCTCCCATTATGGGAAGGGACTCTAATTCAAGTTCTTCCAGGTAGTCAAGGGATTTCTCTTGAGCCTAAAGCTAAAACTGCCTTTAGCTCAAAAGAATCTGTAGATAGTTGATATGGAGTTGACCAGAGACCAGAATTATGGTCTTCTGACTTCTTCTCAGGGATATTTTTTTCTGTAAGTGCCAAAAATAAAAAAATACAAAGATAGTTGCTTTTTTCTCCTTGCCACATCTCATCAGGACCTGCAAATTTGTGAGCTCATGCATGCTGAAAAGGGCGAACAGTGCCATGTAGAAGGCAACATCATGGCTGTCTCTCCCTGGTCCAGTTGTGGCTGGTGAAAATAAAAGTGCTTACTTAAAATGCAAGTAGCAGTACTGCACATTTACCCTCCATAAATTCCTAGGGAATAAATGAATCTTTGTTAGTAGAGAATAAGGAAAAAACAAGTGGTGCTTAGGGTTGTCTCTTCCCTATTTCATCTGCTCATAGTTTTTGTTTTAAACTTTATCACTGCCTTATTGCCTAAAGAAATGCTTTGCCTCCTCAAAGTAAGTTTACTTTTTATTTAACTTTTGTTTAGTATTTTTGGTTTCTTTCTATGTCAACTGTGAGACATTAAAATTGTATTTAAAACCTCCTGACAGGTGCCCTGTTTTATTATTCTTCCAATTACTAAAATTCAGTAAAGCAAAATTTGTTTTTCCACCCACCGTGGCTTGGATGTGAAACGGGCAGCTTTATTTATGTTTTCAGTTTGGGGTATAGGTTCCAGGGTGTCCTAAATGTTCCAGGTGGTGCTAAATAGGGCAGTGTGAATGGCTGCTGGGTGGTTCCTCGGAGGGGCTATGGCTACAGCAGTTGGATATAAAGTCATTGGGTATAAATCCTCCTTACTAAAGGAAAATATAGTTATATTACATAAGTAGTTCATGGAAAAAGTAAAAAAAAGAAAGAAAATGAGTGAGACTTTAGAGTAAAAATTATAAAGACTTACTCTTTATTTAGATCACGAGTTGACAAAATGATAACCTGTTGGCCAAATGTATCCCACCATACGCTTTTCTTTCTTTTTTAATGGCCTGGGTTTAAAATGGTTACATTTGAAATGGTTACATAAGAACTGATATAATATCAACTATTTTGCCTTGTGACACTCAAAGCCTAGAATATGTACTTCCTTGGCCCTTTAAGAAAAAGAGTGGTGACTTTTGATTTAGATGATATATAAGTGGTTTTTGAATCAAGATGTTTGGTTAAAAGCCTATGTGTAATTACATTTAGAGTATCAAATTTTACTACTTTTATGTATAGCTTTTGAGTTTTTATATAAATGAAGAGGCAATATTTTTAATGTAATTTCTACCCATTTTTCTTTTACAATATAAGACCTGTGATTTTAATCTCCAGAGTTATAGCACATTGAGTATTGCCAGTTATCACAAAAGTCTGTAGCATTTTCAGGAGTGTGGAAAGCAGTATGGAGATATCTCAGAAAAATTAAAAATGGATCCGCTTTTTGACCCAGTGATCCCGCTTCTCAGAATATATCCAAAGGAACCCAAAACACTAATTTGAAAAAACATAAGCACCCCTATGTTCATTGCAGTGTTATTTAAAATCACCAAGATATGGAAGCAGCCCAAGTGTCCATCAATAGATGAGTGATAAAAACAACTATGGGATGTTTATCCAACGGAATAGTACTCGGCTGTAAAAAAAGAAAAATTTACCCTTTGTGACAGCATGGATGGACCTGGGGAAAATTATGCTAAGTGAAATAAGTGAATTTGTCAGAGTAAGACAAATACCATATGATTTCACTCATATATGGAATCTAATGAACAAACTGAACTAACAAGGAAAATAGAGACAGACTCATACATGGAGAGCAGGAAGACAGCAAGTATGGGGGAAGAAGAGGGGTGGAGGGATTGAGCAAAAAGAGAGAAAGGACTCATGGACGTGGACAACAGTGTGGTGATTGTAAGGGGTAGGGAGGTATAAAGGGACTAAATGATAATGGAAAAATACCATAGAAATAAGAAATATTCCAAATGAATAATAAAAATAGGAATATGCAAAACAAACCTATATGTATTAAAAAGGGGACTATCTGTGAAGTATTCACTAACCTACAATATGCCAGAGAAATGGAGATTGCCAAAAAACTCCAAAAGATTTAGGAATCCCTGACAATTAAAAAATAAGCTTCCAACTCCTCTAACTCCTTTTTTTTTCTTAAATGCCATGTTTGTTGGTACTTTTTAGGCCTGCACAATTAGCATTTTAAAAATTTGTGGCCGCTTTAAAGGAAATGGTCTGAAAAAGAAACTGTCTGTGTACGGTACATACAAGTCATGTGACAACGTATTTACAAACAGTACTTGCTAGTGTGCCATTGAATTGCTAGGCAGTCCTATGGAAAGTGTTCTTAATCAAGAGAAGCCAGGGCCTGACCGCTGTGACAGTGCTCTCACCACCCTCTGCCCCTCTTTCAGCCTCCAAAGCGGTCAGATCTCTTTTGGTGCATGCAGGCTGGGTTGCCAGCCATTTGTGCACTTTTAGTGTTGGGAGAAGAACCGGCCCGTTATTGGGATTTTGCTTCCTTGCTGTACCCCATAGTTCCTCAATCTTAGCCCTTGACATTTGGGTCAGGATAATTCTTCGTTGTGGGAGCTGCCATGTGCCTTGGAGGATGTTGAGCAGCATGCCGGGCCTCTACTCACTAGAAGCAAGTAGTGCCTTTTTCCTTCTCCTACTGGTGACAACCAAAATGTCTCTAAACATTGCATAATATCCCCTAGGCAACAAAATCGCCAGGCTTGTGAGCTGCTGGTGTAGAGTGATTGACATATCCTTCTTGTGGCCTTGGCAAATGGAGTGATTCCCAGCCCCACCTTCTTGAAACCATTTTGCTGATGAAGGGCAGCCCAGATCATGATACTCCTTGACCCAAAGACTGACTGCAGGGGATTGAACTAGGAAACAGATGCGCTGAGGAGCAGTAGGGGTTTGAGCCTGAAAAGAAAACAGAAGTGGGGAGAGTGTGTATATGTGTGTGTGTGTACATGAAAGAGAGGGAGAGAGAAATAGAGGGGGCAGGATGGAGAGAGAAGCTGCCTTCAACTACCTTACTCCTTCCCTCTCAGAAAATGGGGGGCTGAGCACAAAAAAAGCCCTGGGAAATAAATCTGAGGGAGGGGCTAGGGGGTAGTGATTTGATCTGAGGTGCCACTTGGGAAAGTTGAGATTTTGTGAAAATAAAGATTTGGTTCTCAAGAGTCTTTATGGAGATAATAATTCTGGATCCAAGAAGACACATAAACTTCATTTTCTGACTATCCAACTCTCACTATTAGTTGGCAGTTTTATTTTATAATAAAGGTTGTTGTCCCTGCTTTCCCTAAATGGTCTTTGTTTCTCTTTTTCTGTTTTTTTTTTAATTTTTATTTTAATCATTGTTCAAGTACAGTTTTCTGTCCTTTCTCCTTTTCTGTTTTTTAAATAAACATTTCTCTACATGAATTGCTCCACTATGCCCCACCCCCTAGCACTACCAAACTTTAGAATAATTTTGGAGTGTGGTGGTTTTATCATGTGGAAATGTAGTACAGATGTTCAGAATTACCTTTTCTTTCTCCCCTTTAAAACATCATGACCACACATGCTTTGCTCTAAGTACCATTAAATATTTTTATTATTACTCTTAAAAAATCTTGCCTCAGGCAGAGTCCCACTAAATCTAAAGTAAAGGCAAATATTTGTGTGTATAAATAGCAGCAAGCATTTATGCATATCACTCTAAAAAATCTCATATTTGGCTTTTTATGCAATTGAAACCTTTATTTTTTGACCCACTTAACCAAGTCCTCTAGTTTTACCCTCTTTTCTTGACTCTCAAATTTTAACTTCAGACTATAGGATTTTGTGTGTAAGTTTTTCTCTATCCTGCATATATCTCTGAACTCAGCCTGATCATCTAATGTAATTTGATGGGAGGATTTGAACTGCCAGCATGAATTAGTGCATGATTTCAAAAGTTATTAATGGAGGAAAGTTCTCTTCTCTGAGAGAATCCACAGGTGGGTGGCAGAGTATCTGTGTTCTTCACACGCCACACCCTGAGGCCAGTAGTCCTGTGCCCAGGAAATGCTTTATCACCACTCAACATACCCCCACTCAGAAACCTATTCATGGAGATTAGCTCCTGCTCTACTCTTAATTTCTTTTGGGTTTATTAGTGCCACTTAAAAAATATTTCTTGGTCAGTATCAAACATGTTTTTCTAAATAGTTGCTAAAAAATACCTCTTTCAATTTAATTACTTGATCCTGGAATCGAGAACTCCCTTGCTGCCTATGTGCACATTTTAGTGTGCTGGAAATAATCCTGGTTTAGACTTGCTCTTTAAAGCATTGCATTTTCCATCTCCGTCTAAATAGTGTGTCACAAGGTGCATTTCTTTTAAAGGGCAGAGGAGATCTTTGTCATTCTGGCAGAGTTCATATAGGAAGGAAGAGGCAAAACCTGACTGCGCTTTAGACAATAGAAATAACAATGTAGATATGAATATCTGTACCTTTATGATACCCAGCAGTGTTCCTGCCAAAGATCTCTATTGTACTACTTTTATGACCCATGTCAGGATTTAGACAATTTTAAGGACTCGGGCTTTTGTTGCTTTAAAAGACAGAATAGAATGCTGTGCAATGACTGGATCCTTGCCAGTTACACACTGGAAACTTGATATAACTTAAAAACCTGCCCAGTGCTAACATCAGTGGGTATCCTTAAGATGTCTCTCAAGCAACTGTTATAGGTACAGAGATCGTGGGAATTTAGCAGAGACTTAAGGATGCTCATGCTGCATGGAGACTTCTGTCACATGATGACACAGGATTTTCCAGAGGGTGTGAAATCTTTTTGAAGAACTCATTATTTTCCCCCCTTTTCTAGGCTGAGGTTATCTTTTCATGCTGTCTTTTTGCTTTGTTGCTTTACAGACATAAATGTGCTACTTCTTGCATAAAGGACTCAAGGAGAATCGTCCAAAATGACCACATTTCCTGAAATCACAGCAGCCTCCCAAGAAATCTGTGTGATAGGCAAGGTCTGTCTGAGGGTTATCACACAGATAGAGAAAGCTTCATGGAGTCTCATCTTGGGAGGTCCTGGCAGGTTGCTGTTTTTAGCATAAATCTGGTGCAGGCATGGAGCTGAGTGCTGCACTCAGATACTCCTAAGAGCAACTGTGTGAGGTGTAGGTGCTGACATCGTCCCCTTACTTAATCAGGGCAGCTAAGTAATTTGCCTAAGACCACACAGGGGACTTGACCTCAGAAATGAGAATCATTGTATCATCTACTGTTTTGTAGAAAGTCAAAATAACTTCTAGCCATTTTTTCCCCACCCATTTCCTCTCCTCTCTGATTTGTTTTCTTTGAATCTTTTCTGTTCTATTTAGGTTTCTCATCTGGTTTATATTATGGCTTCATTTAAAATCTTATTCTTTCTCCTGATAGGTTGATTCTTTTTTCTTTTATTTTGAACTAAATCATTTTCTTCTTCTGGTGTTTTCATCTGCATTGTTTAATGCAGATGGGTTTGTTGTTATATTCCAAGTAGCAGTTCTGAGGTTTTGCAAGAGACCTAAAGATGTTAGTGAAATCTATAGGAGACTTCTGGCCTAATATAATTTTAATCGGCAGTTTTCTTTGCCTCCTACAAAACCTTTTCATTCACCTCCATGAGTTGATACTCTAGTCTAGTCTCATATGAAATGCCCTATACAGAGCATTTCGCACAGGTCTTGGCTCAACAAATATCATTTATGTTTCTTTGAAGAAAGGTGAGTAAGGGGTAAACAATATTGCCTTCACATCAATTGGTCTCCTTGTAAAGCAAGTTCATGCTTCCTTTATGAATCATAGATTTCTCTCTATAGAATCAAACCTTGTCTGGTGCCATTTCACAAGTCAGTTGTTGGGGCACAGATGTTTGTACTGAATTATGCAAACTCAAGAGTGACCTTCTCTCTGTTACCGCAGTTTCACTCTAATTTCTTCACAATGTTATGAGGTGGATTAATCCCCCCTTGTTACAGATGAAGAAACTGGGTCATGGGGAAAGTAGATCGCCCTGCCCAAAGCCTTACAGGGAGGTACAATGAGGGTGGCCTCAGGGCCTGTGTTCCGAGCCATGAGGCTGCATTCCCTCCTTTGTGTGTGGGAGAGCTGGGGATGGGGTCCAGAGGACCAGCATTCGGGGTCATGAGGGCTTATCATCGGGCAGTTACAGCCTAGACTTTCTCCATGACTGGATCCCATGCTGGTCTCCTTAATTCTGTGCCCATCAAATAGGAGCTAGTTTTGAAGCCTAGGAAACCAGTCATGAGGCAGAATTGAGGTTATAATAGCAGGAACTGACTGGGAAAGGAATAGAAGATGATGATTTGAAATAGGAACCATGGTGTATGGCAGCTAAGAATATAAAAGATGAGGAGGATGGAGATACCAGAAAGAAACCAGAGTTGGCGGTATGGGTGATAGGGTTTTTGATAATACCTGTGATAGTTACGAGGGAGGCAGGTTTGGGGAGCAGAATATGAGCTTCACATTTGAAAATACAGGTTTGCATTTCAGGGCAGAAAAGTGGGCTAGAAATGTAGATTTGGGAACTGTTTGTAAGAGGTAGGGTTTAGAGCTTCCCAAAGAGAGAAGGACCCAAAGATAGAGCTGGGGAATATCTGTGTTTAGGACAAAGAAGGAGGAAGGGAAGCAGTGAAAAAAAACTGAGAAGGAAATGTGAAGGGAGGAGGGAAACCAAGCTGAGTGTTCAAGGGCAAGAGAATCCATTCATTCATTCACTCACTCAGTCATTTTATGGAGAAACTTCAACTCTAAACTCTGTTTGCAGGGGCACACTGAGATGACAAGAGACCTTGTCCTGGGGGTTATGTGAAGGTGGGACCTCTGGGCTAGGTCCCCAGGGATGAGGAGAAGTCCATTGATAAATAAGGTCGGAAAGACAGAAGAATGGGTATAGCCTGGGGGTCAGACACATTAGCACATATGATATTTTTTCTCAGACTCTCCCAAAAGCTATCTTAATTTGAACCAAACCTTAATTTACTGCCCAAATTGTATTCAAATGTAGTCTTCCTAAAGTATATGCTATAATCAAACAATATGATATTTGAAGTTTCTCTTAATGCTGTAATGCATGGTTACTTCAGTGAAAAACACTATAATTGAACTAGTTCCTTTTGGGACTATGAACGTTAAAGACTCAGATGAATGACTGGTTTCTTTACTGAGTGGATCTGGGTGAGAATCACTGCAATATCTGAGCATGATATTGATGGCGGGTTGTAATAGCTAATGCTGAATAATAAAAGATGGCTTTGTGTGATCTTTGTCAAAGGGGTGAATGTTTGAGCGGCACGGACAGGAAATTATAAAATTTGCATCTAAAAATAATCTTATCCTTTGCCTTTTCACTTGTGACCTCCAGTGTGAAGAAACAAAGACCTCATGGAAACTTGGGCAGTTTGTGAAACCCTTCTGTGTAATCAGCCAATTTGATTTTCTTTAGTGTAATGGCAGGATATTTGTGAGGAAATTAAACTTTATTGTACTCTAGCCATTGGTGGCATGGCACCAAATTTTCTATTGGTCTTTTACGAGAATAGAGCCTAGTGCAAGTTTGTAAAATTACAGCAGCTTTGGAAGAAGTTTAAATGGACTTGGAACCTGCAAATCAGGGTTTCTTACTGCATCACTGTTGACATTCTGGGCTAGATAATTATTTGTTCAGGGTGGGCACCTACCCTGTGAGTTGTAGGATGTTTAGCAACATCACTGAACCTTCACCTACAACATCCAGTAGCATCACCACCAGTAGCTGTGCCAATTAGAAATGCCTCCAGATACTAAAAGATGTCCCTGTGGGGCAGGGGGCAGGAAACTGTCCCTATCTGAGAACCAGTGGCCAAAAGCCTTACTACTCAAAGTGTGGTCCAACAAACAGCAGGTCATCTGTATTTCCCAGGAGCTCATTAGATATGTAGCACCTCAGGCTTTGTCCCTAGCCTCTGGAATGAGAATCTGCACTGTGACAAGATCTGTGGGAAACCTGTGAGCACTTGAAGGTTTGAGAAGCACTAAGCTCTGACTAGGGCAGTGTGGTGTAGCAGAAGGGCATGAGTTTCGGAGCCAAACATGGCTTAACTAAGAGCTGTGTGACCTCGTCAAGGTGTTCAACCTCTCTGAGACTCAGTTTTCTTCCTCTGTAAAATGGGACTAAGAAAACCTTTTGTGTTGTGAGAGTAAAAAGGGCGAGATCCAGCTGAATCAGCAAAAAGGACACCTGGCCCTTATTAGAATCTCAAATGGGCTGGTTTGCTTTCCTCTCTTTAGAAAACTGTTTTACTTGGCCCTGCTGCACTCACAGTTACTTGTAGTGATGATATAAGATGTGGAGGAAAAACAATGTGTCTGAATCAGTGCTCCACAAGTACCGAGGGCCATAAAAAATCTGCTTGTTTACGAATTTTTATTTTTGAATTATCTACTTTCTTTGAGCTGTGGCTCTTGTGGTCTGGCCTTCCCAATGCTAGGGAAGCTGGGATCCCGTTTCTGGAAAATCCATTATCCTGGTCCTTGTGAACTCTTAAAGGTCTCATTTAGAAGCCAGATTCTAAAGGTGGGAAAGGTGAAATTGATGGCAGCTAAATGTAAAACTATTTAAGGAAGAAGTTCACACTGGCCAACTTTATTCCTCTCCTATAGCAAGTGGATTTTGAGATGGAGCAATTATTTTTATGACTATTAGTAGAATTTTTAGTTATGCAAAATAAGGATAAATATCCCTGCCTTGGAATAAACTGTCCCAGGATTCCAAAATTTCCCCCTTTTCTCTTTCTCCTACTGTGACATTGCCTTCACATAAAAGCCTGTATTTTTAAATTTCTCATCCTGATATATCAAGAATAGCTGTTCTCATGCTTTTGGCCAGGAATGTTTTTGCATAATTCATTTAAAAATAATGTATAAATTAGGTACACACACACATGTAATCACATACTCACAAAGCAATGTATGAATCTGACTTGTGACAACAATTTTTAGGCAAATCACAAGTAGTTTATCTGAAGTGTTGTGATGCTGCAAAGATGAAGGGACATTGTCCAAGACCAATGTTCAATTGTGTAGATTGGGTACTGCATACCTGTGGGGGCACCAGGTATATTGAGGACATAACATTTGCATAAATATTATGACAGTTTATCAGAAGGTGGCAACACAGTCTTTGCCCTAATGAAATCACTATATAGCAAGAGTGTTCTGGCAGATGGAGGTAAAGTGTCTTGAGGAAGGGGCTTCCTTTTCTAATTTGCACAAGGATACCATGTGGACTGGTTGTAGACCCATCATCTTTTCTTTCTCTGGGAGCTTCTACTCTGGTATGCAAAACTGTACAAGTCATTATTTTTGAAGTCACAATGAGCCCAGGAGCCTTAGGAAGGTGCAATTTATTTAATTTCCACATTTGATGAATATGAAAAAAGTCTTCCATTAAAGTGGTGTCCTCAAATATCACTTTCATCTTAAAACTATTGCTAGTGGTTGTGTGTATGTTGCCATCTTTCCCAAGTGAAGTGGAAATAATTTAAGAAGTATGGTGGAAGAGGTTTACCAATATTAAGTCCAGCAAACAGTAGTTAGGATATACCAAAGAATCTCATTGGCTTAGGTTGGTTGATGATCAGCTGATGTGAAGGACGGTCATTGTGCTGAGAGATGGGGACAATACCCATTTCCTACATGAGACTGCATCTCATGTACATTCTTTTTTAGCACTTTGCTTCTTGGATTGGAGGTGTTCACATAACTTAGCATTGGTCATGTGAACTTAGTCATATGTCATACATTGGGTTGCCACATGTCATACATGTTCTTGTAGTTATTCTACTTTATCTCCATTTCTTTCTAGAGATAGTCTGCAGTTTTACCTAGAATTGCATCTGAACAGTTACTGAGGAGGGGAAAATGTCTGTTTTTACTCAGCCTATCTAGATGTGGCAGCATTGGTGATGCAGAAAGCAGATGCTCTTCTAGGTGGGCAGAGCAGGAAAGAGAGAATGCAATTACTGACAGGGAGCTAGACAGGGAACTTGACTTTATTTTTCAGATGGTAAAATTTTGTGTTTCTTGGGTTTGGATGTGCCCAAATTGGTCATTTTGACTGGTTTGCAAAGAAGACTGTCCTCTAGATTTTTTTTGTGGTGATGTCATTTTCATGGCTGTTAGTGCTAGGGTTCTCAACTGTAAGCACAAGTTATGGGATGTGGGGAAAACAATTTGTTCTTAATAGTGATCACAAAATTCACAAATAATGTGTTAAAATTGAATTATATATGATTGTAATATAATGATGATAGAAATAATAGGTGCAAGATTAGGTAGATTATATAATGGAAAGTTTACTCTGGGTCTGTGATCTCACTTAATTCTCATAAATTTCTGGAGAAAGTTTCTGTCGTTACCTTTATCTTATAGATGTAGAAACTGAGGCTTAGAGAGGTGAACTTTATACTGTTGGGAAGTGGAGGAAATGGGATGTGAACCCAAGTCTGACTAACAGATTTCTACTCACAGTTATGTTTCCAAAAGCTAAAAAGACGAGTGGTTGTACATACCCACATCTCTGGGCACTGTCCACAGGGATGTGTGAATGTCACTGTTCTGTGCAGGATGACCAGCTGTCCCAGTCGTGGTAGTAAGGGGGTCCTAGGACATAGGACTTTCAGTTTAAAAACTGGAGAAGTACTGGGCAAATCAGAAGGAGTTGGTCACCCCACTGCTGCATGCTGTGGTGGGGACAAGGTGGGAACACTAATTGCTTCATCCTCCTTGCTATTGTTAAGTGTATTCTGGACAGTTTGGATGAATTTGTGGTTTTTCCATTAAACCTTTTCAGGATATAAAGTAAGTACAGGTTAGGTCTGCAGCTCATCAGGCAGGATCCTCAGGGTCTCTCTAGAAGCAGGTGACGAAGTTATAAATAAATGCATAAAGAGCCTGCCATGATGGTGGGGACACACTTACTTGGCCACTATGGTTGCATTTCAGCCAGATGTCTCAGTTCTCTCTTTTTCTCAGTAGATGGATTCCAGTAATTTGGTGCCGGTGGGATAGGGGGATATGCGGTTCTTACTCTCACAGGACTCCACCCTGAATGTGAACTGTTTTCCTCCCTTACAAGAGTTTAGAAACTAGAATTTAATATTTAACAACCACCCATATTATTGTACTAGAGAAAATAGCATAAATATGCTCATTTTAAAATGGAAATTTGCTACTTGGAAGTGTCTACTCCTTCGAGGAAATTCTTTAGGTTTGATTATCTCATGTTGGAAGATCTGCCTATGGGCCTGCCAATTGTACAAGCGGAAGTTTATTTGATTACTTTTTTGTAAAAATGAGAATGATTTGTCTTAAAGTTTTTTTAGGGGCTCTAGTGTACTCATTGGAAACTTAGATTTTAAAAAATATATAAATCATTTGCCTATCTGGTCACACGTTTTTTGTTTTTGTTTTTTGTTTTTCTTGGTCTATTTTTTCCCTCTCAAACCGTTTGGGTGTGGAGAGGAGATATCTGTGCCTCTTCAGGACATCTGCTGTTTGTTGTTATAGCTGTCTGTGGAATGCTGTCCTTGGAACAGCTCCCAATGCAGAGTGTCCGTAGTCAGTGCATCATCAACTGATGGTGTGGGAGAAAAGAACTTTTCCTTCTAAGACAACTCCCCTAGTGACCGGAGCCTTGCTCTTTACATGTCAACACTTTCAAAAATGATTAACCACTTAGAGGAAAATCTTTATAAATTACAGCTTTTTGAATACTTCCTGGCTTTCTTACACAGATTGTGTCCTCAGCAGATTGGAATAATTTCTTCATAGCTCAGGTTCAGGAATAGAAGTGTCTATTATTCTTTCCAGTGAAGGGGTTGGGTGCATTTCCATGGTCTTGGGAAAACAAGGTTAGTTACCTCTCTCCTAAGTGGGTTCAGATTATCTCCTTTAATGTCTACCTTTGGGTTGTTGTTGCTGGTGGTATTTTTTTTAGTTTGTCCTATGATGCTAGAGATCACCTGTCACTGCTGACGATATTGGTGTTGCTAGTACTCTTCTCGCATTTCATCATTTTACTGCTAATTTCTACAGACGGGGAATCAGATTGCCAAAATTGTTAGAATTGTGTAAAGTAACTAGGGTCTGAGTAGATTCATCTATGAGTAAATTGAATGTATTTTTGTGTAGAACTTGATCATTGAAGGTAGGACTCCTAGATAAATGTAGTGTCAGATACCTCCTTTTAGTTGTGACACTGGTGAAATATAGCTTGTGAAGAAATTGAGATCAGTACCAGGAGGGATCTCAGGCTTCAGAATGTTAAGCTGTCTTCACTTCTTTTTAGTCAAAATGTTGATGGGAACTCTCAGTTCTTTTCCAATACACTTTCTAATATCTGAACATGTAACAGAATTTTATTCAAGCTGTTTGGTTTTTGTATGTTTATAATGCTAGCCAAGGTACTAGTATTTATGGCATTTCCTCTTTTTTCTCCTAATGATGGATTCTGGAATTTAAAAAAACCTTTTATTATTTAGCCTCCTGTTTATGTCTTTAACCTTAAGCAAGCCAGATGTAACTAGAAAATATGAATGGCATCACATTAAGTAACCAAATTTGGAGAAGCCACATAGCAGGTTAAATTAGACCATAAAAGTAAAGTTTACCAAACTGCCAGCCTGTCTGTTTTGGTCTTTCAATCTTTGATTGAAATTTAAAAATAATTTGACTTCCTTTTGATTAAGTGGGAAAGTCAACTCATTTATACTAGTTTGGATTAATATAATAAGATCGACGAAAGGTTTATGTATTACAAACTAATACACAAAACTATTATTGTGCATTAATTATTCTGCAGAATAATTATTATAATTCTGCAGAATATTAGTATTATTAATTAATAACACCAACCAATAAATTATTATATATCATATAATAGGCTGTTAATATATAATTATTAATATATTATGTATCGATATAAATAGTATATTAATTATATTAATATATAGTATATATTATTCTGTGTATTATTCTGGCCTGAAAATTTCTCAAACTTTTACTTTCTATATTTGTGTAGGGTGCTAGAACAAATATTTATATTAGATATTTCTTATTTTGCATTTGTGAGTCAATCCAAATATGACCGAATAGACTAAAAATAAAAATCACTTTGAACTTGTTACTATCTTGAAAATTATGTAACCCAAGAATGAAAGACTCCTTATGTCCTTTCAGCCTCTTCTACCTACAAGGACATAAAATGAATGGAAATAAGCTAGTATTGTTGTATTTCTCTTGTTGTTACTGTGTATCTTCCTGCTCTGAAAATGCCTTCTCTGGTCAGTCTTCATGTGAGTAGTAGAGGATAGTTCTTTTTAGGGGAATTAGCTTGTGGCTATGAGACAGTTAAAGTTATGACTTCCGTAGCACAAATGCAAGACCAAAGAAGAGACAATCTTTGGAATGTTACTTTGTTACAGGTAATTAGGCCGTATTCCTATGAAGGAGGTATTCCTTAAGTGAGAGTATTGAGAACAAAATTGAGGACCAAAACTTGTGTAAATAATCAGAGTAAAGTTAGGAAGTTTAGATTGGATGTTCATCTTGCAAATGAAATTAAATATGAAATAAGTTTTTAAATCTTACATTTAACAAAATCTGGGTGAGAAGTATACCTTGTGCTAATTTTTAAAAAGAATAAGTAATGAAACTCCAATATCAATTTTATTTGGGCTGAATGTTTCTAATAAAATTGACAGCTAGCATGCCATTCAATGTTTGACTTTTGCATTACCATTTTTTAAAGTGTCATTTTTGCCAAAAATATGCTGGAGAGCTTCTTCAGGTTTCCTAGCAGCCTCTTTAATCTGTTGCTATTCAGATAATTTTCTTTTGAAGTTCCTATCCTGCATTATCCTTGTTACTCATCCAGCTCAGTAGTCATTTGATGGCTCTGTCTGAGGTTCTCTGTCTGAGATTCAGTGGTTCCTCCCAACTCAGCGTCTGTGCAAAAGGTGTGCCAGCCATGGTGCTAGGTGCTGGGATGACGTGGTCCCTGACCTTCAAGTTATACAACAGGGGGCAGGAGGAAGAGACACTTGAAGAGTAGTGCTGTCAAACAAAGTCTATGAAAGGTGCAAAGAATGAACGATTTCCATTAAGTGTTGGGACACCCTTAAGTGTAGGAAGTAGCATTTGAAAGGGGGCAGATTTCAAGAAGTCTGTATTAACCACTCATCAGGCACTGTAGATAAAGCTTTTCATAAGATAGGGCCAGTCCTTATGGGAAACAACAGATTGTATATAGTTAAATCATTTTAATTATTACATATGCCTGGGGGTGTTTAATAGAGTTACTTACTTTAGTCATAGGGGGTAAAGGCGGCTTCCCAGCTCAGTGGTATATAAGTTGAGATTTGAAGGATCAAAGAAATTCAAGGAGAGGGCTGGGAAAGGGAGCATAGGAATATAGTAGAGGCAAAGGGAGTAGACGGCTGAGCCCATAATGAGAAGTAAGGAAAGTCTAGAGCTGTGCTATCCAAAATGGTAGCCATAGTTATAGGTGACTTTGGGAGCTTAAATGTGACTGGTGCAAAGAAGGAACTGAGTTAATTAGTTACACTTGGCTGGTGATGAACATACCAGACAGCACAGGACTAGTGTACTTATAACAGAGTGGACAAAAAAGAGAGGGGTTTTCATGAGGCCGAAGAGGAGCATTGGAGAGATATTTTATGAGGTCTGGTAGACCCTGGTGAGCAGTCCAGACTTTATTCTAGAGCTTTGGGAAGCCACTTAAGGGTTTCATGAAAGAGTGGTACATAATCAAAATGGCATTCCATGGTTGGCCCGGGAACAGGATTCTACTGCTGAGATTGAGCGAGAAGTGTTTGTAATAAATATGTCCCTAAGGAACATAGAACTGGAGTGGGGTGTGGGATGGACTGGACAGGGATGGCCAAAGGTGACCTGGTCAGAACGGGGAGAGGAGAACATGTGGTTAATAATGCAGGCTCCGTAGTATGATGGCCAGAGCCAAATTCTGAGTCTGCCATTTTTCATTTGCCTGGAAGGAGGAATCTTCAACTGTGTGGGCAGTGCCTGGACCCAGAGAGAGCTGGTTTGGCTCACACAGCTACAGGGCGATGACAGAGGGCTGCTTGAGGTTGCAGCCAAGCCTTTGGGAGCCACTGCACGTTGTCATTCTGCGGGTGGGGCATAGGGGCAATATTCTCCTGTTTTTGTTTCATTTGGTGTAGAAGTTAAGGGCCTTGGTGACATCTCATTCAATCTTCTTTTACCTTATTTGGTAAGCTTTTCACAAAACTTTTATGGAAAGTCTGTTATTCTCATCTGCTTCCCATAAGAAAGTGTTTGGCAGTGGCAGAGAGTCCCAGGACTTATGGGAGAGGAGTGATTTCCTGAGGGTCCCCCACAACATTCTCATAGAGCTCGTTTTCCCCAGTTGCAGACCAAACAGACGGAACAAATTTGCTTTCTCTCTGGAGAAGACTGAACAGTATGGCTAGGAAGGGGAAGTGAGAACTGGAGCAGGGCAATGTATGTGGAAGTTAAGACCCTGGTTGCAAGAAAGCCTAGCTAGCACAATTAGAAAAGGAGTCTTTACTGAGAGGGTAGCTTGTGGAATCCAATTGCTGGATGCTGCTGGCCTTGGAACCCCATCGCTGCCAGAATGTTCTAGTTCCTCTGAGCACAGACTTACCTGTGGGGCATCTTGGTTCATGTGGTAAAATTAGCCAACCCAAAACTCTTGAATTTACCTTTGATAGATCCATCTGGAACCTGGGAGAGAGCCTTGTTTGGGACAGTTTTTATCCTTTCTCCAGACAGGCCTGGTTTGCTGGGAATGACCACATGGAACAAATATAGCTTCTGGGCCTCCAGGTTCATGACTCTGTAGGGCAGGAATTCTGCCTGGTTGTTGTTAGAATGGTGTTTCATATCATATATCATATCTTATCATATCATTCATATCATATCATAAATGTATAATGTTAATATGTAAATAGAATATAACATACTGAGCAATGTCTAGGATATTATATAGAAGATTACTGTACAACCCAAGTTTCCCCCTGTACCTTTTGCATCCCCAGGAACTCTGACACAATGCTTATTACAATGAACCTCTTTTGACTCTGACCAGTGTTTCATAGTATCAGCTATTTATACATGAGAGAGGAAGGGCAAAACCTAATTTTTTGTGATACTTATGAAATATAGTTTTTTAGGAGTGGGATCAATCTGTGGAATTGCAGTAAACATCCATCTACCAAGAATTAAAATTCACTGTGTGTGAAAGATTACACTTGACATAATCATAATTTATAGAGTAAAATATAGTTTTAAGGTCCTAATCAGCCACCTGGTGAATGAATGATATGCAATTTCTATGTTTTAATGACATTAGTAAAGATTGTGGGTAAAATAAAAATAAATCATAGTTAGGATGTACAAAGTAGAGTTTCTGGTGCAGTAGAGATATTCTGCTTCTCTATCTTGAGTATGATGCAAACCAAGAGACAATAAAAAGATATGTCACTAGTTAATTTCAGGTCAGCAACTATAGCCCCTGGACTAAATCTAGCTGGTTACTTGTTTCATTACATAAAGTTTCATTGGAAGACTGGCACAAGTATTCGTCTACGTATTGTCTCTGTCTACTTTCATGTTACAATGGCAGAGTTGAGTAGTGCCAACAGAGATCACATGGCCTGCAAAGCTGAAAATGCATATCATCTGGCTGTTGACAGAACATGTTTGCCAACCCCTAGTTTAGATCCTTTGAGGTAGCACTGAGGGGTCCTAGAGCCCTGGAGGCAGGCTATGGGGTGAGACCTAGAAGGCAAGTGAAGGCATATGAGCCCTGGTCCTGTTTTGTCCAGAGCAGTTTGGCTGCCCTATGTGCTTTGTTGGGCTTCTGTATACAACTTGAGAAGAAGAAAGAAAGATTGTGCTATTTGAAAAGAACTGTTAAAGCTACTGATCTGAAAATACAGGAAGGCATTCAGAACACAGAGGGTCTCTCTGAGGATGTCTGATTACACATCTTCATTGTGAGCCCAAGTGGTTGTTACCTTGACATGATGTCTCCAGCTTGGGAAAATGTCCTAGATGGGAATTTGAAAACTGAGATGGACCTCTGTAATTACTGACTTGCTGGAAATTGCTTTTAGGTCTCTGGCAGCCCATTTTCTCTTTTTGAGGGCAAAGATGCTAAATTTCTTTCTGTGGCATCATCAGATTTAAAAAGGAAGATATGACCAGAGTTGTTGAAGGGGTGAAGTTTAGATATACAAGGTAATGGCTGAAAAGTAAAATGTGCCATGTTTTGGTTTTAATTCTTAAAGCATCAACACATTAATTTGGTCTTGAAGTTGATGCCATGGAAAATGGCCTCTTACCTAATTTCTTCAAGTATTTTGACTTTTGTAACTTAAGTGAAAATCTAAATGTGAGTTGTAAGAGTAACTTGGGGTGGGAAATAAAACCTTAGGATCTGGAGGGTTAGGGATGAGGCTATTTGATTTACTTTAGGTTAAGTCACCTGAACTGCAGGTGGTTATTAGGCTTGCCATGGGTGATGAAGACTTTGAAACATGATGCATTAAGGCATATCATATGTCAAAAGAATTGCAAGATTATGCCAATTTTTATGAGCAGAAACTTGGGGCACATATTTGCAAATGACTTTTCAGGATCAGGGAGGATGGAATTTATTACTGGAAAAAGCACAATTTATACACATGAATGCAGTGACCAGAGGGTCATCTAGAAGGGAACACCTAGAAGGGGTAGAATTGGGTAGCACTTGCTTCATTCTAGAGGTTTTACGTATATTATCTCATTTAATCCTCATAGTGTCCCTCTAAGATGGATATTTATTATCCCTGTTATACAGATATAGAAACTAGTTAATTAAACACTTCAAAAGCTTATAGCCATTAAGTATTTGAGTATATTGGCCCAGTTTTTTCAAAGGGGATATGGTTGAAGTTGGAAAGCCAATGGGTGCCTAGGAGGAGATCCTCTGCACACATTTCATGAGAGGATAGAGAGAATTAGATATGGTCTTCTCAGATCCAGAGACCTCCCAAGATAATTCTGGAGGAATCTAGAGCAGTGGGACAACTGAGCTTGCTTCTCAGAACAGCCCAGGGAGACTAGATGATGTGCACTCAGCTGGCCTCTTTAGTGAAGGGGTGGTGACAGAGGACAGCCATATAGAACTCAAGACCCAGTGTGGCATGGGAAAAGCAGCCAAGAGGTCTTGAGCCCTCAAGGGAGGCTATGGCAGATGCTGAGAGGGTTGGTTGACTGGGGAGACCTGGGTGGGCAGCAGCAGGACTCAGCAGACCTTGTTGGAGTCCATTAGTAGTTGGTGACAGAAATCCAGGTGGCACCAACTACTCTGACACTACCTATGGATAGCAAGTGTGCCCCAGAGGCTGCTTTCCCAGTGTCAGGAAGTCAGGGGTAGATGAAAAGATGGGGAAAGAAAAGAATCTTAGAAAACTAATGTTTAACTAGTGGTGACTGAGTTACTTCTAACTGCCTAGGTTTAGTCACTTGTACTTTAATCTCCACTAAGGGTTGGAATTAGGAATTTGTAGGCCACATTGATATTCAGTTATAGAGATGGAACATTATATATTTGAACATCAAATATAAGGTTATATTTTTCACATTCTCTGTTAATAATTGCCTTGATAACTTTTAACCAGAATCAGCTAAATTAATTGTGCTTCTAATATTTTTCATATTGGTTACTAAGCTACACTTTTTGAATATTTAACAGTGTTGGAAACCATGTTTATCATGTATATTATTTCACTTAATTTGAGAAGTATGTATAATTAAATATTTTCTTAGGTATCATTATTATTCTATACTTCATAGTTGAAGAAACTAAAGTTCAGAGAAATTAGCTTACTTGGCCAAGGTCACACAACTGGTAAATGAGTGAGGCTGAAGTTAATCGATTTAACATCCATTTTGGATTCTAAGCACCTAGCATGGAACCTATACATGGTAAGAGCACAAAAAATACTTGAGTGAATTGCGGCTCAATTGTGTGGCAGTGTGAGCTGACCACTTGGTATGTTGGGAACCCTATTCTGAGCAAGATAAGGAAAGAGAAATAAATCAGAGCTGAGACTCCTCTCAGTGAATTAGTTATCCCTGATGTGCTGTGCATTCTAACTCAGAGCTAAGCCTTTGGAAATATTTGTGGATCCTATCAGAAAATACTTAGAAAGCAAAAGAGTTTTAGGAGTAAAAAAAAAATGTATGGTTTAGTTAACTGAGGAGAGTTAACTATTGGACTAAGTATAGTGGGGGTTAGGGAGACATGGGAGGGGCCAAGAAAGTATTTCAAATCAGTTTATGTCTCTTAGAGTCACCTCACAACATCCCATCATGCTGCTGAAATCCTTGAGTAGAATAAGCACATAGTCTTCCAGAGTAGATCTAAAGAACTCACAGCCAGCTCTCTGGTAAAAAGCAGTGCCAGTTTCAAACTTGGATGCCAGCCCTCTCCTAACCTATCCTGTCTAACTGACAATACTTTTGTCTGGTTTCCACTTTGTACTTGGGTCTCTGTTAATCTGATTAAGGCACCAATCCTATAAGTACGTGTTATATCTCTTGTTAACACTTTGAGGTGTGGGGTCCTAATTAAGAAATTTCTTTTTCACCTACTAGAAGCACAAGTTCTTTTGAAAACATATGGTCTTAGAGTTCTGGGAATTTTTAGAATTTGCATCTCATACTGGGAGGTGGTTCTGTAAGGTAAAGCCTGAATATATGTGCAAACACCTGAGCACTTCCAGAGCCTTTCAGCGGCGGTGCCTGTTTGACCTGAACTGCACTGAGAGAGAGTGGTCTGCACACCTGCAGTTCTCTCTCAGGCCTCTCTTCTATAACTGAGGGGTAAGAAATCTTACATATGGTATAAATTGGGACAACCATAATTGGAAAAAAGCTAGTCACTCTAAATGAGTCTTAACCTTGGATTCCGTAATACTACTTCTGGAATCAGTCCTTTGGAGATAAGTCTTACTGGAGAAAAAACTTTGTGCCCAGATATTGAGAATAGTTTTCCTTCTTTTTAAATAAGCAAAAACTCAAGTTTTTTTAAATAAGGGAAAACTCTTTTAAATAAGATAAATCTTAAACATTTCCAAATATGAAACTGGCAGTGACAGAATATTATATAACCATCAAAACAATTTAAAAAGTAATAAGGTACTTTACTACTTGCATTTATTCTCTAACCTTTATTGAAGTTATTATTATCCCAATTTTCAGTCTTTAGAGAATGAAGGGAACGGGCTGTGGAGCCAGCTCAGAAGGTATAGCAATGATGAACACTGAATCAGGAGTCAGGAAAGTTGGTTATGGCCGGGCTGTCCCTAGAAGGTGTGGACCCTGCGGCCACTTAGCCATCACCACCTGAACAAACTTCTCTGAAAGGAGCTGTGTGTCTGGTGCTTCGTAGGTTCCTTGGGATGCCTGTAAACACAGCCAAGTGAAAGTATATATTTTTTAAAATTTTATTTATTTATCTTTAGAGGTGAAGGGAAGGAGAGAGGGAGAGAAATATCACTGTGTGGTTGCTTCTCATGCGTCCCCTGTTGGGAACTGGCCTGCAACCCAGGCATGTGCCCTGACTGGGAATTGAACCTCGATCCTTTGGTTTGCAGGCCCGCACTCAATCCACTGAGCTACACCAGCCAGGGCTGAAAGTATATTTTAATTTTTAGGATAATTTGTAGCAATAACTTTGGAAACTGCTTTTGTACAATAATTCCATTGTTATTATACTATGTAATATTTTTCTGGTATTAGGGTAGGTAGAGAAGGTATTAAGACCTGCCTTTCTTCAGGCTTATTATTTTGGTTTATACTTCTTTGATTTTTGATTTGCATAATTGCTGTTAGGTATCATGGTTGTCCTTCAAGCTTAACATTCAAATGGAACATGTATGGGAGGCATCAGAAATAACTTTGCAACAGTTATTTTGTTTTTCTGAAAAATATAACTTTAAAATTAACAAAATTTATAGGGGTGAACTGCTACCCATGTTGATATATAACAAGAAGATGAATTTGTAGCCAGATTAAAAAAATTAATAACCGTCACAACTTGAAAGAGGGATATTGTTTTTAGTTTTCAGTCAATGTTTAATCTAAGTGCAATAGGATGTTACGATACAATTTTAATGCTAGAAAGGAGAGACAAAGGAAGTGTCCTATGGTGAGTCTTCCTCAGGTCACCTTCACTCAGCCCCCAGTTTACAAAGCTACACCAGCAGGCAGTGGGGCTTGACAGGCAGTGCTGGGAACCAGGACAAATTACTTATATTGCTGGAGACCTCATGGGTACATGTGGAGGCAGCAGTTGGATTAGCTGAGCATCTCCTAAACATTGTTCTGAGAAACTCCCATGCTCTGTGAGGAGTTGAGAGGCATCCACAAGTAAAGAGCTGCCCTGATCAAATACACATGAGAAACGGCACACCCCGCTTTGGAGATTCCCAAAGTGCATGAGCATATTCTAGGCTGGGAGATATTCCTCAGTGAAGATGTATTTTCCACAGTGTTTCAGCCAGCATGTCTTAAATGTATTTGATGACAGAATCCTGTTAGCAAGGAACATATTTTGGGAAACACTGAACAAAGTTTTTTCCAAACTCCAAGATCCTGGGGTTTTAAACATACCATCCAAACTGTTGCTTAGCAACAGTACAGCCACCTGATTTTTCCACTAGATGGCACCCTTGAATGAGATTTGCTTTTTATTTTTGATTGGCTTCTCTTAGGACATTTTTTGGACATTGCTTTTCCCACGCACTGGGAAAGAGCAGATCAGTTATTAAACTGATTTGAAGGCTATTCTGTTAACATTTTACAAGCCATTTAAAAATAAAACAGTTGTATCAATGATAGGGATAAATATCAGCCAAGATTGAAATAGTATATTAATTTTTCTCACAAAAGCTATTTTTAAAAAAACAACTATGTGAACAATGCTAGTATATCTTATTTTTTAATGTTTTATATGAGACTAGCCAGACAAAATTTAATTACACATTTGGGTTGTTCTACTGATCAACTTTTGTAAACTGTGAGACTTTGAGAGAATCTAGTGGTACCTGGGAAATTTCCTTAGTTCCTATGATGGGTAAGCAGTGTCTTCAGCTCTCACATGTGTATAATTTTGTTAGGGATCACTGTAATATTATTATGTTTAGGTGGTGTGCACCTTCAGAAGGTCTCACTTTCTAGCAGGCTGTGTAAAGTGGTCTCTTAAAGTTTCCTTCATGTTCTAGTAAATTTTTGATTAGTTCTTTATTAAAAATAATTTGCTATTACACATTAAGATGTTCCTGTTCTGCGGGTTAGTCAGTTAGTCTGTCCTTCACTGGGTCTCACTGTTGTAAGCTTAAGCACTTTAGCACCCCCTCACCTCCTACCTGGAGTTCATGGAATTTCACACGTTGGTTTAAGTGTGCCCAGGAGTTTTGGAAAATAAAGGCAACTTTACTTAGGAATAGTCATACTTCCAGTTTGTTCAACTGAAAGATGTTTACCTATTAGAAATGTGTGCCTTTTTAATGATGAAAAGGGAGCTTTTAAAAATATAATGAGGAGGCTTCCTGTACAGCTTCCTGAATTACCTGAAATGTGTGTGTGTGCACATGGTGGGGTGGGGCTAGGGTGAGAAGCCAAACTCTGTGACTGGAGGCTCATCTTGGTCTTTCAATGCTGTCTTTTGAAGGTAAATTCTTTGTAAGTCCTATTAATCTTATTCCAGGAAAAGATCCTTTATGAACCTCAGATAGCACCCCATGGACATTAAAATTCTCACACTTTCTAAAGGTAGGTTGTCTGTGTTGTGATTTTCTGAGCGTGGCTGTCAGATCCACCCTTATCTCTTGCTGGGATTGTTGTGCTTGTGTGTTTGCTTTTTCCTCCATAGTGCTCCGCACTGCAAGGGCCCTCGTTTTTAGTTCATCGTGGAGCCTTAGATTTTTAGCATGGTAGAATGTAGAACAGTTTGTGTTAGAATATCTGTTTAAGAAATTTGATGCAGATTTTGTGAGTGTGGTTTATAATGGAAATATCAGATAAAACGGATAGTAATAATCATAGTTAATATGTATTGAACGCTTACTGTTCCAGGCACTGTGCCAAAGCATTTCACATGTATTTGCTCATTTAATCTTCACAGCGACTTGTTGGAGATAGATGCTATTTCTTTCTTTTTTATTTTTTTCCCAAACTGTAAGCAAGAGTTTATTTAGAAAATCACAGAGGTAGATGAAGTGAACAAGTTACAGAGGTGAAAGACAGGCCCTTGGAGCTTAGGAGAGAGAGAGAAAGGTAAAGACAAAGTGCCCCGGGGGGAGAAGAGGGGTGGGGAAGGCAGAACTGTGGGTGTGCTCCAGAGGGAGAGTGAAGCACAATGGATGCTACTTCTATGGCATTTTCAGATGAACAAAATGAGTGTTAGAAGGATTAAGGTTAAGTAATGTCACATAGAGGCCCAGCACAGACTGTCGATCTGGTCTCTCATGACTTGTGTTTTACCACCACATAAATGATTTGAAATATTCCATCCTAAATGTTTTGTGGAACGTGCGTATGAATCTTTGTTAGGTTGAGTCAGGCTAGGCCAGGAGGCCACAAGGTAGGAAGAAATCTCCTGATAAAGAGAAATCAACAGCCAATTTTGCTCTCAGCTCTAGACACCAAGATTTCTTGGCCTGATGGTTTCACATTCAAATATGTTTGGCCGTATTTCTCAACACACTGAGTTACTATACTTCGCATTAACAGTGCTTGGCTTTGTCTTTTATGCAGAAAGCCCCTCCAGGCCTCTGTAATGTGCTAAAAAAGATCTTGTCTAAAACTCATGAAAATAAATAACATAAAACTGTTCTGAATAAATTTGAGTTAAGTGAAAGGAACCCTTTTCTGTGTATGCATATTGCATACACACAGTTGTGTGCGCCCGTGAACACATGTTCTGTCATTAGGGCCTAAGACCAATATCCTCCACAGTGAAGGACGTTTCAGAATTTCCATTATAAATCATTTTAGGGGTTCATAACTAATACTGTAAAAAATTCAGCTCCGCCTGGAATTTACTTTATTGTGTTTGCAGGATTAATTATTGCAAGGAAGCAGGTAGATGGAAACATACTTTTGCCCTAGCAGGGGCTGCTGCAAACGTTTGGGGCTGCTGCAAATGTTTGTGTAATTGTTGAAAAGGGTAGGATGGCTCTTGGAATAGTTCAGGGACCTCAAAGATTCAAGTGGCAAAGTATAACACATCAGTTGGGTTTTGGATGCTTGATTGGCAAATGCAATTTGTTCTTTAATTTGCGTGTTAATTATAAACAGAAAGTCCACACAGCATATCACTGAATTTTATGACCCCCCCAACACTTTTTTAAAGAAATTAATTGGTAGGAATGAAAAATTATTGGACAGAGGCACATAGGTTTATTTTTGCCCTCAAGACCAAGACTCAACTCAAAAGTCACCTCTTCTGGAAAGTCTATAGTAATTACTAAAATATACTGAGCACTTCTAGTCAGTATGCTAAGCTTTACATGAGTTTTCTCATTTACTCAACTGAAGATCTTCATTTTACAGATGAAGAAGCCAAAGATCAGAGAGAAGTAATCTGCTTAAAGTTTCAGAGTAGGAGCTGGTAGGAGAGTTGATTGACTCTGGGGTTCAAGAGCCTGCAGTCTGCAGTGGGGTATGCTCAAGTGTTCCTGATACCCAGTTTGCACTGACATTCCTTTAATCCAGTTGTTCTCGGCCCTGGGGCTCATTAGAACAATCCAGAGAATTTCAAAGTGCAGACAGCAAGTCCCACCACAGGTTAATTACATCAGATCACTGGAAATGAGGCCCAGGTTATTCTACTACGAAGAGAGAGCTGGCTGAGAACCCTTCTCCCTGCCCCCATTATTCCTGATCAGCTTTAATAGTTGTGAGGTCAATTATTTCTCAAGCAAAAGTTTAATTAATTGATAACCCACTCATTAAAATTTGTATCAGTTTGTACGGGCTGGGTGAAAGTTTGCCTTTGGAAATGATTTGCTGAGCAAATTATAGATCACACTGGAGCATAAGGGAAATGTTTGTCCTATTAAAGAGCACAAGTAGCTTTCAACCATAACAGAAAATTGTATTCATTATAAACAAACTGACAGGTGAATTTCGGGTCATTTTGACATCCATTACATAAACTTGTTAAGTACTGTTAATCCACAACATTTTATTTACCACTTGATTACTTGCTTTTAAAAATTGTGTCTAAAAAATCTTCTATAATTCTAAGCTTTGGTGTAATCAAGGTGGGTTCTCCTTACCTTTCATGGAAGTTATTACTGTGTGACATGCTTTCTAAATTATTTCATTTTTGGAGCTTTGGCCTCACCCATGGAGATTTCAAATTTCTTACAAGCAAGGATCTCATTTCTTACTTTTTAAAATATTCATGTCTATTTTGGGGGCTCTGTGCCTTGCAGGTGCTGCTAAACATTATACAATGTACAGGACAGCCCCCACAAGAAATAATTATTTGGTCTCTACTGTCAATGTGTCAAGGTTGAGAAGCCCTAGTTTAGAGCTTAATAATCACATGCCAAGTGAAGATAAATCAGCCAAAAAATATTTTTGTTTATTTTGTTAAATATTTAAATAATGTTTAAATATTAAATTACTCTAGTATATCATGGGAAGACAAGTCAGGAGGATATGTATTTCACCTGGGGAATAGATTTACTGTGATGACTAGGGAAGAAATGTCACTCAGGAAAGGCTAAAGAAGCTTGCTTTTAGTAAACAGCCTACCTAGGACCTAAGAGTTGGTAGAACATGCTTGAGAAAGCCTTGGGACTGCTAGTGTTTGGGGATTAAATTGCTGAAAGGCATGTTCTTCCTGACACTTTCGAAGATAGTTTATAAAGAAGCATTTAAGGAGTGGAGGAACTTTTGTTCCTTCTTAAATAAAACTAAAGGTGGGTGTTTTTTAACACACACAAATACAGGCTGGCAAACTGTATAGAGTATTAAGTTAGGATCATTTGGGAATAACCTCTAATCCACAGCTAGCAGTACATTGGCCGTTATGCTAATGTACACTGGGTGCCTTCTGTATTGCTTGAAGTGATAGAGTTCAAACATTTGAGTATGAGCAGTGGTACTTTTCATAGTGAGTTGAATTCACATTTTGCTCTGTACTTTGCTATAAGAACAATTGGTTTTGAAGACTAGTGTTAGAATCATCTTCAGTGCTCTAAAATATGAGCAGAACTTAAAATATATTAAATATATACACATTTAATTTATCATATAGATATTTTAAAAAATTATCATATTTCCTCACCCACAGAGGGCTCTCCTTAGACCAGAGTGATGACAATATGAAATCAACTTTAGAGGCCATTTTTTGTCTTTACAGAGTATTTCTCTTGCTCCCAGATATATTGCCAGGCACAGCACAGGTAAGCTACATTTGATGATTGTATATTAATATCTTCCCTTGTTGAGCATGTACAGATGCACCCATATTTGTGCCTTTATTCCTCCCTCACCCAGTAAGGTTTCCTTTTTCCCTTTTAAAATCCACCCCAAAACCTCCTTCATAAGATCTTCATTTTTTCCTTCTTCAACCCCCAGTCCTTTCAGAATGAATCACTTTCTTTTCAGGAGCCCAAAAGCCTGCATTTTTCTTTAGTTTGCCTTTTGTTAGAGCTGGTCAAAATACCCTTGCCTCTGTATTGTACACAGCTCAAGGAACCAGGACTGTACATCCTTCCTTCTGCCCTAGGGCCTTTGCACACAGCAAATACCTAAAAGTCCTGATTGAATAACTTAGTGAATGTTCCCCTTGTCATCAACTTGAGGTCTGTTTACTATCAAGCCATTTACTATGTGTTTACTTTGAAATGAGTCTAAGGAGATTAAAGTCTAAGTGGACTGGCCCTGTGAGGATGAGGACTGTGTCAAATTCTATTTGGTAGCTCCTTACCTAGAGTAGCACAAAGAGCATGCCTAACTGGGAAATGATTGATGCTTGAATTACCATTAGGTGGCTAATGCTTCTTTGTTATGTAGTTTGTTGTGTGAAAGACAATTGAAAGTCCTCAAGTATCTATTCAATGGGTGATGTAAAAGAAGTCTGAACATATGAATTCAGTATTGAGTTCAGCATTTAACTTGTTAAAATCTGTTTATTTTTTAACAGCATCTATTCAATGAACTTAATCAGAAAGATAGATGAAGTTAGTCTTTTTTTTCTGTAAAGCATCTATTTAATGAATTTAATAAGGAAGATAGATGGAGTTAATCTCTGCATTAGTCATGCAGCTTGTGTGGAACTGATTTATATACTAAATCTTAAAAGAAAGGTAAAATGGAGTGCAAAGAGATTCTTCTAGAAATGGAAATTAGCTTGAATAAAGATAAGTGTGAAAAGGTATGTGTGTCAGAAGACCTTTCCGCTTGACTTAGAAGTGTGGTGTTCTTAGATTACTAAAATCTACTGCTAGGCATTCATTATCTGCTTTTAACTTGGTGTCGGATACTGCTGGGAGAGTAAGACCAGTTTATAATGTGGCATCTGCTGTTTAGGGCCCATGTTCTAGTGTATGTCTTGGTCAACTTTTTCTTAAAGAGCCAGATATTAATATTGGGTTGGCCAAAAAGTTCATTAAGTTTTTTTCCTGCATGATGGCCTCTAGTAGTGTTTAGTTGTCTTTAAATTCTTTGGAAACAATTTTGTTAGATTCTATTGGGACAGCTTCATACCAGTGTGCACTGAAAAAAAAAAACTTATCAAAATTGGTGAATTTTTGTGCAGCCATTTTCATGTTGAAGATGAAAGAAAATAAGCAACATTTTCAGTATATTATGCATCATTAGTTAAAGAAAGGTAAAACACAACTGAAATGTAAAAAAAGATTTGTGTAGTATATGGAGAAGGTGCTGTGACTGATCGAATGTGTCAAAAGTGGTTTGCAAAGTTTCTTGGTACTATTGACATTTTGGCCAAATAATTCTTTGCTGTGGGGCTGTCTTATGCATTGGAAGATGTTTAGCAGCACTGCTGGTGTCTTCCCTCTAGAAGCCAATAGCAGGAGATAGCCAATGTATTCAAAATATCCAAATCAATAAAGTTATTGGTGAAAGTGAAAAATGTATCTTTTATTTTATGAAAAAAACTAAATGGAATATTTTGCCAGCCCAGTACTATTTTTAACTTTTGGGCCATTTTGCCTCTGCAATTACTCAATTCAGCCATTATAGCATAATAGAGACAGCCATAGACAATATATAAATCATGACTCTGTTCAAATAAAACTTTATTTATAAAATTGGCAGCTGGGTTTAGGGCATGTCATAGTTTATTGGCCCCCTTCATTAGACTGGGGTGAGTGTGTAGATATGTATCTAAAATTAGTGTTGGAGTGTGTGCTTTTAACTGCAACACTGTAGAAACTGATGTGGGAGAGAAAGCTGGGCCAGAGTAGTGAGGGAGAAGCTGTTTGTCTTTGTGATCACTTGCATAGAAATTTTATTCAGTCTACTTTTTTTCATTTATCTTACAAGTATTTGCTAAGTGGTCATCATACACAAAATGTTCATTCTAGTTTTTTTTCGAGCATCATCGTTTCATATTTCAATGACTTACTTTACACATTTTACCACTTCTGAAATTGGGATACATCTCACTCTTGATGGTGTTATTATTAAGAGGTTTTTCTTTCTCTGTGGGTATAAATTAAGAAGTGCCTTACCATCAATGGTGGCTTAGATTCTGAAGAAATATGGTAGATGTTTTAGTACTACCTTACCTATATTCTAGAACGGGGCCATTTATTTAGATATTTTAGTTTTTACACTTATATTTACTCAGCAACTTGCTACACAGAAAGATTCTGAGAACATTTTAAATAGAGATTCAAATGCTTTTTAAAAAACAACTAATACCTTAACTCCTGACAGAGATTGGTTACTTTACATGTCTCAGTTAATGTTCTGTTAAATAAACTTCTCATGTCAAGCACACTTTCTGTGTTCTTTGATGCTTTTGGCTTGTTTCACAGATTTCTTCATAATGGTAAATTATGGACAGAAATTTCTGAAATACCATTTTGTGGCCAGTGAAGAACCTGGTCATAGCCCTCTGTGTCTATTACCTATAACTTTCCCTTTGTTAGAACACAGAATTTGAGAGCAGGTGTTGGGATATGTGTGTTTTCCCCCAATTTATCTCATTTTAATTTCATTGCTCTCAGATTTTCTAAAACTATGAAGTTCTTTATGCAGGACTGGCCTAATTAGGAGAGGTTGGGAAGGTTTGTAAAAGGTTTAATGTTTCCCTCTTTCCTGTCTATATAAATCAATTAAAATGGATTATGAAGAAACTCACACTCAAATTGTGTATAATTCCAGATTTCATTGCTATGTGCTTGTTTTCTACATTCAAGGAGGAAATTCTACAAAACTGTATTTATGATTTACAATAGCCAGAGATATATTTCAGCCAGTTCCATGATATATGGGAATATGATATAATATAGAAACATTATTTATGCTTCTGATCAGAGGGAGAAAGCTCTTTTTTATACTGTGCTTATCGTTTAAGCACCATGAATAGTAAGCACATCTGTCTTTGTAATCAGTATGAAAATCAGAAAAATGAAAATTCAGATTAGTATTTCACAATTGGTATATCTAGATACTTTTAAGTTAATGCTTCTCAGTAATAATAGTAAATACTCCTCAGTGTTTGTAGTTTGGACTCCTTTTGGCATGGCTTTTGTTTGTTCTCTTCAAAGTTATTTGAATGCTGAGTCTTGAAATAATCTCTCCATAGTTTTTTCCTCGTGTATATTTTAGAAAAGGTCTTCAGTGCAAGTAGGTGGTTAAATATTAATTGCCAATTGATCATTAGAGAGCTATAAATTGTGATTCTTATACCACATGGAGAATTTTACAGTGTGGTATTTGTGGTATTTTGTGTGGGTGTATCCCTAAGCATTTTAAACCATAGTTTTACTTAATGACATTCTTTTTATAGGGCATGCAACCTGAGAGGTAGGAAAGGGCAAGCCAGAAACTGCAATTCATTCAAAGATTTCTTTTTGGAATAACTCTGGAAAAATAAATTTTATTTTATTTTATTTTCTGACATCTTGAATTGTAATTTTTACTTTGCTTTACCTTAAGGTACTTAAGGGAAAAGTATAATGACATTTTAGAGCAGGTCCTCTTATTTTTAGACAAAAAACCAGAAACAGGATGCCCTACCATTTGTGGGGCCAGCACAAGCGCTAATGGAGACCCACAGATCAAATTCTAAATGTGCTAAAGGTCTGTCTAATCAGGCTATGCCTGCCTTTTCTCCTGGGGCTGTAGCCCAGTGTCTGGAGGCTGCAGGAACCTCAGTCTCATCAGGGCCAGCCCTGTGGCCTATGAGCCTGCTTGGCAGCATGGTTCTGCTGGAGCAGGGCATGGTGGGAACTGGCCCAGGCCCTAGACCCCTGAGCCCCACAACCAAAAATGGGGATGACCTGCCCAGCAACCCAGGGAGGTGGGTTGGGCAGGTTCTCCACCTCCAGGCCATACTTGTCTGACTGAGGCCTTCCAGAGTGTTCTAAGTGCCTCTCAGACCACATCCTCTGAACAGGGGGTGGGGAGGTAGCAGAGTTATCTGGGTAATTTGGAACAGCTAGACACCATTTTTGTCCTTGCTAAGGGCAGAGACTGTGGTTCATCTTCTCAAGGGCTCTAGACAGCTCAGCATCCTATGCTCTGGGGGCCAAGTTCAGCTAATGAGTCCCTCCCAATTGGCTCAGGATGTTACCAAAGAAAAAATTGCATTTTTGAGGTTTGTCACGTGTGGGGCCTTTCAGAGTTCATGACCCAGGACAAGGGCCCCTCTGGTTTAGGTCTAAGAGATGTCGAGGAGCTTGGACAACATCATATAATTAAGTAGTAGTTTAGGCATGATGGTATCTTCAGAAACTATGGATTTATTCCGTCTACATTATAATTTACAAAATTCTCACTTCTGATAAAATGCAAAAAGAGAAAGGAAATGAAAAGGCAGAACTCATTTACATAAGGTATTATTCACATTATCATGATTCCATCTTAAGTTTTCTTTCTTTTCTGGGTAAGGAACCCTTAAAGCTCGCATGTACGTCGTGATTTTGAAAGAAAGTAAAGCTATCAAAACACTCTCCTGTGAGAAATTTTCCGTTTCTTAGAGAATTCAGGTGTGTGAATCACTTCCTTCTGTCCTGTCATAGAAAAAAAGAAAGCAATGTGACTTTATAGTTCAGCTGAGGAGGCCGGGTTGGCATTTTCCAGGGAAGATTGCTTATCATGGAGCAAAGGTATATTCTTAAATGGATTTCTGCATAGACCTTGTGGGAACAGTTTGCAGATGTGGACAGCATTCCCAGGGAAAGATTTTTACAGTGACTGACATCCCCAAAACCTTCCCAGAAAAAGGAAAATGTGTCCTTTCTTAATTTCACTATGCTTTTTTCCTGATCAAAAGGACGATTTATCTGTGGTGGCACCTGAAAAATAAATTTTTTAACAAGGTTGCTTCACAGTAAAGATGAAAGTACAAGCAAGTAGTAGACAGGCCAACTGGAAGGGCTTGAGTGGGGGATTTTATATTTCTTTCTGCAATAAACACATGTGCAGTCCAGGAAGGGTGATGCCGTCATCTGGTGGCGTGATGAAGATCCCCACTGACGCTGGCAAAGGATCCCGTTAATGAAGTATAAAATGTAGCATTAAGTACAGGCAGGAATTTTGTGGGTTTGGGAGTCTGTTGATGGTTCTAAAGTCTTAAATCTTGTTGGTCTCAAGAATCTGTGAGAGGAAAGTGGGCAGAAGGGCTTAGGCTGGGAAGTAACAAGTTGGGTTTGTTTTTGCCTAAAACACTGCCCCTGGATTTCCTTCAGAGCTCAGTGGAAGAACTGTGTGAGGGATGCTTCCCCTCTCTGTAGGCTGCACATGTAGAATCTCCTTGATGTTTTTTACCAATGCGTGTGTTAGTTGGTCATTTAACACCTGTAACATGTCTACCTTTACATTGATTGTAGGAATTATGCATGTTTACATGTCTTGCTTTACTCTTGGGCTGTGAGCTTTTTAGGGTAGTACTTAGTCATGTGTTTTTCTATTTCCAATAGAACTAATGATGTTTCAGAAATAGTTCTAATTTAGTTGCATGGAATTAGTTGTCATTTTGTTGCATGGACCAAAAGAGCAAGGTCTCCTCAGTGGAAAGATCAGAACTGCTTCTGTACTTTTACTACTGAGGGTCCAAAACCAGTATCAAATAATAAATAGGCCCCAGCACTTGAGAAACTATTAGCAAAAACTTGGCTTTCAGCATCATGGGGTCTGAAACAATTCCTAAAGCACATCATTTTCCAGAAGATGTGAGTTGTGAAAAAAATCGAGAATGCCTTCTTCCACAGAGAAGTCACTGTCCTTTAGAAAGGAAAACTATTACAGTGGAATTCACTCAAGAAGAGCATTTGCTGTTCCCTGGGAAACGGTCTGCTCAGCAGATGGTCCTCACATTTAAAGCATTGATAGTCTCAGGATTGGAAACTATCATCTTGAATTGGAGAGGAAGAAAAGTTGATTTTCTGGGTATGTGCCCTTCAAATGGAGATAGTTTTCCAAATTTCAAAAACATGAGCAGTGTTATCTGAAGATCTGAATTTATATGTAGCCCTCTACTGCTTGGATATATGTTAAACAAGGATTTTTTTTTTTTAGTAAGGAGATATGAAGTGAGCTAACATAATCAGGAAAGATTTCTATAAGCATAGATTCCCTCTTTGTATTTCCTTACACATTGTTTTCTCTTTCTAGATCGCTTTTCCTCCAGCTACCTTCAACCCACCAACAGTGGCATGTCTTTGAGATCCCAGCTGCCTGGTCACTTCCACTGGGGAGCCTTCCTTGGATTTCCAGATCCAATTTGGTTCTTCTCTTTAAACAATTTCATATCATCCTATAGTAGGGCTTGCAAACTGGTATGCCTGTAGGAGACAAGTGCGTAGTATAAAGAATGAAATGGATTGTTGATAGCAAAACCTTCTGTATTGATTGTAGTGTTCTATATCTGCCTGGTCCATTATGGTTGCTACTGAGCACTTAATGTGGCTAGTGCAACTACAGCCTGAACTTTTAACTAATTAAAACTTAAATTTAAATAGTCACATGTGGCTAGTGGCTACAATATTTAATATAGCAGCATAAACATGATGACAAATGGTTGACCTGTGGCTCACTGTCAGGGAGACAGAGGGAGAGCTGAGGATGGTAGAATCAGAAACCATGTGCTCTATCAAAGGGACAGCTGTTACTCAGTTCTAGTCATTTTTTTAAAAATAGTAGCAGAAATTCCTTATTTTATTGTGAATTTTTTTTTATTTAAAAAATCAGTAACTATTTAAAATTCTTGGCCAGATTTTACTCATGTGCAGCCATTTTGTGACTTCTACTATGACTTATCATGGCAAATATCATTATTATAATTGTTGGTATAATTATTTGTTTAATTTGTCTGCCTCGTGAAATGTAAGCTCTATATGGATAGGGGTCATACCTTTCTTGTTTACTATTACAATTCAATACTCAGCTTGGTATTGAGCAGGTATTCAGTGATATTTATTGAATGATTATTGGATGCATAAGGTAAAAATAAAAGAGGGAGAAGAAAAGCCAAACCTAAGAGATAAGAGACAAAAAATTTGGTCCTTGGATGAAACCCAACCTGCTTTTCTGCATGGATAAGCCGTTGCCTGGAAGGGACAAAGCCTTCTGGATAGTACTCAGTTGCATGGTGGTGGGTTTAAGGAAAGATACCAGATTTTAGAAGAATGTACAATAGTATGTGGCCTTGAGTACACCTAGTTCCCTGAGAAGGGAAAGAGGTGACATAGACCAAAGGATTCTGGACAAAGGGAGGCTCTTTGTGAAAGCATTTATTCTGCTGTAAACCCTAAAGGAAACAGGAAGAATGAATTGTTTCAAGACTATAAGGAAAAATGCTGCCACTGCTACTTGTCATGGTGTCTGTATCCCAACTGAAACCGTTCTGTTAAAATACCCCCAACCATTTGAATTTCCTAGAAATTCCAGGGTTCATGGTCCAAAAATTGTTAAGAACTGTGTGTCAAAACTTTTAACGTTAGTAATAGTCTAGCTCATGGAATTGCATTTTGCGGGTGTTGGTATAAAACTTGAATTTTAATGGAGTTAAATTCTTTGCTCTCCAAATATCCAGTTGAGCTTACTAAAAAAAAGGAAAATGCTCACTCGTAGGAAAAGGTATTCTCTGCATTTATATATGCCATTTTTACTGCATTCCACATTGGCTATTAAGGCAGTTGCTTTGAATTGAGCAAATCATCTGAAATGTCTGCTATGTGAGAAACTGTTCCAAGGAGAGTGAATTGCGTTTATTTTAATGCTGCTACTCTTTGCCTTGTCTAAAATGAATTTTTAGTGATTCTATAAGATACAGAACTATAATATATTCTTTTTAAAAAGATTTTATTTATTTTTAGAGAGAGGGGAAGGGAGAGAGAAAAGGAGAGAAGCATCAATGTGTGGTTGCCTCTCACGCACCCCCCATTGGGGACCTGGCCAGCAATCCAGGCATGTTCCCTGACTGGGAATTGAACCAGTGACCCTTTGGTTCACAGGCCAGTGCTCAATCCATTGAGCCACACCAGCCAGGACACTACAATATATTCTCATTCCGGTTATTGCTGTTATTGTATTCATGTAAAGGGAGAAGTGCATTAAAATAAATTTTAGGCAGAATAATGCTCCTCCTCCCAAGGAGGTGTATATCCTAATCTCTGAAACCTCTGATTATGTTAAATCACATGGCAAAAGATCTTGCAGATGTGATTAAATTAAGGACATTGTGATGGGGTGATTACCCAGAATTATCTGAATGAGCCCAATGCAATCACAACGATCCTTGTAAGTGAAAGAAGGAGGCAGGAGAGTCGAGTCAGCAGATGTGATGATGAAAGAATGCACCAGAGTAATGCAGTTGCTGGCTTTGGAGATGGAATGTGCCCACAAGCCAAGGAACTCAGGCAGCCTATAGAAGCTGGAAAAGCAAAGGAAAGGATTCTTAGAGCCTTCAGATCATGGTCCTGCTGACACCTTGGCTATAATCTGAGAGATTCATTTGGGACTTTTTGCCTCTCGCAGTACAATATAAAAAAATTTGTGTTATTTTAAGGCATTAAGTCTGTGGTAATTTGTAACAGCAGCAATGGGAAATTACTATACCGATGAATAAATGCAATCTTTTTTATAAACGGTGACTATTTTTTACACCAAAAATTGTAACATGTGATCTGAGTGAACTAATTCATTCAGTAATATTAATTGAGTGCCTACTATGTGGAGGACACTCTTCTACACACTGAGGATTCTATGGTAAATAAACCTGTCCTTAGAGAGCTGTGTTCCATGGACACAGACATTAAACAAGTAGGCACACAAGCATTGAGTCACACATGTGGTGTTATAAATATAAGCGCATATGTAAGGTCTGAAGAGGTACTCTAGGAGGGCCTTCCTGAGGAAGCGATTTTTGAGAATTAGCAGGAAAAGGGAGATGATGGGGAAGACCATTCCTGGTAGCAGGAATAGCATGTGTGAGAGCCCAGGGCAGAAATCTCTAGTGTCCTTGAGGAACTAAAGAATTCTGGTATGAGTAGGAAGAAAAGTATAAGAATGAGCCTAGCAGGGCAGGCCTTTGGTGCCAACACAGTGGAAGCCATGGAAAGGTTTTAAACTGGGAAGGAATCAGGGGCTGTTGTAATAATTTCTTTATGCTGTGGAGGAATGATTAAAGTGAGACAAGAATAAATGAAAGAGTGACTATACATCATCCATACTGGTGCATTTCTGAGAATGAAAGAGGGTGCTATTAATACTTACTGGGATAACACTAACTGGGACTGTCCCAAGCAAACTGGACAGTAGGAGTTTTCTATAATCCTAAGCTGAGCAAGAATAAATAGTAGTAGCCTGGGCCATGTGGTGGCCATACAGATGGCCCTTTCAGAACTTCGTAAGAGTATGCTTTTTAATAAAATCTGCAGATAAATAATTTCAAACAGATCAGTTACTTTGTACACTGGCTTTTGCAGAAAGGCTTGACCGTTTCCACTACACCCTTCTCCTTTGTCCTGCCGCCACAGAATTCATGGGTCTTACCTCTGAAGACATGTCATGTCCAAACAGGTTTCACAAGTGGCAGCAAAGGTACATCTTAAGAAACTCAACACCCTGGTTTGTCTGGGTTTGAGCTGTTATTTCTCCAGCCTCGGCTAAAGCTTTCATTGCTGGTTTTTAGAAGTGATTTCCAATAAAGGACACTGTATTAGAATCCCTTGTAGGGCAGCTTGTAGAGGTCCTGCCTAGTGCATAATTATGGGGAAAGAATGAGGATATGTGCAAGCACATGATCTCTATAACTTCTTTTTCTACCATTTTGTGTGGACCTTAAAGTTTTCATACTTGGCATCTGGTATGGCTATTACTATATTTATGCCTAAATTCTGCATTCTCACAGGGGTACTCTTGTTCCTTTACAGAGTACACCTTTATTCATTGCCTTCCTGTTAAATGTGATGCAAGGCCAAACTCTGATGGGCTGTCGTTGGGGGTTTCACATGATCCCAGTGTAATAGCATTTTCCACTTTCATCACATTGTACAGCCTTCCCCCAATATGCCCTGAACTGTTTCTGCTTTTAGAACTTGGTGTTTGCTGTGCACCCACCTGGGATGCCCTTCCATTCCTACAAAGTATAATGGGTTGTTTCCTCTGTGTTCACTGTATTTGTTTTACTGTTATGACACTCCTCAGCTCACGCCATCGACATCCTTGAGTCAGAGGATAAGGGGCAGAGTACACTTCATTCCAAGAGCCTTGCCTAGAGTGTGCTTTAATAAATATTTACTTCATTGAAGTAGGAATGCAAATCTTGTTGAATAGGTGGCATAATTCTGAATTTTTATTTGCATTTTATAATGTAGAGCAATTTTAACTAGAGCAAATTTTCCTTTTTTCTTATTTGTCCTCAGTTGTGGTATATAGTTTTTAAAAGAAGTACTAAGATATTTATTTTTTAATTTTCCCCCACAGTTGGGCTAAGCTGTCATACTTTTTAATTACTTAGGTTTTGCTGTGTAGTCAATTTCTAGTATATTTCAAATGGCCTTTGGTTAAGTCAAAATTTGACAATTATGCTATGAAGTAATTATTGAATTTATTTTTGAGTGTCTTTACTTCATATCCTCTGGGCTTCTCATAAGTTTTCCTTTTAGGGAAGGTTTTCAAAAGTGTGTGGTTTGGTGTCCACGAATTCCTGGAAGTTCTGCATGGCTGGAAAATGATTCATATAGTAACTATCTAGGGCTGGATTTGCAAATCAAATGGTAAAATCTTGCAGGTATTGTCCATCAATCATTATCCTGCTGGAAGCAAATAAAAGAGATTAGTGTCCACTCAAATCTTCTCAGCTATGGCTCTGACATATTGGGCATTTTTTAGAGCAGCGGTTATCAAAGTGTGGTGGTCGGATAAGCAGCGTCAGCATCACTTGAGAACTTGTTCAAAATCCAGAAGTTCAGGGCCCATCCCAGAATTACTGCATTAGAAGCTCTGAGGTTGGGCCCAGCAATTTACATTTTAACAAGTCCTCCAGGTGATTCTGATTCACACTAACGCTTCATAACCACTGCTTCGGAAAATTGTCCTGCCTTCTACACATCGTGATACTTGTAAGATCTGGGATAAGCCTTGGTTTTCTCTTTAGCTCCTTTACTGAGCTTGCTCTAACAAGGTCATCATCCTGGGATTTTGTTAATTTATTTGTTTTGAATATGAAAATTGCTAACCTCAATGCTACATTTGAAAGAAAGATTTTATTCTTTTTTAGTAAGGCTGCTGGTAGAGGTACAGGCATTTGAAGAAATTGTAAATGGTTGTTTGTGAAATTAGTTTTCTCATGCCTCCATCCCTAATTGAAAGAGATTTGCTTATAGGAAGATTCATTTTTGTTCTGTTTTAGACAACATTGCAGCAAAATTGCAACTGGTCAGAAATTTTGGGCATAACACTGTGTTTGGGCCTTCTGTACATTAAAAGAAGAAAGTTGTTGTGCTGAGGAGCAAGCAGAGACTCAGGGAGGGAAGTTGCTTATTCATAGTCCTGTAGTAATAAGTGACTGAGTTGAGGCACACCCACACCCCCTTCCAAAATCGCTTCTCTTAACCACCACTGCATGCCATCTCAACAGTGTCCATGGGCCATGAGACAGCACTAAGTGATTGCTGCTCTCTGGGCCTCTCTGCAGTCAGAGGACTCATGGTGTCAAAGCCCTTAAAGTTGTACCTCCTTTTCCTCTCCAAAGTATAAACTTCCAGTCCAAGAAAAGAATGCCTTCCAAAAAGACCTTTGAAAAACCACTAAAGATAGCAAAGGGAGCTGGAGATACTATTTATGGTTCTCAGACTTTGGAGTAAAAAAAAAACAACCAAGATACAGTAAAATAGTAAGTGTATGTATATTTATTTATATGTATACCAGTAAACCTTCGAAGATTGCTATAGGGTTGCCAGCTTTTAATTTTTCCAAATTAGGAAATTGAGAGAAAAAACACAGCTATCATCAACTCCCTTCATCATTTTCAATCTCAGACTTTTTCTCTTCTCAACACTCAGTCTCTGGGTGATCTCATCCATTTTATGGCTGCAGATACCATCTGTTTATTGATGATTCTTTAATTTATATCTTTGGCCTAAACCTCACCTTTCAATTTTTAGAATCATCTGTTCAATCGCTATTCCACCTCTCTGCTTGTATGTCTAATAGACATTGCAAATGCAATGAATCCAATCTAGATTCTTAATTCCCCCCATACCCTTAGTCTTTTTTTCAGTGTTTCCCATCTGATGCTCAGGACAAAATCTCACCATTATCTTTTGGCCTCTCACAGCTCACATCCAATCCATGAGCAAATCTTGCTGGTTCTACTTTCAGCATCTACCTGGGATTCAACCCCTTCTTCCAACCTCAGCTGCCACTATCTTAGTCTAAACCACCATGATCATCCTCTCCTGAATCATTTAATAAGCTCCTGGTTGCCCTCCATGCTTCTTGCTTCCTACAACCTGTTTTCAGAATGATTCTTTTAAAAGTTGAGGCCATGTCTCTCCTCTGCTCAAAGTTCTCCTGTGGCTCACATCGTTTTTGGAATAAAAGTGAGAATCCTTCACCAGTAATAAATCATGTGGATATCATCACCTGATAGAATGTGATGACAAGGGTACTTCACCTCTGTGGTATTCTTCCCAAAACCCATAACCCTAGGCTAAACATGAGGAAAACATCAGAGAACCCATGTTGAGGGACAGTCTCCGAAATACCTGGTCAGTACTCTTTAAAAATGCAAGGGCATGACAAAAAAGGAAGGACTGAGGAACTGTCACAGAGCGGAAGAGACTAAGAAGTCATGTCTTAGTGCATCTGGTATCCTGGAACTGAAAATGACAGTGGGAAAACTGGTGAAATTTGAATAAAGTCTGGAGTTAAATTAATGCTATTGCACTGATGCTATTTTCTTAGTTTTGACAAGTGCACCGCAGTTGTGTAAGATGTTTAACAACTGGGGGAACTGGCAGAGAGATCCCATCTCTGACCTAGCTTTGTAACTATTCAACAAATCTAAAATAATTCAAAAAATAGAATTTTATCTTTAAAAAAAGCCAAAGTTTTTCTAGTGGCTTACCAGGTACTACGTGATCTGGTTCTGATACATGCTCTGACCTTATCTACTATAATTCACTTGCTTCAGCCACAGTAAACTCTTTCTTGGATATGCCACATGTGTTTTTATTTCCAGGCCTTTGTACTTGCTGTGTCTTATGCGTCGAGTGCTCTTTCCTCAGTGCATGGCTAGCTCCTTTACCTCCTTCAGATATTTGCTCCAATGCTGCTGTATGGGGGAGGGCTTCCTTAATCCTTTCCCTTTCGCTCTGGTACTTTATCCTGCTTATTGATTTTTTTGTAGATGTATGTGTGTTTGTTCATTGTCTTTCTTCCACCACTAGAGTGTAAGCTCAATGAAGCAAGAAAATGTTTTATTTACTCCATATCCACAGAATTATGCTGAGAATAGTGTACATTTACTGAATGAATGAATTTCATAAAAATTTAGAGTGAACATCTAATCTCAGAAGGAGCAATAGTCCCTTCAATAGAATTGGTTTAGCTCTATGAAAAATTCATAAACTTGAACATTTGGTTTGTTTTGCTGTGGACTCAATGAAAACTTGATAGCAGATTGGCATTGGTTTATGAATAGATTTTAGAGCCATTGGGCTAGGCTATTCTTTCTTCAAAGGAAGGTGGTATTTTAGTTATTTTAAACACATGCAATCCAATACAGTAGCCATTAGCTACATGTGGCTGTTTACATTTAAATTAATTAAAGTAAAATTAAAAAAATAGTTCTTCCACTGGACTGGCCATATTTCTTGTGTCTTATAACAACATTTGCCTGGTAACTACTATATAGAACATTCCATCATCACAAAATATTGTATTGACAGCATAGGTTTAGATGACAAGTGTTTGTTACAATACCTTCAGATAATAAATATCAAATGACAATAGCAGCAGGTATAATTTATTGGCATTTACTATGTGGCAGGCACTGTGCTGTCATTTTGTAAGTGTTCTCTCAATGCTCAGGTCCCCGAGAGAGGTACCATTTTTATTTTTTAGATGTGGGAATTAAAAGTCAAGGACGGTAAGTTTCCCAAGTCCACACAGCTGGTAAACCAGGTTTCAAACTCAAGATCACTGCCAATGTGAGGCCTGTAAACATTGAATTTTGGAGAAGGAACATTCACAATCATGAGGGATTGCTCTGTTTCGGAGTGTCTTTGGATAACCATCTCTCATTGTCAGGCAGCAGCGTTGTCAAGATATATTTGTTTCTTTCCCTTCTTTCTAGTTTCATCAATAAACTGCAGCTTTACTCTGCAGGGTAAATTTTATCCCTAAATGCTTCCTCACCATTCTACTTTTGCAGTGTCTGTCCACATGCTTTCAGGTTCCCCAGTGTAGATGTTGGTCGCAGGCACCACTCCTTGTGATGTGTGATAAAAATAGCATAGTCACAGCATGGCCTGACCACTTCACTTTCAGTTTCCTGTTTGGGTTGCTGATTGAGCATGTTATCTCTGCTTGGGCCTCTCTGGGTATGTGGCTGTTGCACAAGGGTGAAGTCACAAACATCGAGATAGCCCGTAATTGCCCATGGTTCTTCTGGAATGGAGATCATTTGGAACATGGGAGGATGTTTTCTGAAAAATTTGAAAGGAAGGAAATTCTAGACTGTTGGGAGAAAGCCCTCTAAGAGAGACCCTGTTTGGTTTGGGAGACTATCCAAAAACTAGTCTTTTAAATTTCATGTAACTAGGTGAGAAAAGATTTTTGTTTCTTATTTTGCATTGTTTTGCTTCACAATTAAGAAATATGTCTAGATCTTATATTTTATAAAGAAATTTTTTCTAATGTAAATTGTGTAATGTTTATGTTGTGTAGCCAAAGGGTATTTTTAGAAGCAACTGAAGAAATGATTTCTTTAGAATGATTTTCTTTTCTTGCTTAAACAGTCTATGAGGGAAATGGTCTGATAGGCAGTAACTAGGTCATGTGTCTGTTACTAAAGTCACTGTTGACAATTTGAATAATATTACCCTTGAAGAGAACAGCTAATGGTAATGATTGACTGCTAAAATTCAGCCTGTCAGGCTGGACCTGTTTCCCTGTGGCTCAAAAAATAGAAATATGTTTAGTGCAGATAAATGTGTCATAACTGTAACCCCTGCACAATCGACCACTTTAATTTATAATGCATTGAGTTATGTCATGGACTCTCATGAAGTTCTGAGTGGAATGTTTAAGTACAAGGCAGCCAGTCAGAGATGCTATATCAAGTGCACAGTTGGTTGAGGGAATGCTACAAAACTGGTGCTTTTTGAGCTAGGTCTCGGGTAATGGAAGAGATGAATTTATGGGAGTGTGCATATAGGTAAAGGGCTTGGGAAGTCTGTTGTGTATTGAAGAAAGTGCTCAGTTCAATGATTGAAGTGTGAGGGGCAGATCTTGAAAGTCAGAGCAGGAAAAGTATTGAACACTGAGTAATATAATTTTTTCTTAATATAGGAGTCACTCAAAATATTGGAGCACCATGCTTTAGACAGCTTAATTTGAATTTAGACTAGAAGCTGAGATATGTATGTTTTATGATGCTTAAAGTTATGAGCTCTAAATCAGACTGTCCTGGTTTGAATTCCAAGTAACTTAAATATGCTTAAGCCTCAGTTTCTACATCTATAAAATGAGAGTAATAACAGGTCCATCTTCTAAGGTTGTTGTGAGGATTAAGACAAGATAAAAAAAGCACATATAACAATGCTTTCCCCTTAGCATCTGACACATGTAGTTATCTTAATTTTATTATTATCACTTGAATGAAATAAAAAATATTGCAATAATCTATGTGAGAAGTAGTATATGTCATGGAGATTCTGGGGTAAGTGGGAAAGAACATCTGAATGCCAATGGTACTATTTTAATTTTATGACACAATCTTTTGTTTGCCTTTTTCCCCTACTTTATGATAAAAGGTTTAAAAAACACAAATATTAATTGTATTTAGTTTATAAAGAAGATAATATTCTCTGACATACATAATATGAAATAAATAATTTATAAAGTGGGAATAGACAGAAAATACCTCAATATAATAAATGGATTTTTATCAGAAATGGATGCTGTATTGTATCAAATTCTCTTTTTGCATTTATTGATATCATCATATGATTTTTATCCTTCATTTTGTTTGTGGTGTATGATGTTAATAGATTTGTGGATATTGAACCAATCTTGCATTCCAGGAGTAAATCCTACTTGATCATAGTGTATGATCTTTTTGAAGTATTACTGAATTGGGTTTGCTAATAGTTTGTTGAGGACTTTTGCATCTATTGCCCTACAATTTTCTTTTTTTGTAATGTTGTCTGGTTTTGGAATCAGGGTAATGCTGCCTTGTAAAATGAGCTTGGAAGTATCCCCCCCTCTTGAATGTTTTGTACTATTTTGAGAAGGATAGCTGTTAATTCTTCTTTTGTTCTACTAAATGAAACGACCAGACACCGGAGAGACTCAGGAGCATGATCCTTTATTTACGCGTGGTCTACGCGTGGTCCCAGAGGAGCGGAACTCCAAATTCTGGGCCCCAAGGACAAAGGGCTCAGGGCTTTTATACTTTCCTTCTGGGTTACGTGAGGCAAAGCAAGGTACAGAAGACGAATGCTGAAGTTAGTTTGGATTCTCTTATATGGCTTACTGGCTTGGTGCGCACGGGTTAAACTGAAACCGGAAGTAAGTTTGTACTAAGCTTTTAGGCAAATTCTCTATATTACTTTGAATGTTTGGTAAAATTCACCAGTGAAGATATTTGGTTCAGGACCATTTTTTTTGGCCAGGAGTATTTTTTTTCAGTCTTGGAAGATTATATGTTTCTAGGCATTTATCCATTTCTTACAGATTGTCCAATTTGTTGACATATTATTCTTTGTAATATTTTCTTATAATTCTTTGTATATCTGTGATGTCACTTCTCTCTCATTTCTGATTTTATTTGTTTGGGTCCTCTGTTTTTTTCTTGATGAGTCTGGTTAAAGGTTTATCAATATTGTTTATCTTTCCAAAGAATCAGCTCTTGCTTTTATAGTCCTGTGTATTCTTGCATTAGACTCTATTTTGTTTATTTCTGCCCTGATCTTTTTTATTTCCTTCCTTCTTCTCATTTTGGTTTTGTTTGTTGTTCTTTTTCTAGATCCTTTAGGTGTTGCAAATGTTGGTATGTTTGTTGTTGTCCCAGAGGTCAGACAGGAACTTTTTTTTGTCTTCTTTATTGCTGTATCTTCACTAAACATAAACAATGCTAAATATATGTTAAATAAATATATTATATATTGGTAAGTATTATAACAAAATACATGCAGTGTTAAAAATTGCGTTTTGTAAAATCATGCATTAAAAGTATTGGGGCTTTGGAGCTTCTGGCCAAGATAGAGGCATAGGTAGATGCACTGTGCCTCCTCACTCAACTAAGATAGGGACAACAACAATTTAGAAACAGAATAACAACTAGAACTGATAGAAAATTGAACTGTATGGAAGTCAGACATCCAAGAAGTTAAATTAGACACGTTCATCCAGACTGGTAGGAGGGGCGGAGTCTGGCAGCCAGGCTTGGGTCTCGGAGCAGAGAACCTTGGGACCTGATGCTCCTAAGGCAAGCGGGACATGCAAGGCAACCTGGGCAGCACGCAAGACCACAGCGGGCAGACGCTGGGCGAGCAAGCGGTGGCTGGTGGGCCCTGGCCAGGGGGTGGCGACCTGCAGACCTGGCAAGACGGCAGTTGTGAAGCAAGGAACCACGAGCAACTCAGGGTCCCAGTGCTGGGAAATAGAGCCTTGGGGCAGTGATTGAAAAGGAAAGTCCCACGGGGTACACAAGCCCACCGACACGGGAATTGGCACCACAAGGACCCAGTTTATTTGGGAAAAGCGGTTGAAGGGGCTGAGGTCCCATGGAGAGCAGAGCAAGTGCCATTGTTCCTTCTCGGACGTCACCCCCACATACAGCATCACAACCCAGCAACTGGGGCACCCAGCCCTGGTGAACACCTAAGGCTCTGCCCCTCATATATAACATGCACACCAAGACCAAAAAAAAAAACCGCAAAGAGATGGCTCAAACAGAAGAAGAATTGAAAGCCCCAGAACCCATCCTTTTTAAGCAACCAAGAGATAGCCGACCTATCAGATGCACAATTCAAAGCACTGGTGATCAGGATGCTCACAGAATTGGTTGATTTTGGTTGCAAACTAGATGAAAAAATGAAGGCTTCAATAAGTGAAATGAAGAAAAATGGACAGGGAACCAATAGTGATAAAATGAAAGCTGGGTCTCACATCATTGGAGTGGACCAGAAGGAATAAAAAAATATACTACCAGAAAAGAATGAAGAACTAAGAATTCAAAAAAATGAGGAGAGGCTTAGGAACCTCCGGGACATCTTTAAGCATTTCAACATCTGAATTATAGGGGTACCAGAAGGGGAAGAGGAAGAGCAACAAGTGGAAAAGTTATTTGAACAAATAATAAAAGAGAACTTCCCCAATCTGGCAAAGGAAATAGACTTCCAGGAAGTCCAGGAAGCTCAGAGAGTCCCAAAGAAGTTGGACCCAAGGAGGAACACACCAAGGCACATCATAATTACATTAGCCAAGGTAAAAATGAAGTAGAGAATTCTAGAAGCAGCAAGAGATAAGGAGACAGTCACCTACAAAGGAGTTCCCATCAGACTGTCAGCTGATTTCTCCAAAGAGACCTTGCAGGCAAGAAGGGGCTGGAAAGAAGTATTCCAAGTCATGAAAGACAAGGACCTACATCCATGATTGCTCTATCCAGCA
>CM052544.1:44757603-44807975 GCA_028533065.1 Trachops cirrhosus | reverse complement strand
GGGCTGGAAAGGGAATAAAGGATAGAAACTGTACTGAATAAACTAAAATAAAAAAAAAATAGGAAAAAAAAATAAAAGGCACCTCAAAGGAAATTTCCAGAATGAGGAGTGAAACCAAGGAGAAGTGTACCGTATATTGGGAGATCACAATGTAGTCTAAGAGGTTAAGCAAAGTGTCTTGGAGACTTACATGGAGACCAGAAACAGGCCAGGCAGAGAGATGGGTTATAGGAGGGATGTAGAGCAGGGATGAAGACTCCAGACAGGGAGGAGTATAATGATGTTCTTCTGGAGCTGAAATCAGTTGAGTTCTGAAGCTAGGGAGGGAGGGAGGTGAATGATGTGAAAGGAGTCTGGGCAGAAAGACTGAAGGCCTTGAATGCTACTTTAAAGTGCTTGAATTTGACCCATTGGGCAGTGGGGAACCTTTGAAGGATTTAAGCAGAACAAAGGAGTAATCAAATTTGATCCCATGGCTGATCCATGGAAACTGGATGGAGGGTGAGAGTGGACTCTGAGCTCTGCTCCATCACCATGTACCCATTTTCTGTGCTCAAGTTCCTAAGGGGACTGTGGCTGTGGCCACCCTACTATTTTCTTGCCTGTATATTCTGACCACTGCTTTCCCTGGCAACTTCAGTTTTGCTGTGGGGAAAGCAAACTGTTTTGTTCACTGACTAAGTTCTTTATTTTATCTAATGAATGTGCCCCTTAACTGTAGAGCCGACCCTCACTCCATACCACTAGGTGTGCTTTACTTTCTTATACCTCATACTTTTGTTCATGCTGGACAGCTTAGAATCTACTACCATTTACTATTTCTAATGAGGTGCTGAGGTGTCCTTTGTCACTGAGTCAACAGAAAAGTTATCAACTCCTGGCCATAGACTAGGGACAAGAAAGATTTTAAGTATGAGGAACAACACAAGTATCCCCTTCCTCAGGTATTGGTTGCTTTTTCTTATTAGCTGCTTTGAGCATTTATAAGGTCTTAGCATGATTTGTTGTTATAGCTGCAAAATGATAAAATATAGTAAAACAGTGCTTAAAAACTGCAATTTAAGACAAGTATAGGTAAAACAAGGAGGCATTTTGAATTCCTGACCTGCCGACTAGAAAAAAAAACACTTGCTAGAGTTAATTTTGTTTAAATTGTGGACAAAAATCTTATTTTAAAATATTTGTTCAGAATCTCTCAATGATTTTTGGAATTGCCATCTTTTCAGTCAAAAAGAATGAACTTAGTATTTCTGGCAACAATTAGTGATCCATTTGTGGCATTCCCTCTGACATCTTTATGATTTGATAGAATGAACCATGGAAATTCTACCCTGCTTGAAGTGATGTCCCAGAAGAGGTTGATTGGAAAATCTGCTTGAAGATGCATCAGTTTATTCCCACATTGTCTGGATCTGATAAACCCATATGCATTTTGGGGATGAAATTACCACAGTTGACTTTGCTGTGTTGCCAGCTACTTTGCATGATTGCAAAATAGAAGCAGTTTACAGTTAGTAAAAATGCCATCTATGAAACTGTAAAATACAATTATGTGTGCAAACCCTTTACTTCTTCATCTCCATGTGATCTGGTGAAGGCTCACAGTGGTTGAGGAGCTGAGTTTTCTAGAAACTCCAAGCATGAATGTCCAGCCACCCTGTTTTTTCCTTCCCTTAAAACAAATGGTTATTGTGCCAGTGCCTCTTTTAGGTCGTGAAGACATCATGGTGCAGACAAGACAGATATGTCCCTAATCTCATAGTGCCTAGGTTGTGATGTGTGTTTTTGTTTGCTGTTTACCAAGTAACTGAACCCCATAAAAATAATTTTTAAAAGCTTTTCTTTCTTTGATAAAATTTGCATTCTCCCAACCCTATGTTCAAATATCTAAGGGTAAGTAAAAAGTAGTTGTGATCTTTAAGATCCTTTTAAGCCTATGAGATGGAATATTCTAATGCCATTATATATAATGTTTTTGAAGAATAGTTAAATGGGAGATAACCTCAGGACATAATACTAAATAAAAAAGGGAGCATATAATATTAGTATTTGATCCAGTTTTATTTTCTAACTACAGAAATATAAGCAAATCTTATAAATCTTATAAAGCAGATCTTAAAAGTTTGAAAAAATAAATAAACATACATAAGAGGCTGGGTGGAAGTACAGAAAACTGTTAATATGTGGGTAGAGACATAGTGATTTCTAAACTACTTTGTATTTTTTCTGTTTCCAAAAATAACATGTATTGACTTTGTAATCAAGGAAAATACTGTTAAAAGTAATCCCTAATCTTGAGTCCTCATGAAATAGACATTATTGTCATAAGATGCCTGCACCAAACATCTTGAGAGTTTTTTTGTAATCAGGAGAGCAGCACCTGATGATAATTCTATCTGCTATTTCTCATCTTCTAAATGCTTTACTTCCCTCCTTGAAGCTGCCCCTCATTTTGCTCCATCCAGTTTTTCTGATTATTTAATTCAATTATTATTGGTATATGGGTGAAATTATTATATTTGAATTCTATGGTGACCTATCTAGCTATGTTGCATCCCAGCCTAGGTAAATACTTAGAGATGTTAAAAGTGGTGAAATTAATTGAAGATATGTATGATATGAAAATCTATTTGGGTTGGCTCTGGGGGTATAGGACACTACTCATGAATGGGAGGAATAGGACTGCTAGTCCTATACCATAACTTAGCAAAAAGTCGGAACCTCAAGAGGAGTTCTGAGTCTAGTGTGTTTGTTGGTGTATGCACATGTACATGTGTTTTTGTGTTACAAGGTCAGCATATATATGTGCGTGTGTATGCATGTATATATATGTTACCGCACATACAGGGTGGGGTAACAGTAGGTTTATAGTCGTGAGTATGCAAAACAGTTTACACCTGTATTATTATGAATTAATGTATTATTTTCCATATGAACAACTGTAAACCTACTTTTGCCCCATCCTATATGTCTACATGTATTTTTTCATATCAACAAGTCATATATGTGTGTATATATATATATACTGTATATATGTGTATATGTGTATATATACTGTATTTTTTTCAAATGAATGTGGATGCTGTTATAATGGGTATGAAGTTAATTCATTCATTAGCATCATCACTGGTATATCCCAAAATACAGTTACTATCCTAAGGTTCTTCACAACAATGCTAATGATGATAACACATCTAATATTTCCTGAGTGTTTAGTTTGTATCAGATTCTATGCTAAATTCTTCATTCTATGTTAATTTATTAAATATTGTTTTGTCTTTGGAAAGGTCTCTTCATCCTTGGAAAGTTGGGAACTTCTGGTTGAGGACATCTCATATAAATTCTAAGAACCAAAAGCTTTGGGGACGGTGTAGTATCATGGTTAAAAACTTGAATTCTGATGTCAGAGAGACTTGGGTTACAATCCTAATCTCCCTTTTTCTGGCTGTGTGACTTTGAGAAAGTTATTTAGTGTTCTTTGACCCTGTTTCCCATTTGTAAAAGAGAAATTGTTGTTACATGATTAAATAATACAGGCAAGATCCTTAACAGTGCCTGACAAGTAGAGAGAACTCAACAATAATACCTATTCCAGAATGAGCTTATAGTCACAGGTTAAATTCAAAGAACAGTGTTGAGTGGCAGTTGATGTAAGAAACTCCATATGTAATTTTTGTAGAGTTAAGTCTAATGGCCAGTAAAAAGCAGATGAAATTTGTCTAAGATTTAAAAATTTTCAGCCTTTTCAAGATAAAATATGGTAAGAGCAGAGATAAAATTTAAAAGATCAGCTAATTAGACAAAGAACTTGTGGTACCACCATTTATATTACCAACTATAAATTCTCCATATCCATGAAGTTTGCTGGCCAGTGCTCTCCTTTGGAAAACAAGTGGATTTGTGTTCTTTCTTTCTTTTTTTTTTTTAAAGATTTATGTATGTATGTATATATGTATGTATGTATTTTTAGGAAGAGGGAAGGGAAGAAGAAAGAGAGGGAGAGAAACATCAATGTGTGGTTGCCTGTCACATGCCCCTTACTGGGGACCTGGCACGCAACTCAGGCATGAGCCCTGACTGGGAATGGAACTGGTGACCCTTTGGTTCACAGGCCTGCGCTCAATCCAAGCTACACCAGCCAGGGTGGATTTGTTTTCTTAAGTGCGTGTTTTGCTGTCTTAGTCTTGTTCCTGGGATCTGATGCATCTGGCCTTGTGACCTGATGGTAGTTTTGGTTGTCATGCCCACTGCTGGCAAGGCTCTTGTTATTTTAATGCCTTTAAATAATCTGTCTAATCCACAGACCATGGATATCAAGAATCAACATTATAAAAGATAATGAACTTTGATGATGTGGGTTGTTAGGTGGTTAGTTGAGTTTCAAAGGGTCTTGTTACTGGATAACAGTTTGGACAGACACTAATCAGATGCTGGAGTAACAGGGATCCTGCTCAGAGTGCAGTGTACTCTTGTGACTCAAATCATAAAAAGATGCTCCTCTTTTTTAAGACAGCACCCTGGACTTGGGAACAACAATGTGGAGATGGGCCTAATGAGGAAAATTTCTGTAGCAATCTTAAGTATTGTCACACACAATGATGGAACCTGGACTCCTGCTTGTTCTAACCAAATATTCAGTTGTCTGTGGCCTGAAAAACAAAATCTGAGAGCAGATGAATCCTTGTCACCGTATTTCCTGCTAATTCCTTTGACAAAGGCGATGTTGATGAATGGGTGGCAGATACTAAGGATTATATCTGGGTGTTTATTTTGTTCAAAGAAATGGGGATTTTATGTGGGACAAGCAGTTATGTTAAGAAAGGGCAGAGCTTTATGGAGTGTTAAAAGAGTTTATGTGAAAATAGTTTGAAGAAACAGAATTCAAAGACAACCTGGATCCAACTTTGTGGCTTCATAATGAGACACACATACACACGCCATTCTAAAAAAAAAAAACCTTTCATGTTGAGTATAAGTGACTCTCTTGGGGGCAATGTTATGTCTTTATTGATGTAACAGGAGGATTTTTCAGTGCTTTCTAAATATGCATCTAATTAAATGTATATGAGTCATTAAAAACTTCAGGGGAACTAATTTCAAATGTTTGTCTGTAGAATCAAAAAATGAAAACTTAAATAGAGTTAGCAAGGCAAAAGTAAAATAAAAAAATTCATCCAGTCCACAAATATGTTTTGAATGCCTACTCTATGCCACACCAATGTCAAGAGATGGGGTACACTTACGCTGGTGTGAGGGAGCAAAGCACCTTGTCCTTAGAGTGTGGAACTTAGAGCAATCTGACCAGTACACTCAAGGTTGTATGGTGTTTCCCCAAGGCAATAAGTAATATCTCCCATCAAGTCATTTCCACAAGATGGTTCTTTGGGTTAGTCTATGAGCTTATTATGAGATGGCATTTACTTAGCATTTCCTAAGCTCATGGTAAATAAGTATTCCTGTCCCCAAGATTTCAGTTTTTCTTTTGTGTCTTGTGGTTTTAATATACATCTTACTGGGAGAATAGCCAGGAAATAATTGGGATGTCCAAGGAATACTCAATCCCTGATCTCTGGTAAGCACAATATAGATAGGGGAATGTGCCTTTTCATTATATCTGGAGCATTTGCATTTGATACTTTATTAAGTCTTTAAAAAGGGCTTGATGCAGATTTTAAAGAAAATTCTGTAAAATTATATACAATTAGACTGTATACCATAGTCTTACTTGATTTTTCTCAAGTAAGAAATAATTCTCTCTTTTGTCCTTATTAAGATGGGTAGGGCTTAATTGAACTCCTTTTAAGCCAGAAGTCAAGATCTACAAAAGTGAGCAGAAAAATCTGGCTTCCTCTAGCCTCCAGTAATAGCTCATAGAGTTACTTTAAGGTCAGGGGCTGTCAGGCTTCTGTCCTCTCAGGTACTTAATTATAGTTTAATCAAGTCAAGATAGAGCTGCTGGATGATCCCCTTTTTGATGGACTCTGATAAGCTGGTAATGGGCAGAAATGTTTTTCTTAAAAGGTTTAGGTTTCAGCTGCACAAAGAGACTTCTGCACTGTTTTTCAGGAAATATGAGCCCAGGTGCAATACCAATTTGTCTTTTGCCCAGGAGCTGTCTTAGCTTGAAGGCCCAAGATTCTTGGACCTAAGACATATGTGATTTTAGTGTCAGTGGTTGCGGAATGCAATTTATTTTTCTAAAGCAACTAATAGCACTGGCTGTATTGTCTCTTAAGAGCTTGAGTTTGGAGACTCCCAGAAGTCTGTATAATGGTGGTCAAATGTCCTTTGGTCTGTATCACAGTGTAATTTCATACAAGTTCCTTGGACATTTCAGAAGGCATCATTCAGAGACAAAATCATAATTAGATTTTGTAATTTTAATTTACCTTTACCTCTATTTATAAGGGTATTTAGAGTGTTTTAGATAATTATGAGAAACCAATTTTCACCCACAATATGAGTCATTTTTATGCTCCTAAAATGCGCTGCAATTCATGGATAGGGTAATTTGAGGCTTTCACAATACAAATGGGGTTTGCACTCGAGGACATTCTTCATTATAAGTGGTTATTAGGAGAAGTGACTGCAGACTGTGGATACTTCCAGCAGGCTAAAGCCCTCTGCTTCACTCTGATGGCCTGTGGTGCTCCTCCTAATGGTGGAATACAAAGCTGGCCAAACCAAAGGTCTGACGACTGTTTTGATCCAGGCATGGGTAGAAGTTATGTTTTTGCAATTTGACTCTGAGTTAATGGCAACATTTGTTCCTCATGTAGTCAAACATGTTAATACAACATCCTTTCTGAAAGCAGTCCAGACAACAGGCTTCCAGAAGGAAGGAGGAATTCTGTAGAAACATATTAATACATATCCTAGACCTATGTTCTAAAAAAGAAATTGTTCTTTTTTAATATATTGTGAGTAGAACAGATTCTTAAACTTCTATTCTTTTCTGATAGCAAAATGTATATACTTTGGTTAAATATTGGTTTAGTGTTTTTTTAAAGAGGTCACTTAACAATGTGGGTTTCTAATGAGGGTGTAGTCTGTTGTACCCACTGAGCACGTGGCTTTGATCAGTCCTCCCTTGGTGGCTGGGTTTATGTGTGTAGGCAGAGGATGATGGAGTGTTGGGAATGGATACTTTGCTAGGCTTGTGTTTTAATGAGATGCTTAGAATTGCTTCAAGGTGGTTTTATTTATTTTTATTTTTTATTTTTTACTAACTTTACTCCTACTTCCTTAAAAAGGAAAAGACAGTTTTGGAAAAAGGGTTTGAGCCATGCTGATTTCTCATACTCCTGGAATACAGTTTGGTTTACAATTTTCCCAAGAAGAGCAAACTGACCCAGATTGATTCCATCTCATGTTTTGTAAGTAAAAAAAGAAAAATGAATATGAGCATTTTCATATAGATCAAATAATAAAGATAAGCTTCCAAACAATAAACTTCCATGAGAGAATCCTGTGCATGGCATGAAAGGACACCAGAACGGTAATTCTCTTTGCTTGGTACATGGGAGGTAGTTGGCTGAAAATAACTCTCAAGGGATCCAGCAGAGACTTCATAAGGAGAACAGAAGTGGATGTTAGAGAGATGTTAGTGAAGGTGGGGTGAGGCAAGAAGGGAAAACTAGCCAAGAAGGGAAAACAAGAAGAACTGAGGAGAGGTTAGGGGAGGAGGAATGGGGCAGCAAGATGAGGGATGGATGCTCTGACAATCTTAGCATCCTGTCTGAGGGTTGCTGAATGGAGTGAGATAACATAAGTGATGTACTTAGCACAGTGCCTGGTATACAGTAAGTACCAGTATTAAAGCTACCAAAAATAACCTTAAAAATAAAAGCTGCTTCCTTCTGGTGGTATGCTGGTAAATGTTTGACAAGTGCCTCTTAAAAGGGAGGGAGACACCTGATTTGTAGCTTTTGAAGATTTCTATGGTGTAATTACTCCTATGGTGGTTGATTTCAATCTACCAATGTGATATCTTTGAACTGTTTTGGGAAGAAATGAGCAATAGGTGCTCCCAAACTGGTACAAGCTGATTACAGCACACCACTGACTGCTTCCCTCTTGTAATGCTAGAGATCTTTGCAACAATCCCTCTGTGATAACTGTGGGTTATTCTGCTTGCATCACCCTGGCCAAAGCAATAGAAAGTTAATTTAGTTATAAAAACAAATGGTGTTAATGTGAGGTATATTATTGGAAATAATTGCTAGGCTCTGGGACATGGATTTTGCTTGGGCAAATTTCTAGACTCACATCGTTGGACAGGAGCCACTTGGAGATATAGACATGGGGGCAGGAACTTTTTGAGTTGTGGGTGAGGGTGGCCCTGGTGGGAGGAACTGACTAATGTGAGTTACTTGTTTGAGCTGGGAGGAAAGATATTTTTGTTAGCAAAATGATACTAAGTACATTTTAGGTTTTTTCCCCCTCTGATGAGGGTTTGAGTAGACAAAAGTGTGTGGGCAAAAAGTTAACAGTCCAGGGTTCTGTGTGATGGAGGATAGCAGAAAACCAGGACAGAACAATCTCTAAACCTGCTTTTGGTGGGGGTCTTGTAGGGGAAGAGTGATGATGATGAGGAAGACCCCTGTTTATAGCTGCTTACCTCAAGTGCTGGCCTTGGTGCTGAGTGATGTACACACATTATATTCTTCACCCCTCGTGACAACCTCGAGAGATAGGTACTCCAATCTACTAAGTTGCTAAGGCTGGAAACTTAGGAATCATCCTTAATCATTCCTCTTACCCACTGCATCCTATTTATAACCAAATCCTGATGATTATACCTCCAATTATATTTCAAAGCCATTTGACTCTTCTCCATGTCCCTGGTTAATCCTCTGGTCTAGACCCACATTATCACTGGCTTCTTATCTGGTGGCCCTGAGTCCATGGTCCTCCTTCATGCATTCTCTACATGACAGCCAGAGTGATGCTGTTATCATGTTATTCTCCTGCTTAAAACACCATGAATGACTCTCATGTTTCGATTGAAATACAGACTCGTTCCCATGATTTAACTCTTATGTACCATTCCACCTTGCTTTCTAAGCTCCATAACACTGATCTGTCAGTTTTCCAAACATCCAACATCTTTCCTTCGCTTTTGGCTAAAATCCAGTTTCCTCTGCTTTCTCTCCCCATTGGATTCTTTGTCTTCTTTGAAGTCTCCATTTAAATGCCACTTATTAAGAGAAGACTTCTCTGATCTTAGAATCTAAGTTGATTCTTTCTCTTCCCTGATAGTCTCTGTTTCAGCACCATATTTCCTCCATAGCACTCTCTATTTCATTTTTTATTTGCTTCCTTATTTTCAGTTGCTTTGCCAATAGACCATGGGTGGGTACTATGTCTGTCTTGTTCACCACGGATGGTCCCTTCATTGGCACTGTGCCTGTCATGTTGAATGAATAAAGAAACTGACTCATTGTCCAAAGTCACTTGGGTCTTATGGTATTGCCTCTTCTGTCTAGTGAGCATGTAAGCTCATTCCTATTCCCTTCCCCACCCCCACATTCTGTTGTACAGTGGGCTGGTGGCACTGGGGTAGGGATTGGCCTTTGGTGTCGGTAGACTCTAGATCCAGTCCCAGGGTGAGTCCCTGATTTTGACCCTCATTCATTTGCTGATAATTCCCAAGTCTGGGTCTCTGCAGCGCTCTCATCTCACCTCTACTTGCATTCTGTTGCCAGCTGGACCTCAACCATAACTTGTACAAAATTGAATTCATCAAATTCCCTGTTTCCCATTCTGTTTCTTATCCCCACAAATGGCATTTTCATCTACTTTGTTATTCACTCAGAAACCCATGCATCCTCCTTGGGGCCGGGGGGAGGTTGCTCATTTTCAGGTTAGTCACCAAAACCTGATGAGTTTGAACCTTTGTATACCCTCTGACTCAGGGCTCTTCTTTCTCTATCTACCATCTCTGCCTTAGCTCAGGCCATTCTCTTTTCTGACCTATTACTGCAGCAGCCTCCTCTTTGGTCTCTCTGCTTCAGGTCAAGTCAGCTCTAGTATATCTCTCCAGAAGGTACATCTTATCACATCATATCCTTTCTGAATTCTTACATAGCCTCCCCATGACTATTGAGAGGGAGTTCAAATCCCTTAGCACATTAAGCATACCAGGGAAGAACATTGTATGAACTTATGAACAAGTTGTGAGGAATTTGTGCCAAAAGATATGAAGATCAAGACCTCGTTCATTGCTTGTGTACTCAATGTTAAATTGGTACCTGTGCTTCCTCTGAGCTCTGTGCTTGTGGTGGTACATTCAGAGAGGGAAAATCTCCCTGTTTCTTGCCATGTTTCCTTCTTCTTTATGTTTTCTCTGATCTTCTTTTAGTAGTCATTTTTTATTTTTATGCACACACTTGTGTGTTTATATGTGCATGTGCATGTGCATGTGCATGTGTATGTTTATTTCTATCAGTTTCTACAATGTATGGTTGTAATTAGGTGTGTGTCCCAAAGGCAGCCTGGGCTCTAGGAATTGACCAGAGTTTCTAGATGTATGTTTCAGACTCCCAATATTTGAAGTCAGAACCCAAGCATGTTTTCACTGTAGTCTTATGAATCCAAATACCAAGAATTTTCTAAAAATTTTGAAAGTATCTAGTATGTCCTTTTGCTGACTGTTGCTGTCACCGTCATTGTCAGTAACAGCAACTAACACTTGCTGAGCAAATGTGAATTGCAAAGTATTAGTGGATTGTGAAAAATCAGCTAATTGGGTCATGACCAACATGTTTTAAATGAAAAAGATTAGAATATAGTGGAGTAAAATAGAAATACCAGGGTTTCTTATGTTTGTTTAGTAAGTAGAGGAATTGATTTCTGTTACATCCATGTTTTATAGACTGCTGTTGCTACCAGTGCCCCATTCCCCTGTTATTCATGGGCACACAGCTGGATTGCATTTTCCAGATACCCTTGCATATTTGCCCATATGACTAAGTTCTGGCCAGTGGAACATGAGCAAAACTGAATATTTTACTTCCAGGCATGGTCTCTAAAAACCTTGCTTTGACTTGTCACTTAAGTTGTTTGCTGTAGTTGGAGGTCTACTCTAAGGTACATTTCAGAAAATGTCAGTCAAAAAGTTGAGAGACTTGTATTTAATTCTCATAACCCTGTGAAGCAAGCATTATTACCATTCCCATTTTATAGATACTGAAGCCGAGACACAGAGAAGTTAAGTTCCTTGCTTAAGGTCACAGAGCTAGAAATTAGTGGAGCCAGAATCTGATTGCAGGATGTTGGTCTGTGGACCCCAGGCTTTCCCTGATGACATTGCACTACCTCTCATGACGGTGCCTGTCACAGGCACAGGTGAGGCCAACACCAAGAGCTTTCCCCACACCTGAGGTGGGTAGAGCTAAGTTTTCAGTTACTTTTTAAAAAATTGTTTTAAATCAGTTTCTATAAACATGGTCTCTACAAACACTGTGAAAATACTGTTTGAAACACAGTTCTGAAGTCTTGAAAGTGTCATGTTGGGGATTAGCAGTGTTATTTCCAGGGATTCTGAAGTGTCTGGCTGCCAAAAATCCCTTCCACTGTTCTGGAAAGGAAAATGGAGGGTATAGTCCCATTTATAGGGGAGTTAGGGTAATTTCTGACAGATGGCTCATGATTTACTATCTTGAAGAAACTTTTATCTGTGGCTCAGCAGCTAGGCTTTGTCAAGCCACAGATGATGAAAGTGTTTATGAGGAATGGACTTGCCAGTTCAATTATTATTTCAAGGGATTGGCCAATTATACCATTATAGTTTTTAGATTCTAAACTCCAATTGTGTCTTTGTGGACAGCCTGATTGTTTTTACAGCAGTTTATTCAATTTCCCTTATGTCTTCTCATTAACTCATCTCAAGAAGTTTTGGTCTTGGATATGTTTAGAGATAAATAAATAAATAAATAAATAAATGAATAAATAAATAAAAACAGACAGTCATCAGTCCTGTTACTCAGAAGTGGGTTTAGAGAGGAACTTCCTGGCTATGGATGTTGTTGTTTGGACTCCATTGAAGATGACCTATATGTTTAATATACTTAAAATTAGCCTTTTCTGGTACTTTTCCTTTCAAGATCACAAAAGATATGGTGGGTCTTTCCTCATAAGTTTTCTCCAGATCTCTGTGAGGAGGGATTGGGAACGGTTTTCTTGTCTAACGAGATAATGGCATGTAACTTCCACTGTGTGGCCCAGCTGATGAGCCATCCCTGTCTCTCAGACCCACCCCCACCTCCCGCCCCCTCCCACCCAAGTCACCATTTTCCTAGTGCGGTGATTTGCCAAAGAGGACAGGACAAGTGGCCCTTTGCAGGCATAGTTGATAGCAGTGTGGATTGTCTATGGAGGATTTAGAAACAATAAGCTGAATAAAAATCGGCATGCTTTTATTCACAATGCTTTTGGGTTTCTAAACAATACCAGTGATAAATTCTCCTCCCTCATGGGAGGGACCACTCTTACTGCTCTCCCTGATGATCAAGTTCATATATGGACCAGGTTATTATGGCATAATTTCATGTTAAATGCATACAGCAGACTTCCCCACAATGTATATAGTGAACAACATTGTCCTATTTTAATTAAAGAGAACACACACATACTCACATATATCCCCCCACTCCTCACATGTACACATGTGTACACATTCATGGAGGAGAGACCCGGAAAGCATGTTTGTGCCAGACTGTTGATAGCAGTTATCTCTGATAGAGGGGATGACAGGTAAATTTCACTTTTTTCCAAGCACTGTTTGGAAAAAAGGAAAGGTAAAAACCACCTACCATTTTCAGTTATGGCTCCTATGATCAGCATTTTTAAAAAATGTATGTCCCCTCCACCCAAAGCTGCTTACCAACTGTTGTCTCTGTAGCCACACTTTGTAGTGGGGTATGTGGACACCCACATCAGGTGTCAGTTCAAGGCCTGCCTCCTCTGCTTCAGGCTGGCTGCTTCAGGTGTGCTCCTTAATCTCCAGATTCACATTTTAAAATGGGAATGATGGTTACCTTGTGAGGATAAGATGTACAGCTTAGTAATATCTTTCAGCAGCTGGCACAAGGCCTGACCTAGTGTAGGGGTTCAATAAACAGCAGCTATTGTTATTTTTCTGGACATATCAGTGTGCCTGGTCATCCTTCAAGTGCTCCCTCTACTTCCCATGCTCATGGCCTCCCTTTTCTGCAGCCCCCCGATTTCCTCCCGATGCTCCGCCTTCCCTGAACTCCCTAGCCTTCAGGATGCTGCCTGATGCATCTTCACTGAGCATATTTCTGACTTTGTGGTTCCAGAAGCTCATAAACTAAGCTCAAGAGACTCAATTTAGCATTTAAAGCTTATGAGATTTGCTGCCCTTTACCTCCACTGCACCCGACTGCACCTCTGTGCCAGGGTAAATCCAATTACTTGTTCATTGTGCTGATGTGAAAAAATGGATCAAATGACCTTGCATCCCCTGGGGCTTTTGTTAAGGTCAGGTAAAGTAATGTCTATGAAAGTGCTATAACCTGTAAAGTGCAGTCCACACCTGTGTTGCTGTTAGTAGTGCTGTGTATTCATTTCCTGGGACTGTTGTCACAGACTTGGGGGCTTAAAACAACAGAAATTTATTCTGTCACACTTCTGGAGGTCAAAAGTCTGAAATAAAGGTATCAGCAGGATCATACTCCCTCTGGAGGCCTTAGGGGAGAATTTATTCTTTGCTTCTTTCAGCTTCTGGTGGCTCCAGGCATTGCTTGGCTGTGGTGGCACTCCCTCCAGTCTCTGCTTGTACTTACACATCATCTGTTCTGTGTGTCTGTGTCTTCCCCCTTCTGTCTGTCTCAAATCTCCTCTTCAGTCTGTCTTTTATAAGAACACTTTCCATTGGATTTAGGGTCCAGCTGAATAATCCAGAATGTTGTCATCTCAAGTCCTTAATTTAATTCCATCTCTAAGAACCCCTTTTCCACGTAAGGTAACATTTGCAACTTCCAGGGAGACAAATTTTTTGGGGGGGAATGAATGCTATTTAACCTACTACCTGCCATATTTGTTGAATTTTTTTCTTTCATTCTTCAAACCTGAATTTTTTGAGTTCCTACTATTTGTTGGGTACTTGCTAGGTGCTAGGATAACCAAGACAGCAATGACCATGATAGATACTTCACTTGCTTTGGAGACCTTATGAACCTTGTAGACCCTAGGGAATGAATAATTTGACCAGAACTAATGGCTACCTTGTTGGGTGATCTTCTCAAACTAATTAAGCACTCAGAATCTCAGTTTATTGTTTTACATAATGGTTGTAAAGTTCATAGCTTTGTCTAATTCACAAGAAAATTATGAAGATCCACATAGGTATGGAATTGCCCTTGACCCAGCTATTTTATTACCATTTCACCTAATCATTTCACCAGTGAGCTTTAGTCCCCTCATCTGCAAAATGAGGATAATCCTAGGGCTACAGGAAGTTGTGAATGAAGGTTGTGTGAGAGATTTCATGAGAAGGACCTAAAATGGGTCAGGAATAGAGAAGACACTTGGCAATGAATGTTAAGTGGTCTTGGTTCAGCTGTGTGCTGGGTGGACTAGATAGAAACTCAGAACTGTTGTGGCTTCAGATTCCATTACTCTTGCTCCTAGACTGGGACCTGGGGTTTAGGTTCCTTTTCTAATGACAAGTGGAGATAAGGTTGGTGCTTGCCTCTCAAGTTTGGGATGAGGATTAGATGAAATGTTTCATGTTAAGTACTTAGCACAACATTTAGGACATGGCAAGGATTTGATGAATGGCCAACATGTTGTTATTAAATCCTGTGTAATGAAAAAGCAGACCAAATGGAGGAGAATTAGATGGAACAGATTCTGAGTCAAGGAGAGAACGGTCCAACTATCAGCGCTGCTTCATGGAGGTGTGACCCTCCAGGTCTGAATTGTTCAAGCTTCAGCTCAGTGACCCACATCAGGGATATGAAAAAATTTCTGCTGTGAATGAGATGCTACACCAGCTAGTCTCTATGGTGCTTTACACTTCTGTGAGCTCTCACTTTTCACGCTCTAAGGTCTTACTGTAGATGGTAAAAGAAAGACCATGCCCTTTTCTGTAAAAATGTCACCACCACGACCACAGTGTGTTTGTTCCCTCATGGTCTAAAGTGTGGTGTGTCTTCAGCCAGGGAAGTTGTCTGCGTAGGAGCTGCCCTCTGCTCCTGTGCTGTGCAGCCATCTGGGCCATGGGGGTGTGCCGGGAACATGCTGCTGATTCATATGCCACCCCCTGCTGGCATCTCTCAAATGGGCCCTCTAGCTGGAGCTGCGAAGATGCCAGTACCTTTCTTTCCCACACCTTCTCCAAGGCTTTGAGAGAGAAAGGGTCATGGGGGAAAGTGTGTAAAGATCCAGGAACATAGAATGATGGCTGGGGGGCCCCTGGTGGCACTGGACAGAATACCAGTGACTTTCTTCAATCTTGAATTGAATTATTTAGAATCCGTGACTAGAATATAATTCCCAGAAAGATGGTTCTAAAATGGTGTTCTGAGGACACTGGAATTCCCAGGAGGTACCTCTGGGGTTTCTGCAGTGGACTGAGTGGTTGGTCTCCAGGTCTCTCCTCCCCCCTTTCACCCCTTTAATCTTAGCAGATCCACTTTTTTTTTTTTTCACTTCTTTGTTCCACCTGGACAACTCTCCCCACAGGCGTCTGGATGGCCAGTTCCTGCTCATTATTTAGGTTTTGGCTGAATGTCTGGGAGGCCTTCTAGATTAAAGTTAAGAGGTTAAGTGACCTAAGTCAGAGAGAGACAAATACTGTATGATTTCACTTATATATGGAATCTAAAAAAACAAAACAAAACAAAAAACAAATGAACAAATAAAACAGAATTTGAAACAGACTCACAGATACAGAGAACAAACTGATGGTTACCAGAGAGGAGGAGAATAGGAGGATGGTGAAAATTTCCTCTCTATCTGAAGGGGAATAAGAGGTACAAACCTCTAGTTAAAAAATAAGTTATAGGGACATAATGCATAGCATAGGAAAAATAGTCAATATTTTTGTAAAACTTTGTATGGTGACAGATGTTGACTAGACTTATTGTGGTGATCACATTTTAAGGAATATAAATGTCAGATCACTGTGTTTTACATCTGAAACTAATATAATATTATATGTCAAATATACTTTAATAAAAAATAAAGTTAAAGGGAATGATAACAGGAAAAGCAAAGTACCTTAATTGATACTGTAGTTCAGAAGTAGAAATACAGAAATTTGACCACATGTTCAGTAGGCTGACTTTATCCCTCCCCTATTATCTTCATCTCAGTATTAAGCATCCATTTGTTGCTATCATTTGTATAGCATTTATCATCTGTATCCATTTGTGATTTTAACTTTTCTTCTTTACATATTTCTAATGCCTGTTCTACCAGACAGCCTTGTGATGGCAGAATCAGTGTTATTTCCTCCCTGTCTAAAGGACCTATCACTCTGTTGGAAACAGTAGATGTTTGATTAATTTTACCAAGTGTGTATGCGTGTGTTTGTGTGTGTGTGTATTTATGGTGTAGAATTTTATTTGGGAACAAAACAAACTTATATTGCTAAAATAAAAGTGTTGAAGCCACATATGTAGAATAGGAGAAATGCAATCCAACACTACCCACTCCATGATTGTTCAGACCAAAGCTGGAGAACTGTGTACAACCTCTGAATCATGAGCTCTAGCAGATGCTAATTTTGCCTGGCTCAGACCCTTTGGGATCCCATTACTGGGCTGGTAATCCCATCTTCCAGTGGCTGTGGGTGCTGTTGCCAATGACTCATACCTGTGATATTTACTGGAGGTGTGCCTGTGGGTAGCTGGAGTTGTCAAACTACCTCCTGCCCAGAAGTGCCAAGGCCATCCCCACGTGACGAATGACTAGAGCAGGGGTACAGAAGTCTGGCTCCCTTGACTCAACAGGGAGAGATTCTGAAGTACAGTTTACTTCTTAGAGCTCCTGCAGGCGCAGGCGCAGGCTCAGGCTCAGGCTCAGGCTCAGGCTCAGGCTCAGGTTATTTTTATACAACAACATTCTTGCTTAACTTCTCTGCATAAAAGTCCCTGTTTCATGCTCTGCTTCTCAGAATCTGACCTGAGATATAGAAGTGGAGTAAAGTAAGGGACCTGGATACTGCTGAGAGTACCTGGCATCATGCCATATAAAAAAAAGCGGCCACAATAGTAAGAAAGATTTTGGACCAGGAAGTTGTCATCATGGGAGAGGAACCTGATTTGTTCTTTTGCCCTTAAATGTGTAGAACAAAGACCAGTCTATAGAAGCTTCAGGAGGATGTATTTCACTTCAGTGTAGAAAGAACGGTCTAATAGCATATTCCAAAGGTTAGTGAAACATTAACCAACCTATAAAAGTTTTCTATTATTGCCATAACAAATTATCATACATTTAGTAGCTTAGAACAACACAGATTTATTAGCTCATAGGTTGGAAGTCCTGGGATAGCATGACTAGTTGGATCTTTTGCTTTGAGTCACATGAGGCCAAAATCAAAGTTTTGTTAGGGCTGTGTTCCTTTCTAGGCATCAGTCTGCTTTCAAGCTTATTTAGGTTGTTGGCTGAATCTAGTTCCTTGTATTTGTAGGATTGAGATCCCCATTACTAAAGGTCTCCTCTGGTCCTTGCACGTGACCTCTGCATCTTGGAACCAACAATGGCACATCAAATCCTTCTCATGCTTAGGATCTCTCTGACTTCCCCATCTGCTGCATCTCTCTTCTGCCTCCAGTCAGAGAAAGTTCTGAGCCTTTAAAGAGCTCATGTGATTAGATTGGGCCCACTCAGGTTATCCAGGATCATCTTTCAGTCTTAGCATCTATAACATTAATTACATCAGCAAAGTCTATTTTGCCATATAATGTAACATATTCACAGGTTTTGGAAACAGGAGTAGACATCTTTGGTAGAGGGTGCTATTTTGCTGACCACGGTTCACCCTGTGAGGTCTCCAAAGATGCACATCACTCCCAAATAAAAATACATTCACCTCATCCCAAGGACTCCAAAGGTCTCATTATAGCATCAACTCAAAGCCCCAGATATCATCAGTTCAAAGTCCAAACATCTAAATTATCTAACTTATGTATTGGTGAAGCTCTGGGTATAATCTACAAAATACAATTCCTGGGGTGCAATTCCTCTCTATCAGTGGGCCTGTGAAACTAAAGAAACAAGTTATCCCCTCCCAATAAACAACTATTGTAGAGGTATACATTGTTATAGACATTCCAGTTCAAATGGGGAAGAAAGGGGAGATTTGGAGTCACAAGACCAATGTAGATTTGAAATCAGCTGGGCAAACTCTATTAGGTATCAAGCCCTGGGAATAATCCTTTGTGGTTCTTGGTTTCACTAAAACCCTGTAGCACCCAATTTTCTCAGGCACTCTCTCATCCAAGTACTAACTAGGCTCAGGTTACTTAGCTTCCAAGAACAGAGGAGATCAGTGGCATCGAATGAGGTAAATGACCAAGATGTTGCTGAGAGCATCCAACACTGTGCCATATAAGACATAGTGGATAGAATAATGATTTTCAGTAAGAAAGTACTTTTGAGCAGGAAGCTGTCATCATGGGAGAAATGGATCCTTTTTGTTCTTTATGTTCCCAAATGAGTAGAACAAAGGCCAGTATATATAAGGTTCAAGGAGTAGTACCCATATTTTGGCTTAGGAACAGAGGAGACCAGCAGAGGAGTATAACAGAGAAGCCCAAAGATGGTCAAAGATTAACCAGCCACAGGCTTCTTCCATGAAGCTTTCCATAGCTCTCCTTTCCTCATTGAGCTTGGATGCTTGCCTCTCATTCTCTCCAATAACATGCCATTCAGAACTGGTAGGTTCCTATCAGGGACTTGAGAAACAAACCAGATGTCAGATTTAGTTACCTGTTAAAACCCTAAATGTTTGCAAAGTATGAAGAGACCATAAATAGTGATATAAATTAAGTGTTGTGTTAGTACTTAAGGGTCACACTCTTAAGTCTTATTGGCTCTGTAATCTTGGGCATGTTACTTAATTCTCTGAGTCTGAATGTCTGCAGCTTTCCCATGAGGATGGTAACTACTATCTAAAGGGATTCTCTGCAGATCCAGTCAGGCTAGACAGGAAGCCCGAGACTTGGCTTATGGTAAGCATTCTGTAAGTGGTGGATAATGTTCTTATTGTGGTTTTGTGTTCCAGTTAGGTACTCCCACTCCACTGGACAATTAATTATCCTGATACCTGACATGGTGTTTCATTTATTTTTGTTATCTCTGCAGTACCTAGCATGTATTAGATGCTCAATAAATATTGAATTAAATAACTAAACTCCATTGTTTCTCCTAGGACATCGCTAATACCACTGGCTAAATATTTGGAAGCCTGCATCTCATTCTATTGGTTCCCAGGCTTATAGTATCCAAAGGACCAATATAAATCTTTCAAACAATTTTTAGTGCAGATTTAGCAACAGGAGTAAGTTGTACATTAAAACAAACTAAGTGGAAATGTATGTATGCAGAGATTCAGTTGTTATGTTCTTAGGTTCCCCAATGTCTTTTTTTGGTGAAGACTAAAAAAATAATTTAACAATAAGGTTATATCATATTTATGTATTTCCATGGAAACTGCTTTCTCTGTCTAGAATCTGAAGACAACCGTGTAAGACCAAGATCTTTATGAGGACCTATATGGCCTTATACAATCTGTCACCTCTCCACCCCTTACCCTTTGGGCCTCACCTCCCAGCACTCTCTTTATCACTCCAACAACACTGAGCAACTTGCTTCCGCCTGCCCTGAACCCTCTAGGCATGATATCACCCCACAGAGAATGCCTGCACTAGAATGCAAGTGTCATGAAGGCAGGGGTTCTGTGTATTTTATCTGGCACATTGTGGGTCTTCAGTAAGATTTCTTGAGTTGAATTTTTTAGTTGCACCCAGTGTCAATGCTTTAATGGTTGGCAGTATCAGACCCCAGAACAAGTGGCCAGGAAAACCATTTTGCCAGGATGCATTCTCTAACATACTTTCAGGAACACTAATAACCATTCAGGAGTAACAATAGCAATACGGATAAGTTTCAATTATTGACAGTGTACTACATGCCAGCCCAGGCAGGTACTTTACATGCTTATCTCTTTTCAATTTCACTGTCCTGAGGATCAATGAAAATTCAGGAATTGCCCAAGGTCACACACATAGGAGGTGGACAGGACAGGATCTGTTTAATTGTAGAGGATGAATTTTAAGACTCTGTGAGCTTTACTTTCCAAAGAGGGAAGTTTCATTTTTAACTTTTGTTATTAATTTGTTTTATTATGTGTGGGCAAAGAATGTGGTCTTTTATCACTTCTGTCATTTGGAATCCATTTGAGGTTTGTCTTGGTGGTCTGGTATGTGATCAATCCATTTAAATATTACATGGAGCCTTGACATGGATATCTATAGGATCCAAAGTTCAGTATAATTGTCTATTAGTTCAGCCTTACTAATTATATCATTTAAATCTTTCAGTTATTATGTTTAATGCTTGACCTGTCAAAGAATGAGAAGGGTATTAATATTTGAAATAATTTTTTATTCTCCATTTTTGTGTGCTTAACCATGTTTGTCATTTAAGTTTTAATATCTAATATGGATATCAACATCAGACAACTGTTATAAGTTTCTTTAAATTTTCAAGTACTCAAGAAAAGAATGAGAAATGGAAGACTCATTCAAAGGAGAAGTAGGAGGTGGTTATAGTGAAATAAGCCAATAGAGATGTTAGCATCAACTTCAAATACCAAATCAAAGCTAACTGGTGAAAATAGGCAGTCTAGCATGGTTGTTAGAAGCAGAGACTTTGGAACCAAACTGCTCTGGGTAAATCCCACTAGTGTAATTCAGTAGACTGGGCAAGTTACTAACTTCTCTATGCTTCTGTTTCTTTGAGTGAAAAATGGTGATGATAATAATACCTATGAAGGTTAATGTAAAGATCAAACAATGTAATATTTATAAAGTTCTTAGAAGAGTGCTTAGTATAATGTATAAGTAACTATTGGCTATCATCATCCCTCATATCAGACTTCTTTTGGTCAAAAGGTATAGAACTTCCAGGCCTATAAGTACACTGTCATTTGTATACTGTGTCAGTCAATATTTATTGAACACTTACTGTAGACAGGTACTATGTTGGTTACTGCAAATATAGTGGACATATAGAGTCCCTATGCTCATGAAGTTTATCACTCAATGGTAAACATGGATGTGAGTCCATTAATTTTATAAATTATTGTGAAATTACAGTCATATGCCATGATACAAAGGAGAGTACACAATGGTATGAGAGTGTACATGAGGATGTGGCATGTAGGCTAGTCTGGAGGGTGAGCTAATAACCTTTCTGTGACATATTTGTAACCTATTGCATCATAACCAGTGACCACAAATACTTAGTGGCTTAAAACAACAAATACTTATTATCTCATAGATTCTATGGACAAGGAAAGACTGAGTCACATCTGATGGTTGTCGCCCAGAATCCCTCATGAGATTGCAGTCAAGCTGCAGGGCAGGGCTGCAGGCATATCTGAGGCTTGACTGGATCTGGAAGACTCACCTCCATGACTGCTCATTCACACAGCTGTTGGCAGGAGGCCTCAATTTTATGCCATTGGGCCTCTTTGTAGGGCAGCTTGAGTATCCTCATGATGTGGCAGCTGGCTTCCCCCAGAGCAAGTAACCCAAGACCAATTAAAAAGTAAGCCAACATGGCTTTTATGACCAAGCCTCAGAAGTAACACATGTCACTTCATCCATATTCTATTTATTAGCAGTAAGTTACTAAGTCCAGGCCACAGTTAAGGAGAGGATATTTAGGCTTCACTTTATAGAGTTAAAGAATTTGTGGGCATATGTCAAACTACCATATGAGGAACTGGTATTTTTTCTGAGATGACTAGGATGAGTATTAAAGATATTCTGGACTAGGGGTTGACAACTTTTTCTGTAAAAGGCCATATGCGAGGCCGTAGGATTTCTCTCATAATATTTCCACTCCGCCATTGTAGCATTAAAGCAACCATAGACAATATGTAATTGGTAAGCAGTATTTCAGTAAAACTTTATTTACCAAATCAGATGGTAGGCTGGATTTGGCCTAAGAGCTAGTTTGTTGACCTTTGTAGACAAAGGAGAGTGCTAGGGTAGAGGATTATTCCTAATAGATTATTCCTAATAGAAGATTATTCCTAGTTTGCTGACCTTTGTAGACAAAGGAGAGTACAAGGGTAGAGGATTATTCCTAATAGAAGAAACAGAATGTTGTAGAAAGACTAGAATCATTGTGAATTTAAGAATATACAGATATCTGAAACAGAGGTTTTTTTTTCCATGTCTAGGAGGTTTATTATAACATGATTTATAATGGCAAAAAGAGTAGGAAACACTTATTTACACAGATAAATTCTAAATACATAAATATTGTTGAGGTAAAAACTGAAATGCAAAAGCTTTGTGCACTATGGACAGCATTTTATGTAAATTAAAAATGATGCACTCTATTGTTAGATATATACTATTTATGAAGACATACATCTATAAAAAGAGCACAAAAACATGCATGAGGAAGGTGGACACTGACTTTAAGATAATGGTTTTTCTCTAAAAGAATGGCAATGAAGAAAGTTGTGGGACTTTGGCACTTTCTGTTATGTTTATGGTTTTTTAAAAATTTAAATTGTGGTAAAAGACACACAACATAAAATTTATCATCTTAACCATTTTTAAGTGTGCAGTTCAATAATGTTACATATATTCACATTGTTGTGTAATTGATCTCTAGAACTTTTTCATCTCGTGAAACAGAAACTGTGCCCATTAAGCAACTCCCCATTTCCCCCTAACCCTCAGCCCCTGACAATCACCATTCTACTTTTTGTTTCTATGAATTTGATTACTCAATATTTCTCAAATAAGACTGCACACTATGTGTGTTTTTGTGACTGCTTTATTTCACTAATCATAATGCCCTTGAGGTGCATTAATATTGTAGCAGGTGTTCAAATTTCCTTCCTTTTTAAGGCTGAGTAATATTTTATTGTACTTGTATACCACATTTTGTTTATCCATCCATTTTTTGGTGGACTTTTCAGGTGCTTCCATCTTTTGCTAATGTGATAATGGTATCAACATGGCTGTATAAATTTTAAAGAGTTTTGATGAAAGAAATGATCAGTTGAATCTGTGGAGATATAGTAGCCTGAGGTTCCTCTCTCCTTCCATTCTCCCATAGCACATTCCAGCCAAACTTTAATTTCCACTAGCTACTAACATTGCTTTAGTCAAGGTTACTAATGAGGCTACTAATGACCTGCATGTTGCTAAGTCCTGTGGTCAATGCTTTGGCCTTATCCTATTAACCTCTCAGCAGTAATTGATTAAGTGGTCATTTGTGCATCCTGGGCTCATTATCCTCACTTAATTTCCAAAACACAACACTCCTGGTTCTCCTCCTCCCTCACTGGCTATTCTTCTTCAGTTTTCTTTGCTGTTTCATCCTCCCTTCTCCCACCCCTAGTGTTGGATTGCTCCTGGGTTTAGTTCTCTGACTTCTCCTTATGGTCAGTCCCTAGTTAATCTTATATAGAATCTCTGCTTTAAGTGCTATCTATTCCCTAATTTCAATTTTGTAACTGTAGCTCTTCTCCCCTCAAATCGAGACCCATCTATTTGACCTCCTAATTAGCATATCCACTTGGATGTCTAATGGCACCACAAACTTAACACATGCAAACCCAAATTTTTGGTTTCATCTCTCCCACTTCTCCTCCCCAGTCTTTTCTGTCTTTGTATTCCACCTCTGTTCTTCCTGTTGTTTGGACTAGTAGCCTTGAAGCCTTGAAGCCTAGAAGTCTTTACTTTTCTCTTCTCTAGTCTCCAGGCAATCTATCAGGAAGTCAAGTCAGCCTCACCTTCAACACATAAACAAACTCAACTCCTCATTGTCTCCACTGTCACCCTGGTCGAAGGTTCTATCATGCCTTCCTGGGGTTATTCCAATTGCTTCTTCCTAGTCCCTGTGGTTCTGCCCTTAACACTTCCCCCACTTATCATGCCCAACCCCAATCCAAAACCACACTGCAGTCCAGCAGCTGGAATAATCATTTAAGAAAGTATATCATCAGACTTCTGGCCAAGATGGAAGCATAGGTAGATACCCTTTGTGTCCTCACACAATCAAAAGAAGGACAACAACAAATTTAAAAACAAAAAACAACCAGAACAGCAGAAAATCAAACTGTATGGAAGTCCGACAATGAAGGAGTTAAAGAAGAAACATTAATCCGGACCAGTAGGAGGAACAGAGATGGGCAGTTGGGGTGGAGAGGACATGTGGTAAGGTTGTGGACTGGGCAGGTCAGGTGATGGCTGGGGGACCTGGCAGTTCCACATTGTGTATGGATAAGCCAGGAGAAACAACTGGGGAACAAGACAGACTGTACAACCCAGGGTTTTGGTGTGGGAAACTAAAGCCTCCAAACCTCTGGCTGTAAAAACCTGTTGGGGTTGTAGTAGCAGGTTCTCCCAGCCTTACAGGAGAGTTCATTCATAGACCCACAGGTTCCTAGAATGTACACGAGGCTACCCACCTGGGAATCAGCGCCTGAAAGGCCCAATTTGCTTGTGGGTAGGGGGGAAAGGGACTGAAAGTGGGGCGAGAGCAGAGCAAGTGGTATTGTTCCCTCTTGCATCCCTCCCCCACATACAATGCCACAACACAGTGAAGTGGGTTGCCCCACCCTGGCAAATATCTAAAGCTCCACCCCTTACAACATAACAGGTACACTAAGACAAAGAAATATGGCCCAAATGAAAGAACAGATCCAAACTCCAGAAAAAGAACTAAGTAGTGAGGAGACAGCCAATCTATCAGATGCACACTCAAAACACTGGTAATCAGGATGCTCACAGAAATGATTGAGTACAGATGCAAAACAGAGGAAGAGTGAAGGCTGTGCAAAGTGAAATAAAGAAAAACATACAGGAAACCAACAGTGAAGGGGAGGAAACTGGGATCCAAATCAATGATTTGGAATAGAAGGAAGAAATAAACATTCAGCTGGAATAGAATGAAGAAACAAGAATTCAAAACAAAAATGAGGAGAGGTTAGGAGCCTCTGGGACAAATTTAAATGCTCCAACATCTGAATCATAGGGGGGCCAGAAGGAGAAGAGGAAGAGCAACAAATTGAAAACTGATTTGGAAAAAAAAATGAAGGAGAAGTTCCCCAATCTGTCAAAGGAAACATTTCCAGGAAGTCCAGGAAGCTTAGAGAGTCACAAAGAAATTGGACCCAAGGAAGAACACACCAAGACACATTGTAATTAAACTACTCAAGATTAAAGATAAGGAGAGAATCTTAAAAGCAGCAAGAGAAAAGGGAACAGTTACCTACACAGGAGTTCCCATAAGACTATCAGATGATTTCTCAAAAGAAACCTTTTGAGAAAGCAGCTGGAAGGGCCTGGAAAGAAGTATTCCAAGTCTTGAAAGGCAAGGACCTATATCCAAGATTACTCTCGCCAGCAAAGCTCATTTAGAATGGAAGGGCAGATAAAGTGCTTCCCAGATAAGGTCAAGTTAAAGGAGTTCATCATCACCAAGCCCTTATTATATGAAATCTTAAAGGGACTATCTAAGAAAAAGAAGATCAAAACTATGAACAGTAAAATGACAACAAACTTACAACTATCAATAACTGAACATAAAAAATGAAAACAAAAACAAATTAAGCAAACAATGAGAACAGGAACAAAATCACAGAAATGGAGATCATATGGAGGGTTATCAGCAGGGAGGGAGTGGGGGGAGAATGAAGGAAAAGGTACAGGGTATAAGAAGCTTAATTTGTAGGCACAAAATAGACAGGGGGAGGTTAAGATAGTGTAGGAAATGTAGAAGCCAAAGAACTTATATGTAGGACTCATGGACATGAACTAAGGGTGGGGAGATGCTGCTGGGATGGTGTAGGGTACAGCAGGATAAAGGGGAGAAAAAAGTGGGACAAGTGTAATAGCATAATAAAATACCCACACAAGAAAGAAAGTATATCATATCATGGTTTGTTTTTGCCCAGAATGTTCCAGTGGCTTCCTATATTTCTCAGAGTAAAACCAGTGTTCTAACAACGGATTCCAAGTGTAGGGCCCCTCCTCCCATATTCCCCACCCCTGCAGTTTTCTGATCTACTCCTTTCCCATTCCTTACGCAGCTCTAGCCAGTCACTTAAGCATTTGCTGTTCCCACTGCCTGGAATATCTGCACAACTGTTCCCTTCATTTCCTTTAGCTCTTTGTTCATATGTCACCTTTCAGTGAATTTTTCCCTGATCACCCTATTTAAAAATTGCGATTTATCCCTACCCTCAACATGTCCTGTTCCACCTTCCTGACTCACTTTATAGTGAGTCACCATGACAAACTGGTTTGACCTCCTTTTTAAAATTATTGTGACTTTCTCCCATTGGAACTTGAAATAAAAACCCATGAGGGCTGGGATGTTTGTCTGGTTCATGATTGTATTTCCTGTACATCAAATTGTACAGGAAATAGGGGATTGTATCCCCTTGCATCAAATTATTATTTGAATATATGAATTTGCCATATCTTAAAACTGATGTGAGTTAATGTTTGAGATTATAGTGTTACTATCTTGTTGGTTTCTCCAATTAGTTTTGTTCCTTAACAGTAGCAATTTTAAAAATATGGCTTCAGATTGTTTGGTACCCTTCCCTGGAATCTGAGCAGGCTTATAAGTACTTCAACCAACAGAACATTGCAAAAGTGTTGCTATGGGACTTCTGAGGTGAGTTAATAAAAGAGTTTATGCAGTCTCTGGTTTATCTGCTGCAACACTTTTTTCTGGAGTCTGTACACCTACATGTAAGAGGTTGGATTGCCCCAAGGCTGCCATGCTGTGAGAAAGCCCAAGCCACTGGGAGAGCCATATATAGGTGCTCAGGTTGATGGTTTCTGCTACTCCTAGCCTCTAAGTCATTTTCATGCAAGGTACTAGACAAATGAATGAAGAAGCCATTTTGGAAGTGGGTCTGCCAGAACTAGCTATTCCAGTTTTCTGACATCATGCTGTAGAGACAAACCATTGCTACTGTATGAATGAATTTTGGATGCTGGCTTCCAAGATGAGCCTGGCAGTGGGTAGTTGTGAGTATGCAAAATACAGTGTCCATAACTCTACATGCTCATTAACTGCTAAGAAATGTCATCTCAATGAACCACTTGAGATTTCATGCTAAAAATTCTGGGTTCTTGGTATATTTCCATGTTGATCACTTAGAGAAGCTGGAAGTTTTAGATCAGTTAAAGCCAATCTAGTCATGAAATTATAGGAAAATATTTAAACTGGGGATCAGTGGCATAGTGAGATATTAAATTTTGTGATGTTGCCCATTTTCTTCTTTTATTTTTACTCTGCTTTAAAAACTGAGAATGTGACTAAAAATACCAGCCAGAGATCAGCATTTCAGAGTCAGCAGCCTATTAAAAATCTGGATGTTCTTAGAGTTGGAAGGGCCATTAGAAACCCACTCATAAAGCTCCGTATTTTGCAGATCAGAGAGTCGGGGTATATATGCCCAAGATCTCAGTCTGGAACTGCAGACCCCTGATTCCCAATTCTCTGTACAATGTTCTTTCCTCTCAATAGGTGGTTTTCAGCCTGTTGTCTGGTTCAAAGACAGACTTCTTACATGCTGGCCCAGGCCCTGTGAATCAGTTAACATGGAGTGCACCATTCTGTTTGTGTGTGCGTTTGTGCCCATTACTGGAGAGAATCCACACCTTCCATCTGATTCTTACAGAGATCGGTGACCCAGAAAACCATAGGTACCACTGCTCTGGATGATTTAACACTGTCATAAGGGGGCTAAATGACAATGGGAAAAAAGTACAATAAACAATAAAAAAAAACCCCTACCAGAGTAAGTTAAATCTTATGTATCCCTCATACCAACACCAGATCCCTTGGCAAAATTCTTTTTTTTTAATTGTCTCAAAATATTTTTAGATTTTATTTATTTATTTTTAGAGAGAGTGGAAGGGAAGGAGAGAGGGACAGAAATATCGATGTGTGGTTCCCTCTTGAGCACCTCCCCCACCGGGGACCTGGCCCACAACCCAGGCACGTGCCCTGACTGGGAATTGAACCAGCAACGCTTTGTTCCTGGGTCCATGCTCCATCCACTGAGCCATACCAGCCAGGACTGGCAAAATTCTTTAGTTGTTTAAGATCAATGCATAATGGGTGCATCTTTCAGATGGTTAGGGATAGTTAGAGCACCAACTATTTTAGTGTCTCTTTAGAAAAATTTGGCCAGTACTCACATATTAAAATCAATTTGTGATTCAAATGCAACACACAATTGAGAGGTAATTTGGCATTGCCTCTCTTTGTATCTGTTGCAATAGTTAAGGCAGAGAGAGCTAGGGTCTGTACAGATAAATCCTGTAAACGCAGAGACTAACAATAGAAGTTTATTTTTCATGTACACCACCTTTAATATGGGTGCTCAGCAGAATTTTCAGATGGCATTTTGGGAAGCAAGGCTCCTTTATCTTGGGGTTCGGCCAACTTTTTGGGTCTTGAAGCCCTTTACTTCTTACCAGCAGGCAGGGAAATGGGTGAGTTGAAGACAAGCTAGAAGGTTTTTATGGAAGTTTTCTACCCACGTTCCACTGGCCAGATAAGTCACATGGCCCATCTCCACACAAGGGTGGTGGTGATGAGGCTTCCTAACAACCACTCTACACCAGCAATTTTCAACTGGTGTGCCACAGCAGGCACACTGGTGTGCCGCAAGAATGTTTAAAACATGAAATACCCTACTATTTATTTAGTCAGGGGCACTGACTTCTTTTCCCTTAGATTGTCAAATAAAAAAATGACAACAGCTGATACACAATAGCCATCTGGTGTGAATTAATCAAAATTATACTTATTTTTGGCAGATCAATAAAAATATATTTTTTTGCTATGCCATGTAATTTTAGTAATGAGTTTATGTGTGCCATAAGATGAAAAAGGTTGAAAATTGCTGTTCTGTACTAATGAAGAGAAGCATGAATCTTCATTGGACAACTGGTCCCCTGGTCCCCTCTGCTATAGTCAGAGTGAGTATTTTAAGGTTTCTAAATCAAAGATATGGATTACATGTATGAGGTGGGACTTTCAGACAGTCTGTGAAATCTGAATGTGGATTACAATCTTCATGTACCTGACATCTTAGAAATTAAGGTGATCCTCAGAAACTGTGAAGTCAGGATTTATTGAAAAATACTGTAGTTAAGAAAGGAAAATTATAATCCATGAGTAATTAGAGATACTATGAATAGTTTATTTTTTATGGAGTGACACAGAGGAAAAGGACACAATATGGATTTTGAGCTGGTTTATATTATAGTAGAACTTTTACAATTACAGAAAAGAGAATTCTGTTGTAAAAATGTTGCTACAAGTTTAGCTTTGTTAGTACATATTTTCCTTTAAAAAAGTTTTTGTGCTTGGCAGAAATTTTAACAGCATATGCCTTTCCCAATGGGTTTTATTTGTGTTGTATTGCTTTGTTGCTTCTTGGTTTTTAAATTTGTTTTATGCGAGCTTAACCTCTCTCCTCAAACTTCCTTATGATTTTTACTTTGGAATTGGGATTGGCTATGGTATGAAATTATCATGAATTTCATACTCATCTTTTTTCGTTGAGATGCTTTTAATGCCACATTGTATCATAACTGGTGACTTGTGAAATATATTTTTCTACCAGTTACTGGGGAACAACTCTGACAGGTGACTTACTTTCTGTTTTCTCATCTATAAGATTTTATTGGTCAAGTGATCTCCAGCTCTCTTGGAATTAATGTTTAGGGTTAAGTCACTTTCTATGGAAATTTGAAGTATTATGTGATTCACCTAGTGGGGTGCTGGAACTGGATTATAGTAGCCCATGATGGCTGGATAGTGGAAACTTGTTTTAACAACCTATGTTACAAATTAAATATCCAAATTTATGATTAAAGTACTTGTATTAATTTCCTAATTTTTATTATATTTTGTTATTATCTGTGCTCTTGAGGTTATTATATCTATTGTGTCCATATAATGGAAATGCCATACAATGGGATGTTATCGTGCCTCTCTTCCCAGCTCTGCATTCAGTGACACCACTTAGGTAGCTTGAAGTTGGCCATGGTGGGTGCTATTTGTTATATATTTACCAGCAGCCCATGGGACGCACACAGATCATATTCCACGTGGTGTGTTGAGACCTGAAGGAGACAAATAGTGCCGGGAATACTGTAGATGTACAAAAAAGGACAGCAGCTTTTAAGGTCATTCCTTCAGAAAATCTCTGTCATTACCATGGAGCCTCAAAATGACCAGTGTTGCCAGATCATTGCTTTCCAGAGACTCCAAAAGGACATGGAATCTATTTCTGTTTCTCTAGTCATATAACAGATTCCAAAATACTTGAGTCCATCCCTTTTAGGGATATGTTAGAGGAAAAAAAATGTCCGAACTGATGTGAGACCATTTTGAATAATTATAAAGCACAAATTCTATTGTAATCCTTCTTAAATTGGAGGGTAAGAAAAAGTTTTGCATGAGTTTGCTAGTTTGTGCTTGTGACAATTTTGAGAAGAAAATATACTCCCCCTACTGCCCCCACTGTGATAGTATGTCAGAGTTGTAATGGTGATTCTGCAGTGCTTGCCCCTGGGCATGGGTATGACTGTCCATGACCAGGTCTTCTTAGGCGCTGCTGGCAAGTAAGAACAATGTAATAGGATATGGACGAAACATCTGTTTTCTTATCCTGGAAGGACTATATTTTATTCTGGGATTCTGTTCTTCTGACAACTGTTACGTTGATATATTCTCTTTTTAAAACATTTATTGTTGTTCAGTTACAGTTGTCTTGCCTTTTTCCTCATTGCTCTCTCCTACCACACCCCTCCAACTTCCACAGTCAATTCCCTGCATTATCTATGCCCATGAGTCCTCTGTTCGTGTTCCTTTGCTTGCTCTTTCCCCTTCTTTCCCCTGTTATCTCACCCTCCCACCTCCCCTCGGTAACTGTCAGTTTGTTCTTTATCTCCAATTCTCTGGTTCTATGTTGCTCATTTATTTGGTGATTAGGTTCCACTTACAAGTGAGATCATATGGCATTTGTCTTTCATCACTTGGCTTATTGTACTTAGTTCCATCCATAGTGCTGTGAAGGGTTGGAGTTCCTTCTTTCTGCTGCGTAGTATTCCATTGTGTAAATGTACCATAGTTTTTTGATCCAGTCATTTACTAATGGGCACTCAGGCTGTTTCCAGCACTTGGCTAGTGTAAATAATGCAGTTATGAAATAGGGGTATGTAGATTCATTTGAATTGATGATTCAGGATTCTTAGGATATAATCCCAACATTGGGATTGCTGGATCAAAAGGCAATTCCATCTTTACTTTTTTGAGGAAATTCCATACTGTTTTCCACAGTGGTTGCACCAGTCTGCATTCCCATCAACAGTGCCCTAGGGTTCCCTTTTCCCCACAACCTCTCCAGCACTTGTTGATTTATTAATGATGACCATTCTGACTGGCATGAAGTGGTATCTCATTGTGGTTTTCATTTGAATCTCTCTAATGGCTAGTGATGTTGAGCATTTTTTCATGTGTCTATGAGCCCTCTGCATGTCCTCCTTGGAGAAACATTTTAAAAAATGTTTGTGGTCTGCCATGGCCCATGTGGTTTAGTGGATTGAGTGCCAGCCTACAAACCAAAAGGTCACTGGTTTGATTCTCAGAGCACATGCCTGGGTTGAGGGCCAGGTCCCTAGTTGGGGATGTGTGAGAGTCAGCTGATTGATGTTTCTCTTCCTTTCTTTCTCCCTCCCTTCCTTTCTCTTTAAAAATAACTAAATAAAATCTTTAAAAAAGTAAAAAATGTTTGTGGTCCCATGGAATGTAAATGCCTAAAACTACTGCATGTTGACTTTAAATGATTTTTCTGGAAGCAAATAAGTCTTATGGAATTACTCCATATGTGACTTCAATTCAAATAATTCTTAATGGAATTACTTTATAGGTAACCTGTATCAGCAGCATGGACATGTGTTGGCACTTTTGTTTACTCCTGTTATTGTCAGTTTCATAAAAATGTTGATAATTAAGAAAATTAAAGCATGAACTGGAAAAAGCCTTGTTTATCTCATCTCTTCTGCTAAGACAACCTTTTAAAGTTTTAATAGAACTGTTCTTTTGAGAAGAGGCATGCAAAAAGTGAGCCTTCAAGCTTAAAAATTGCAATTACATTGTTTACTTTTTACCTAGAGAAATATTCATCATATTCCAGAAGTTCTTAAGTCTACATCTGGCTTTAACCATTTTTCTCTCTGCTGTAACACTGTTGATATTAATGGCAGTTTTAATTTCTTGGCACAAACATATCACACTCATGTGATTTTGAACAAGGACTGAAACTGTAAATTAGGAAGCAAGAGATTCACAGGGTTTCATCAGATCAGTTCACTCCAAAAAGGGACACAGTTGTACTGAAAAGGTTTTAAATTGCTCATTTCAAACTTACCTCAGTAGCAAAATGCCATGCGTGCAACAGATTTGCAACCACATTAGTCATTTTCTTTCCTCCGTTTTCTTGCTGTGTTTGTATTGGGAGCGCAGAGCGATGTAATTTAGTAAATTATGATTTGATGGCTGGGCAACAGCCTCAGTGTTGAACAGTATTAGGACTATAATTACTTGCTGGCTTTGTCAGAGTTGACATTAATTATTGATGGAAGTTTCAGAAATAGCGCATGTGCCAGGAGCTTTGCACCGGAACTCAGGCTCCAGGCAGGAGGGATGCTAAAGAGGGTGGGGGAAGAGGTACCTGTGGCTTGTTTATGTCTGTGCACAGCAAACCTGTATCTGGTGGGCTGTGTGGTACCTATATAAAGGTCATGGTGTAACAGGAGGATGAACCGTCAGGCTTATTTCTATCGTGTTCCTCCCCAGGAACTGCACCGAAGAAGCCAACTTCAGCCGGAGCCAGCCAAGACGAAGGCTCTCCAGACTGTCATTGAAATGAAGGTAGGAGCTGTTCACATTTGTCAAAAACAGCTGTGCCTCTGGAGTTTGTTTAAACTTGATGGTGCCTAACATAAAACATGTGAATTGGATGTTGTATTTTTCTCTAGGTACCCTGGTGAGTGCTTTTTTTCCTGAATCTTTTTGCCTTCCTGGGTACGTTTAATTTCTTGGCCCTTTAATTAGGATTCTTTTTCTGAGCAAAAGAATAAAGGGCTCAAATATCCCTTGGCTGAAAGGAGCTGAGTTCTTTTCCATAGTATGGCCAATGCTTTCAAGCTTAAGGGAGGTTTTGTGTGTGCTTTAAAAGTAAATTTCTAAACCTGGAAATATTCTTTTTTTCTTCCCACTCACATTACAATGAAAAGACACCCTGAGAAACTAAGATTTGGCGAAGAGAAAGAGTTTTATATGCAATGGAGTCATTAAATAACTTAAATGGTACTATTAGCAGAATTTACTTATCAATGAATAATACTTTCTCTTGACTCCAGTATATTCTCCTAACCAAGCCTAGAAGTAATAATTTTTAAAATACTCTCCAGATATTCCTTTAGCTGTGGAAGCATTATAGATATGCTTTTTAAAAGAATCGAAGATCCTCCTGGATGGATTTAGAGCATTTAAAGAATAATGAAGTAAATGATGATGGCCAAGTCATGATACATGATTAAGAAACAGATCTAAATAAAACCCAATTGCTCTGTCAGTATCTAGAAATTTGAAGTCTTTTTTACTTACAGTTTTTGCCAAAAGGAAGCAAATAGTATTTATCTTAAGAATATATAGTCCTTGATTTAAATTGCTACATAAGGAGAAAAAGTTCATAACAACAATGTTTGCAATTTAGTAATTTCACACTTGAGGTTAACACTTGTCACCAGCAGCCTACAAGACAGTTAAGAAGCTTGCTGACAGGATAATGATTTTTTTGTCTTTCTTATAGCACATGATTTTGGATTGTCTACCAAAAAATTCCCCTATCCTGGGGAAAAAGAAATTAATATGAACTATTGAGTTCTTGGCATGTACAATTCTGATTTAGGAATTTTTTTTCTGTTCAATGACAGTGTCTTCATCCAAGTAGATTTTTGTGGAAATAATGTAGAACATTTGCTTTCAAACTATAGGATTCCAAAGGGTTATACGAGCCAAGTACTCATAATGTATTTGCAGCAGATTGGTTTGAAATATATTATCTACAGGGCCACCTGCCAGTAAGATTAAAAAATAATTGCTGATTTTGGCTCATCAATTCATTTTGAATTTATATAATTTTAACTTATTTTGAAAAGATATTTATTCCACACCTGAAGGGGAATGGCTTGTAATTGAGATTTCATCCTCACTTCACATTCATTAGAACCAAATTTGAAACTTTTTTAAGGCGGAAAAGGGAAAGGAAAGGAAAGGAAAGAAAAAGACAAAAAATTTTATTTTAATGATTTTATTTATTTATTTATTTTTTGCAAAGAGCCAGTCAGTCCCCTCTCTACCCACCTCCACACCTACATCCGCATAATTAGTAATGGATAAGAAGATGCATGTAAAATCTATTTTCAAATTATTATGTTTTTTTCTTTAGAAAAGAATGCCTTCTAAAAATCTTTGGAGAAACCAGGAATGACATCTCTCCCAGTGCTTTGGGCATTTTTCCTAGTAAAGGTCACTATAAAGACAAATTGGTTTGATTCTAGCTTACTGTTTTTAGTATCATATGTTTTGTTAGAAAAAATATAATAAAATAAAATCACTCATTTAGGCTACCTACAGGGGAAGGCATAAAAACATGAATTTTAGGGCAAATTTATGCCCATACATTATTAGTAAATTGAGTCAGTACTTTTTTCCTTATGATGCCAATACTGCTGATTTGTTGAGCACATATTTAGGACAAATGATGATCAATATATTTGTCAGGGTATTGAGCCTGGAGTTTTTCTGTTGTCTTTTGGATGCGTGCTCATTTACAAAGCATCACCTTCTGTTTTGTCAGTGGAGAAGTCTGGGTCCCATTAGCATCTATACTCAACATGCATAAATTGAATTACGGAGGCAGCTGGTAGAGAGGGTCATTTCCTCAGCCAAGTATGTGTGGCTTGTGATATAGAGGCTGGGATCTCTTCTGATTTTGTATATAACAGCCCTTTAAAATTGGAGGGCACACTGGAAACCAGTATTTTACAAGCCTTAGGGTTGACTACAAATAGAATTGACCCTTAATCCTGGTGGGTGGAATTTGAGACACTGTTTGTTTTAACTTAAACACCTTTGGGCAAACATTAATGTCCTCTATAATACATTGGCAAAATCTGAAGTCAAAGGGAGCTTTTCTACAGTAAATTGGATCGGTAGTTTTCAGGGACATGATGGAATTAAGAGCTTAGAAGTTATCCCTACTTATCCCTTGGTTCTTAGTGAATCTGACCCCTTGTCTTCTCCACACATATCCTTTGCATCAACTCAAGAAAGGTATTTATTGTGAAAATCTGTGAAATCTTGTCCAACCCAAGTACTTTAGAACCATGATCTCATACTTCTAGTGACTCTCTATATACCCCTCAGTACTTTTAGAGTTGTGAAGATACCTCGTTGTGGGGCGAGCCTTGGGGAGGATGATTTGCTCACGTCACAATGGAGGACCATTTTCTGGTGGCCATCACTTTTGTTGCCAGCCAGTTGTGCCGGGGGAGCTAAAGTGACCTGAATGAAAATGAAGGGAAGCAAAGTGAATTGAAGTTATTTGTGATTTATCTTCTTGCAGGAAGCTCCAAATTTTAATTTTGGTGCTGATTTGGTCTGGCAGGTATGTTCCAGGTTTGCACTGTTAGAACACTGTGTGTGTTTCTCAGAAAAGTTAGTTTTCTTGTGGATGTTGCAGTGCTCCTCCTTTTCTTACTTTTGTGTCTAATAATTCTTTACTAAGCTCCTCTTTTCTACTCTTATGTAGAGCTGTCAATAAAAATGGCAGTTTAAAGGCTTTTAACCCCCTTTTTTTCTTTCTTTAATGTTAAGTCCTTTGAAAGAATGTATTTTAATCTAATTTTACTATAAATTTGACATGGTATAAACATGATGTCCAAAAGTTGCACCTTCTTGGGTTCATTCATAAAGCTGTATCTAGGTTTGTTTTTCTTTTAAGGAAAACGAATTACAGTAATGGCAGTATTTGTCATATAATCTCAATTTTTTTTTCGTTAGCCAGAACTTCTAAACAAATCAAAATCAAATTCAAAATGGCTTAAGCCAAAAGGACATTTATTGGCTCATATAAATGGAAAAATATCCCGGGAATACTGCTTCAAGCATAGCTTGATCCAGGGATTCAAAAGATATTCACAGATCCCATTTTCTCTCATTCCACCATGTATTTTGGTTTCCTTCATGGGAGCTCCATTTTCAGACCACCTCTTTCTGCCCGTCTGAACAAGATGGCTGCAGCAGCTCCAACAACCACAGAAGGAAGGAACAGGAAGAAAGTTGTGTTTTTTAAAAAATGCAAAAAACCCAACCAACCCTAATAATAATTACTGAGATAGGGCATAAAACCTCATTCAAACTTAATAGCTCAGACTGAAAAGAAAATGCATAAAGTTCCCTAGTTCTCATTTGCTTATGAATTAAATGGCACTCAAGAAAAACAACCTTTATGCTAGCATGAAACTCAGCAGAATTTATCAAATGGGACATATATGGGATATCAGGGTTTTAGTAAAAGTTGCAGAAAATATACTTGATCTGGTGAAAGTGGTGTAAGAAGCTGGGGTCATAATGTCACCATGCGATGGTATCTCTGTGACAACTGAAGTGAGGATTGTGAGTGTTTAGCTTTCTAGTCATGTGACCAGCCAGGGCGTGTGTGTCATGTGTGGTTCTTCTAGAGTACCAGGCTTTGCTATGGGAACTGCATTGTAAGTAATTCAAGATGAGATTGATTAAATAGCCTACCTGTAGTTGTGCTGTTGATGAAAAAAATGTAACTTTGCATTCAGGTGCTAAACTCTAGTGATGAGGTTGATTTTTGTTAATAAAACTAAAAACCAAGCCTTGTCTTTGTGCTCAGGAAGATGATTACTCTTCTTCTCCATGCAGTTGAGCTGACTGGCAGTTGAGTTAAGTTTCCCTTAAAAGATACCTTCTTGTTTGGTCAGATCCAGCCATTTCAGTTATAGCAGGCATGGAAGGAATGTGCTGGAACATGGAGAAGGCAAGAGCTACTTGCCAACCTAAGGTCACACAAGCTAAGGAGAGATTTTGCTTCCCAACCTAGGCCATTGAATGCATACCAATTTCCATTGTGAACTTAATTCAAGTCCTAGGATCTAATCAGTGAAACCATGTAATACCTGAAATGTTTTTCTGGCTGTAGGTTTATTTCATCTATCTTTTGAACTGTTACTTCTTAGAGTCCAAACACTAAACTCTATTCAGAATTATTTCTTCTCCCAGAATGATGTGTTCATATAAAATTTGTGTCAAGCCTAGTTTTTCTAGTCAAGCCATTATGATGGATTTTAGGACTTAAAAGATGCCTGGGCTCCTTTTGTGGCAATTGAAAAAAAATAACAGCAATAAGGACAATGGTACCACCCGTACCACCAGTGACAACCCACAAGTCAAATGCTACTAATCACACTTGGGTAGCCAGGCGCAGGGAAGCTGGCATATAAAAACTTGCAAATAGGCATAATTAGCCCTGTTTTACAGAAGAGAAAGCTGTAGTTGAGAGAGGATAAGCAACCTGCCCAGGGTTCTATAGCTAGTCGGTTGGCAGCTAACATTTGAACACAGGTTTGTCTTTCAAAGCTCTTATACCTCTAGTCCTCCAGTCTGCTTTTACTGAAGATGGCTCATACATTCAACTGTTTTTACTTTGAACACTTATTTTGGAAATGATGCATTGAGGTTTGCATCATAGAACAGGTTGAGGCAGCTCATGAGAACTGGAAAGGTCTATTTGGTGTTTTTGATTAGATCAAGGCCTGGTGTATTTTGTGGTATAAAGTAAGACTTTCTACATGTATGTGTTATCAGCCTTCACAATTGGCTCCAAATATGTACCCTACAGCCAACATATGCCCTGTTTTTCCCCCTGAGTTTTAAGGCTTGCTCTGAAGTCTTTATAACAGTGTGGAACATAACTCATTCAAATTTGGAAAGCCCTGTGTTTTTGATGTGCACTATCCATTTACAATACCAAAAATTGTCCTTTAGCTTATTTTTTTCTTGAGAAATTTCTTCATCTTCTCATTTTTCAACTTAGAAAAAAACCTTTTTCCTATTTAACTATTTTTTTAAATAAGGAGGGAAACGTGGGTTTTAAGTTATAGCCAGAAAAAGCAAAATGTCAAGTTAAATGTTAGCTCTGGATGATATATAGTTGTCATTTAGAAGCAAGGAAGATTAAAAAAAAATGAGACTTCTTTTCTTCTTTGCCCAAACTCTTATGATGTGTTTGATTCTAAGTGAGTTACTAGTTGATGATTTCTGCAATAAACAGTTTCAATTTGTGTGAATTTAACTCCTGAAGTTCAGTCACAAACACCAGTGTTTATCATGCATCTATTTTGTACACAGCACTGTGGAGGGCCTCTCAGAAAAATTGAGCTCAGTCTTTAAGACGCTAATGAAAGGAGTACATAAACCAGGGTCTAGTGACCTAAAAAATGGCAAAATGGATTGCAGGGGCTCAGAATATACCAAATGAGAGAGGGGTGGGAGATGCTTCTTGGAGGAGGCAGCACCTGAGGAGAGCCTTGATCTGAAAAGATTGGCATGATCTTGATAAGAGGGAGAAAGATGGTTTATTAACAGTGAGAACGATATGAGCAAAGCCAACGCGGATGGAAAGTATGAGTGTCTGGGGAAGAGCAGGTCATTCAGTTTGGTTGAGAGGAAACTAGATTTTAAAAGCAATGGAACATCAAATTAAACCATAAGAAAGTGAGAGAAAAGAAATAAAGCTATCCAATCATCTGTTGATGAGTACTTAGGATGCTTTCATATCTTGACTATTGTAAACAGCCCTGTAATGAACATAGGAATACATAATTCTCTTGAATTAGTGTGTTGGATTTCCTTGGATAAATACTCAGAAATGGAACTGCTGGGTTATAAGGTAGTTCTATTTTTAATTTTGTAAGGAAACTCAGTAGTGTTTTCCATAGTGGCTGCACCAATTTACAATCCCACCAACAATGCAGGAGGTTTCCCTTTTCTCCACATCTTCACCAACACTTGTTTGTTGATTTATTGATGATAGTTTTCAGGTGTGAGGTGATATCTCATTCTGGTTTTAATTTGTATCTCTCTGATGATTAGGGATGTAAAGCATCTTTTCATATGTCTACTGGCTTTCTGTATGACCTTCTTGGAGAAATGTCTGCTCAGGTCCTCTGCCTGTCTTTTGATTGGATTGTTTGTTTGTTTGTTTTGGTATTAAGTTGTATCAGTTTTTTATAAATTTTGGATATTAATCCCTATTGATATATCATTGGCAAATATCTTCTTCCATTCAGTAGGTTGTCTTTCATTTTGTTGATGTGGTAGATATATACTATGGAATATTACTTGGCTGTAAGAAGAATGAAATCTTACCATTTGCAACAACATGGATGGACCAAGTGAAATAAGTCAGACAGAGAAAGACAAATACCATATGGTTTCACTTATTTGTGGAACCTAAAGAACAAAATAAATAAACAAACAACAGAAACAGACTCATAGATACAGACAACCAAGTGAGGGCTGCCAGATGGGAGAGGACTTGGGGGGCCTGAGTGAAAAAGGTGAAGGAAATAAGAAGGACAAATTGGCAGTTACAAAAGAGTCATGGGATGTAAAGTGCAGCACAGGGAATATAGTCAATATATTGTAATTATCATGTATGGTGCCAGGTGGGGACTAGACTTATCGGGGCAAGTACTTTGTGAATTGTATAGATGTCCAACCACTATGCTGTACAGCTGAAGCAATGAGAAAATAATATTGAATGTCAACCATAATCAAAATATTCAAAACAAGAAATAAAGATAAAAGTTGAAATTAATGAAATACAAATCAGATATATACTAGAGGAGAATACCTAAGCCAGGGCTGTCAAACTTATTTTCACTGGGGGCCACATCAGCCTCATGGTTGCCTTCAAAGGGCTGGATGTAATTTTAGGACTGCATAATGTAACTGCTCCTTAACAGGTAAGCAAGAGCTCACCGCTGCCACCAGGTAGAAACAGGTAGAAACAAGGCGTTGGACCAGATAAAACAAGGTGGAGGGCTGGATTCGGCCTGCGGGTCTTATGTTTGCCACCTGTGACCTAAACCAAATGCTTCTTCTTCTTTTTTTAAAAGACACATTTATCAGCATCATGATTAGACTACACAAATGCTGCTTCTTTTAAGAGATTAACGAAAATGCAAATCCTGGTTAGAATCAAAGAAAATAGGTTGCACCAATAACCATTATCAGGGATGAAAGAGGGCCTTTGCTATGAATTTAATTGACATTAAAAATATGAGAGAATTTCATTAAAAGTGTTAGGATAATAAAGTTGAAATTTTAGATGTATTCTTTTAAAAATACAAGTTGTCAAAACCACATGTGAAGAAATAAAATATCTGAGTTGAATATATTTAAAAAAATGACTCTAGCCCTGGCTGGTGTGGCTCAGTGGATTGAGTGCCAGCCTGCGAACCAAAAGGTCGTTGGTTTGATTCCCAGTCAGGGCACATACCTGGGCTGTGGGCCAGGTCCCCAGTTGGGGGCATGCAAGAGGCAACCAATCGATGTATCTCTTGCACATCAGTGTTTCTCTCCCTCTCTTTTTTCCTTCTTCTTCTCTCTCTAAAAATAAATAAAATCTAAAAAAATTTAAAAAATGACTCTAGAATTTAAAATCTCACCACCACCACTAACAATGCCTCCTGATAATTCAAAAAGCAAACCAACCAAAATAACTGCAGGTCCAGATGGCATCTTCAGTGGATTTTTCTAAACATGTGAAGAAAAAAATTACATCAATCATACAGAAACTATTCTAGAGAATAAAAAAAAGGGAACACTTCCCATCTTATTTTTGAGGCCAATATGACCTTGATATTAATACCCAACAAAGCCATTACAAGAAAGGAGGTTTACAAGCAACCTCTTTCAAACCTGATGTAAAATATCCTGGTGAACTGAATCCAGTGACAATGAAATCATAGGACTAAATTGTCCTTATTCCAGGAATGCAAGGACTTACTTTTGAATATCAATCAATGTTATTTATAAAATATCAAATGTTATTTAATGGGATAAAGCAGTAAAATTAATATAATTTTAGTAAATGCAGAAAAAGCATCTGATAAGTACAACATCCAGCCATGACTTCCCCCAAAATAATAATAATGTTTTCAGCAAACTCCAATTAGGAGAGGATTTTCTTAATCTAATAAGAGGTAGCCATAAGAAAGCTACAGAAAATATTATTTTTGGTTATTAAATATTGAAAGCTTTCCCTATGGAACAAGGAACAAGACAAGAATGCCTATTACTGTCACTGGTGTTCAACAATGTTCTAGGCATACAAAGTATAGGAATTAGAAAGTAAGAAGTAAAACCACTTTTATTCACAGGCAACATAATTTGTACGTAAGGAGTCTCAATCCATGTAGAAAATTCTAGAGTAATAAATGACCTTAGCCAGATAGGCTGTCAGTATTTTATTTTTTATTTATTTTTATTTTTATTTTTTTAAAAAAGGAGTGTATTCTTTTTTTTTTAGACAGAGGGGAAGAGAGGGAGAGAAACATCAATGTGTGGTTTCCTCTCACATGCCCCCTACTAGGGACCTGGCTAGCAACCTGGTCATGTGACCTGACTGGGAATTGAACTGGTGACCCATTGGTTCACAGGCCAGCACTCAATCCACTGAGTGACACCAGTCAGGGCAGTTGTCAGTATTTTAAAATGAATAATATTTCTACATTTCCAGTAACAATTACAAAATGAAATTTAGAAAACAGTATCATTTTTTTTTCAAGATTTTATTTATTTATTTTTAGAGAGGGGAAGGGAGGGAGAAGGAGAGAGAGAGAAACATTAATGTGTGGTTGCCTCTCATGTGGTCCCCACTGGGGACCTGGCCTGCAACCCAGGCATGTGCCCTGACTGGGAATCAAACCTGCGATGCTTTGGTTTGCAGCCCACGCTCAATCCACTGAGCTACACCAGCCAGGGCTAGAAAACAGTATCATTTATGATGGTGTTGAAAAAAATGAAAATATCCAGGGGCAAATCTAACAATGGTTGTATAAGATCTAATTTAAAAAGAAGATAAAAAATATATACAGACTAACTAAAATCTTGAAACAAATGAAATAGCTATTAATAGTATAGTAGATAAATAGTGGAGATTTATACAGTGAAATGCTATATGGCAATGAGAAGGACCAAACTATTGCTTCATGTAATAACATAATTGAATACCCCCAAAACAGTGTTGAAAGAAATCAGACAAGAAAACACACAATATGATTCTGTTCATATGTGTTTCAAAAACAGACAAAAATAACCAATGGTGTTACATGTCTGGAGAGTGGTTAATCTGGAGAAGGAAAAAAGGTATGGAGGTTGAGAGAAGGCATGAAGGAAACTTCTGGAATACAAGTAATATTTTTAAAGATTTTATTTATTTATTTTTAGAGAGAGGGGAAGGGAGGGAGAGAAGGAGAGACACAGTATTGTGTGGTTGCCTGTCAAACGCCCCCTACTGGAGGCCTGGCCCACAACCCAAGCATGTGCCCTGACTGGGGATTGAACCAATGACCCTTTGGTTCACAGGCCGGCACTCAATACATTCAGCCACACCAGCCAGGGCGTAATATTCTATTTCATGATCTGATTTGCATGTGCCCAGGTATAGTCACTGTGTCATAATTCATCATGGTGAAAAGCTATGATTTGGTTATCTTATATATAATACACTTTAACAATTCACTTAAATATAAAGGAAGAACAACTCAACAATAAAAAGATAAATAATGCTATTAAAAATTGGGCAAAGGATTTGAATAGACATGTCCCATAGAAAACATACATATGGTTCTGGCCAGTGTGGCTTAGTTGCTTGGGCATCAGCCTGTAAACCATAAGGTTGCTGGTTTGGTTCCCAGTCCAGGCACATGCTTGGGTTGCAGGTTCAGTCCCAGTCAGGTATGTGTGAGATGCAACTGATTGATGTTTCTCTCTCATATCGATGTTTCTCTCCCTCTCTCTAAAACCAGTAAGTAATAAAAATTAAAAAAAACATACAGATGGTTAAGAAGGATAGGAAAATATGTCCAAAATGATTTGTTGTTAGTGAAATGCAAATCAAAAGCACAATTAGGTACACTTTATCCACCACCAAGATAGCTAAAATAAAACGGACAACAAATATTGGGGGAGATGTGGAAAAATTTCATATATTGATGGTAGGCATAGAAAATGGTTTAGTCCATTTTAGAAAACTATTTGGCTGTTTCTCAAAATGTTAAACATACTGTTACCATGTGACCCAGTAGTTCTTCTCATAGGTATACACCTTAATTGAAAATATATGTACATATAAAACCAGTACACAAATGCTCACATCTCCATTTTTTTCATGTTTAAAAAATATATTTTATTGATTATGCTATTACAGTTGACCCATTTCCCCTCCTTTATTCCCCTCCACCCTGTACACAGTCTCCCACCCACATTCCCCTGCTTTAGTTCATGTCCATGGGTCATACATATAAGTTCTTTGGCTTCTACATTTCCTATACTATTCTTAACCTCCCCCTGTCTGTTTTGTACCTACCATTTATGTTTCTTATTCCCTGTACCTTTTTCCCCATTCTCCCCCCTCCCCTTCCCCACTGATAACCCTCCATGTGATCTCCATTTCTGTGATTCTGTTCCTGTTCTCATTGTTTGCTTAGTTTGTTTTTGTTTTTATGTTCAGTTATTGATAGTTATGAGTTTGTTGTAATTTTACTGTTCATATTTTTGATCTTCTTTTTCTTAGATAAGTCCTTTTAATGTTTCATATAATAAGGGCTTGGATGATGAACTCCTTGAGCTTGACCTTATCTGAGAAGCACTTTATCTGCCCTTCCATTCTAAATGATAGCTTTGCTGGATAGAGCAATCTTGGATGTAGGTCCTTGCCTTTCATGACTTGGAATACTTTCCAGCCCCTTCTTGCCTGTAAGGTTTCTTTTGAGAAATCAGCTGATAGTCTTATGGGAACTCCTTTGTAGGTAACTGTTTCCTTTTCTCTTGCTGCTTTAAGATTCTCTCCTTATCTTTAATCCCGGGTAATGTAATTATGATGTGCCTTGGTGTGTGCTTCCTTGGGTCCAACTTCTTTGGGACTCATTGAGCTTCCTGGACTTCCTGGAAGTTTATTTCCTTTGCCAGATTGGGGAAGTTCTCCTTCATTTTTTTTTTCAGATAAGTTTTCAATTTCTTGCTCTTCCTCTTCTCCTTCTGGTACCCCTATGATTCAGATGTTGGAACATTTAAAGATGTCCTGGAGGTTCCTAAGCCTCTCCTAATTTTTTCTGAATTCTTGTTTCTTCATTCTGTTCTGGTTGAATGCTTATTTCTTCCTTCTGCTCCAAACCGTTGATTTGAGTCCAAGTTTCCTTTGCTTCACTGTTGATTCCCTATACATTTTCCTTTATTTCACTTTTATAGCCTTTACTTCTTCCTCTATTTTGCATCTGTACTCAATAATTTCTGTGAGCATCCTGATTACCAGTGTTTTGAACTGTGCATCTGATCAGTTGACTATCTCTTCGTCATTTAGTTGTATTTTTTCTGGAGCTTTAATCTGTTTTTTCATTTGGGCTATTTTTTTTTTTTTTTTTTTTTGTCTCTCCATGCCTGTGATTCAGTAAGGGGCAGAACCTGAGGTATTCACCAGGGTGGGGCCACCCACCTGGCTGTGTTGTGGTGCTGTATGTTGGAGAGGGGTCCAAGAAGGAACAATGCTGCTTGTTCAGCTCTCTGTCAGATGTCAGTCACTCCTGGGGCTACCCACAAGCAAATTGAGCCCTTCTGGTGTTGATCCCCAGGTGGGTGGGTTTGTGTATGTTCTAGGACCCTGTGGGTCACTCCAACAAACTCTCCTGTGAGGTTGGGAGTTTCTCCTACCACCTCAACCCTCACAGGTTTTTTCAGTCAGAGGTTTTGAGGCTTTATTTTCCTACACTGGAACCCTGGGTTGCACATCCTGTCTCACTCCCCAGTTGTTCCTCCTGCTTTATCTGCACACAAACATTGGACTGCCTGCTCTGCTAGCCACTGCCTCACCCAATCCACTGGCTGCTACCTTGCCTGCCCTGGTCCTTCAGCTGCTGCTTTGCCATGAGTCCTCTCAGCCGGGCCACCCATCTCCGCTCCTCCTGCTGGTTTGGATGAATGTTTCTTCTTTAACTCCTTGTTTGTTGGACTTCCATATAGTTCAATTTTCTGTCAGTTTGGTTGTTTTTGTTTTTAAATTTGTTGTTGTCTATTGGTTGTGTGAGGTGGCACAGTCATATCAACATTATTAATAAAAGCCAAAAGCCTAGAACAACACAAATGTCCATTATCTTGTATGAATAAGCAAAATGTGGTATATCCAAACAGTGGAATACTACTCATCAATAAGAAGAAATGAAGAACCTATACATGTATAACATGGAAGGACCTTGAAAGCATTATGCTATGTGATACAAACCAATTGCAAAAGTCCACATATTATATAATTCCATTTATATGAAATGTCTAAAATTAGCATATCCATGGAGACAGAAATTAGATTAGTGGCTGTTAGGAACTAGGGGAGAGGAGAAAAAGTAGTGACTGCTAATGGGTACAGCAGTTTGGGTGGTGAAAATATTCTGAAATTAGACAGTGGTGGTGGTTGCACAAACCATACTTCAAGGGTGAATTTTCTGGTATGTGCATTACATACCAATAAAACTGTTATTAAAAAAATAAAGATACTACAGAGGAAAGGATGAATAACTGATTATTTAAAAGTTAAAAAGATAAAAATAAGGCTATAAAATAACTGATGAAGAGATGTATATAGTCTAAGGTTTGTAGTAGTTAGAGATTTAATATTCTCAATATATAAAGAAGATATATTTATCAATGTGGAATAAAAGCTTAGGACGAAAATGTACCAAAATGTTGACACTAATTCTGGTTGGAGAGATTATAAAGGATTTTTTTCTCTTTTTCCCCCCTAAATTTGCATGTTATCATTAATGTGCATTCATTGTATAGGAATGGTTAGGAATTATTATTTAGGAAAAACAACAATAAATTGTTTAGAAGAAAAATCATTTTTCAAAAAGCTTGAAAATGCACAATTTATTCTATTCTTGTTTTCTTTTGCTAAGCTGGACTGAGGAGGCTCCAAGAGGGAGAAGGTTAGGTTATTTATGACAATTGAGAATTGGCTCTGCTTCTTCCCACTTCTCTGAGCCCCAGCTTTCCCATCTGTGTAATGGACCATGATGCTAGCGTGCATAGGAAGTGGGGGATTAAAATGGAGTTACACATGGGAAAATCCCAGCACATAATAGATGCTCAATGAATCCTTTTCTTCTCTATCCCTTCCCTTTCAGCCTGGGAATTAACCTTTACCTGTAAAAAAGAGGTGGTACATTTGAGCAAGGACCACTGGAGAGAAAGGATTTAACAAACTTAATTCAGGCAAGTCTTAGCTTTGAACATACACACACAGATTGCTTGTGGAAAGATTTCAAAAACATCTTTGAAAGGAGGAACGAGTGGAAAAAAATAGCAACTCCCATTGGGCTTCTGGCATAATAAATGACCTAGGGACTAAGTTTTCTGGCTGTTGGGCCTTTGGCAAGTCACTTGTCCCCTCTGGCTCTTGTTATTCTCGTAGCACATGAAGGGATTGGATTTAGTGTCCTGCTTTCACAATTCTTCCAAGCCTGGAGGCTTGGTGTCAAGCTATTTAGACTCTCAAAGGACCTGCCTGGGGTATCTGAATTGACATGACATTCTTACAAAGTTTAAATCTTTGCTGTGTTTGCTCCATCTTGGCCCTCCATCTCAGGCCAGCAGCCCCTGCTGTCCCCCTTGCTGGTGCTCAGGTTCCTAGCCTATTGTTTATGTAGGGATTGCAATTTCCTTATTGGCGTGCACCCCCGCCAGCAGGGTTTAGAAGTCAACCACAGGCCTCATATGAACTTCCCCTTTCAAGTTTCAGTAATGACAGTGTGCCGGCCGTCACATGTCTCATCCCCAAGGCATGGTCCAGTTTCCACATCCATCAGGCCGCACTGGTGACTTGGGGTGGCCTGAATTCCTCTGCCGCCTGTTGCTTTTTCCATGAGACAAACTGGTTGAACATAGAAGGATTTGTGGTATGTTTTAGAAATCCTAAGAATGAGGCCCCAAACCAGGGCTGCTGGGGACTTGGGGGTGGTGGGTTCAAAGGAATGGGAAGACCAAGTTCAGGTTGCTAGAAGGCCAGGAAGGAGAACTTCTTCACCCAGTCTTTTCCTAAAGAGCATTGGAAGAGAATAGAGTGATCATATTACCAAGTTCTTATGACTCCTGAAATTGTAAAGTAGAGTTTCACTGAACCTCTGGGAATTCAAAGCCTCTTTGCTTTCAAATGTTGTGAACGTAGATGTTCATCCCACCTTAGGGCGGGCCAGGCCACAAACACTGAAGACTGCTCTCTCATCTGGAAGCAGTTTCCGAAATTTCTTACCTTTTCCCCTTACCCCAACCTCTTTGCTATTTTCTTTCCACCTCGCTTTGCGATTTTGAAAGGTGAAAATCTATATGGAAAAAGGATGAAAACAGCCCAGCTTCTTGATGCATACATTCTCTGAAGCCAGTCTCTCCTGAGTTTGGCTTGGGGACAGACAGCCATGTCCCAGTATGTGGCTTCCTTTCCTACTCAAAGGAAGCCTTTGTGGAAGGAACCATTCTAGATTATTAAAGGTGTTAAAAATGATTAAAGAAGACAATCGAAGAGATACAAGCAAATTTTATTTAACATTTCATGAAGAAGGCAGTCTCCATTTGGAGAACTGAAAAACAGGGCCAAAGGAAGAGAAAAATAGAAAATATCTTAATAGCTGGAGCTACATAGTTCACCTTGTTTGGCATGAGAAGGAACAAGGAAATAAGTATAGAGTCCAGGGCTAGCTTGGCACTTGGGGATTGGCTGACTGGATATACTCTACATTTCTGGTCAAGGGTAACACTTACAGGGACTTGAAAGTTGTTTAAGTTTTGGTTTGCTGATGTGGCCCACTGGGCAGAAGCAACTCCACCTTGGGCCTAGAAAGTTTCTTTAACAAAGGGAAATCCTTAGGCAAGATATTTGACTTCTGTAGATTTCCTGACCCTAAAATGGATAAAATAAGTACTAAATTCATGGGATTAGGAGGAAGAGTAATGAATTTTTTTTAGAATAGTGCTTGCATGACTAATCAATAGGCATTAGCTGTTGTTTTTATTGCATTTTTAATACTAGAATGGAGAAATGATGTTTGCTTCTGTCCCATGCCATTCATTTTTGCATGTACAGATAATGCAAATGTATTTATATTTTTAACATAAACAGGGAAGAAAACATGTATAAAAATACATCTTTTGATGGTTCCAAACTGAGGAACTTACAAATAAATACAGACTTTTGTGTCACCCTCCCTCCTGAAATGAAAACTTTGGGGGTGGGACCAAGTCACAATAGTTTTTACTCACTCCCTAGATGATTCTGATATACCTAGTCCACAGACTGGCATTGGAAAGCCTCTGCATTGGTGTGTCACAGACACATGGAAATGGAAGTGATTTTGAATTTGTGAGTGCTCCCTTCCATGCACTGGGGATGTACAAATCTTGCAGTATTCACTGAAGCAGCTTTATACATGGGGCTGATACACAGCTGAGAGGCACGGGTGCAGCTACAGTGGTTGTTAAGATATTGAGGTATGTCCATGGTCATCCCTCACTGGATGTGAGGAATACCTCCTCACTGGAGTCATTACCCTGTGATCCCCAAACTCAGCAACAAAAGAGTTAAACCCTAGCCCTACAGGGACTTTCAAAACCTGATTCCAGGACTCCAGGTGGTATCTTTTCTGGTTGGTTCTTGCCCTGTGCTATACTGATTGTTGAGAGACTCAACAATCACCCCCTATTCTATCGTATGTACAGTGCTGGGTTTCAGTTTCCATTTATGGTACAGCAACTCCATTGAAACCGCCCTCATGTACCAATGACATCCTAATATTTTTTTCTTAGTCTTTAGTCTCTCCGAACATTTCTTTGACTTCCATCCTGAAACTTCACTCTCTGGTTTCTGTGACAGTTTCGTGATTTCCATTAATTTTTACCCCTTTTTTGTTTTGTTGATTCCTGTACCATTTTCCTTATCCTTGATATTCACCCATGTCTGAGAATTCTTTCACTTCTAGGCTGATGATCCATCATCTCTATTGTCTCAACTTCCATTTTGGCTTCTGTCTTGATTATTAACTTTCCACAGGTTATCTTACTGCCTTTTTCTTTTTACCAGTTATAAACCACTCCCAGTCAGACCCAAAAACAGACTTTGGCTTGAGTCTGAAGACCAGTGATCATTTGGTCTCACCTTCCTTTCATTTCCAGCTCTTCTGCAACTAAAAGTGGTCTATCCTTGGTAATAAGCCATGTCTTCATACTCCTCCTTGATACATACTCTATACTTGTTCTCTTATTTTTTAAGTTTATACTATTAAATATTATGCACTAGATACCATGCTAAGTACTCTTAAATTTGTGTGTATTATTACTTCCAGTTGGAAAGAACTTCATCTTCTCTATTATAATATTATTCATATCTATCTCCAAACTCCATAATAGGCTTCTGTGCTTTCTCTAGATTTCTTGACTCTGCTATGGTGGTCTTACTGATTTTTGATGTCTCTACCTATAGACTTTTAGAATATTTTTTAAAAATATATTTTATTGATTATGCTATTACAGTTGTCCTATTATCCCCCCTTCATTCCCCTCCACCCTGAACACCCTCTCCTACCCACATTTCCCCCTTTAGTTCATGTCCATGTGTCATACGTTCTTTAGCTTCTACATTTCCCCTACTGTTCTTGCCCTCCCCCTATTTTCTACCTACC